>JAMYHL010000054.1:0-379095 GCA_025531455.1 Apiotrichum sp. Y4204 | reverse complement strand
GTCCCACGTGGTTTGTCCCACGTGGTATAGACCACATGGTTAACTTAATGTAAAACGATATAGTAGTTGTAGTAGATTCCCGTGAAAAGCAGGTGGACGCCATGGAGACGGTATCGCACCTCTGATCCTCTGAGGGTTCTTTTTGCAGGGCGAACGCCCAATAGGCCAAGAATGGGCTAAGCTGTGTTGGTGCCTGCGTGATTCCCGATGCGGCGCCCAGAGTACATGGCAACCTCTGCTGCTGTGCACTGCGCACTGATCGCATTTTGAATGATGTCTCTCAACTTTTGTGGTATCGATCGCGGACCGCGGAACGGCCCCTCCCCGCCCCTCCGGCCTCCGGGAACAGAGATCGAGGCCAGCTAATAACAGCCCAAGAAGGGAACCTCGCGGAATGTGAGTTTCGCTGCTGATGATCTGCTGATGATCTCGCTCAGCCTAGTCTTCGCGTGCTCGGCTGCTGGTCCCGCTCAGTGGCTCCCGTCCGGCGCCACATAGGGTTTCTGATAGCGATAGTGCATGTTAATGGAACGTTGGGTATATTGGGTAGTGGCACAGCACAGAGGTGAAAATGAATGGGAATCTCTGGTGGATCTCGCGATCTGGAGTGGAGTTCTCCTTTCATTCACAGCTTTACAGTGTTGTGGATGTGGAGAGGTATAATACAGGACATGGGTGCTCCCCTCGATCGGTGGATCCTCTCTGCTTCACGATCTTGTATCTTTTACCCCGTTGGTCCGTTGTCTAGCGGACTGTCCTCTGGGTGTGTGGTTGCCAAAGGTCTGCAACGATTGCCACACTCGCCACATCTCAACAGTCGCGACTCTTTCTGATCTTCATCTCCCTATCCCCGCCAACCGCGGTCGTGACCGTGCCCGTCGACGTGCTGGTCACGTCGCTATAAGTCGTGTTTAAAGCCGCCTCGTCAGAACTGTCTTTTTTGCTTTGCCACTCCCCGTCATCGCAGTACCACAGCACACAATGCTCAACATCTCTTCCCCTCCCGCAATGTCGCGCTCCTCGAGCTGCTCAACATTAACACTTGTGCCAACGACGCCGCCGCCCGGTCCAAAGTCGCTCTTTGACTCCCCCGCCACATTGCCCCTGCCCTTTCTTGACGGCCTCGACAACCTTCACCTCTCCCTTCCCAAGAAATGTGTCGATCTCACGGGCCCGAAGGTCGTCAAACCCATCAAGACGCTTCTCACCGCGGCGCTCGCAGCGTTGGACCGCCCACTTCGTATTGTCGGTCTCCTCGCGACCTCCGACTCGGGATGCCACATGTACGCAGACATGACTGCGCGGGCGTGCAAGGCCGCCGAGGTTCTGTTTGACAAGCTTGACCTCAGCTCCCAGCGGGCAGCGTTTGGCAACGACGAAGACGCCGCGTTTGCCCTCGTCAGCGCTGAGATCGAAAAACTCAACATCGACGGAGACGTTGACGGCCTCATCGTGTATTTCCCTCTATTCTCGCCTGAGCGCGACGCTGCGCTCCGCAGACTCATTCACCCCCGCATCGACGTCGAGGGCGTGCACCCCACCTCCCTCGAGCGGTCGTACGCCGAGGCGCCTCAGTCCGTAGAAGACCTCACTGTCAAACCTGCACAGGGCACAGTGTACCCCTGTACTGCTCTAGCCGTGTTCCGCGCACTGCAGGCACCGGAGGCCTCCCTCGCCGAGTTAGATACAACAAGCGCGGAACGCTTTCGCGGGAGGACAATCACAGTCATCAACCGGTAAGTGGCAGTCGCGCCGCCACTTTAGGTCTGCCTCTGACAGTCACAGGTCCGAGACTGTTGGCCGCCCACTAGCAGGCATGCTCGCGAATGCCGGCGCCCGTGTCTTCTCCGTCGACATCGACTCGACGCATCTGTATCAGCGCACGAACGACGGGCCATACACGGCAGTGGACCTCGGGCGGCGTGATCTGGCGTTTCTGCTGGCACAGAGTGACGCTGTCGTCTCCGCGGTCCCGGGCGAGAGCTTCAAAATTCCAACAGCCTCTCTGCAACCTGGGGCGGTTTGCGTCGACCTCTCCGAACACGGCAACTTTGACGCGGACGTGCGCACCGTCGCCGGGGTGTTCGCCCCGCGCCTTGGGTCCGTCACAATCCTTATGCTCAAGATGAACGCACTCGTCCTCCACTTGCGTGCACGACGCGGTAATGGTAACGCAAAATAGGATCGGAGAGTCGCCCCACTTTGGGTTTGTCAATCCGAGCGGCGCCGATCCCCAAGGATGATTCGCACATCAACATTCCTGGACCGCGATCGGTTGGTGAGAGCTGAATGGCACCAGAGCCATTCCTCCCCATGCAACCGCGACAATTGTAGAATCAGTCCGCACATATCGGATGCTATACCTGTGAATTAGATCCCAAGCCCACTTCATCTTCCAATCTCCTCATCACCGCTTCCATCTTCAATCCGCTTGATTCGCTCTTGATACACTAGTGATGATATATCAGATGCACTCTGCGGTACGGCGAATGTCAGTGTTGAGCTGAAATTGTATGCGGCGTGACGCGATCGGTTGTCGAAGGTGGGGCGGAATGCCAGATGGGATTCGCAACCGCACACCTGTCGAACCGACGGGGAACGGAATGCGCATCAGCTCATCAGCTCGCCCTCTGGCTGCTCCCACCTCAGCAGGGCTGTCATGGCGATCCACACAGACGTCCGCGCTCGTAGAATACCAAACTCCGGCTCGGCCCCGCCCAGACCCTGCAGTTACAGTGATCGGTGATTGAGAGTGAAGCTGAATCGATACTACCTAGCGCAAATGGCATCATTCGTGGTCGCTATTCACGCCACGCATTGATCCCCTAAGTAACGCCTGGCTCCGACTTGTGGCACGAGTAAAGCAAGAAGGAGCGATTGAACACAGTACACATGGGACCAAACCCAAAGCGGCGAGAACAGATACCATGATTGGCATCAGAGGTCACGCCAGATTCTTCCCTGTGGCGATGAGATCTGCTCCATTGGAGTGAACAAGGAATTTGGGAATCCAACGCACCTGTTCGGAAACAGGATCCAGAGGTCTAAAACAGGTCCAGAATGTGAACGCTGATAAGCATCATTTTTGTGGAGTTCGGGGAGAGAGGGTTGTGAGGTGAGGCAGATGTAAAATGTCAGAGGTACATATACAAATTCACGAGAGTGCGGTCTTCAGCCTCAGGCGTTGCCGCCGTTTTCACAGGCCCCTTACGCCCCAGCCTTTCCAACAGCTTGTGATCACAGGTGCACGCCTCCATCTCGCCTCCATCTCGGGTCAAGCTTGCTGTCAGTTGCTGAGAGGCTAATAGAAGCGTTCTAGCTGAGCAATCTGCATTTGTGAGCTAGGTTTCGAAACCACAGTGAGGTTCTCTAGCAGATAGTGCCCCACCACACACCACGTCACAGGGGTGAGTAGGGATATCCCACGTCAGTAAGTTCCTGTCACTGATCCTGTCTCCGCTTACGCAACGCGTGCCACCCCTGCGGCTATGCAAGTTGTGTGTGCATCTACGCGCCAGCCGGCGCGTTCCCCTAGCTCCCAATAGCCAAACCTAAGAGTATGGACTCTCATCCACCAAGATGGATGACTCCGAGCGACTCGGCATCAGACAGATCAGCCCCCGCGCTGCCCTCATGTGCCGTCTTTTCCAGCTCAGTTCTTGGCCTTCTTGGCCTCGACCTTGGCCTGCGCCTCGGGAGTAAGCCACTCTTTCGGGAAGCCGCGGACGCCGCCGACGACCTCCGGGCGGCGCTTGAGTGCCTCGGCACGGGCGTGGTTCTGCAGTCCCCAGCGCTGGCGCTTCTTGGCCATGCGCGCGAGCAGGTGACGCGTGTCAACGGGCGTGTCGGCGGAAAGCGGCGAGTTGGTGTCCTGCAGGTTAGATGAGACGATCCTAGCACAACCCACGTTGGCGGCGGCGACGAGGCGCTCAAGGGTATCGCTGACGGCCTTGCGGTTCATCCGTCCGGTGGGATACCTGTCCTCTGCCATCTTGATGTAGCCGTGCGCGTTCTCTCCCTCGGCCTGCACCTCGAGCGAGAACTCGTTGCGGCCCGGGAAGCCGGGCGTCCAGCGCGGGCCAGCAAGGAGCTTGAATCGCTTGATCGCCTCCGGCGTCTTGAGCGGCAGCGAGGAAATCGGGGCAACGAGGACGCGCTTCCGGTCGTAAGAAGAGTTCGGGTTTGCGAGATCCATCGTCGACGTCACGCGAAGCGCGCCCTCCGGAGGGGGAGTGAAGGGACGCGCCTGAGCTGTGGGTGTGAGCAAAATGTAACAAGCTTGAGGGTCACTTGCTGCCATCAAATTAAGCAAGCAGTGTCAAAGAACAAGCAAGGTGCCGGCCTACAGCGTTCTACGCGCGCGCAAGGCGCAGCAACGCGTGCCACATGGGTAGACTTCTCCTCCCCATTTCACACTCACCGGCCAGTGCGGGCTGGTCAGCCGTCATCTTGCTCACGAGGCTCCGCACCGCGTCGATCCGCAACAACCGGAGGTGACCAAAGCTCGTCGCGTCGTCGTACTTGTACGTGGGCATGTCCTCGAGCTCCCACCACTGGTTGGTCTTCTTCGTGCTGGCGCGGGGCGCGCTCGCGGCCGCGGAAGTCGAGAGCGCGCGAGCCGGGAGCGGCGCGGGCGAGGCGCGCAGTGCGCGTGAGGAGGACGCCGCGGCGGTGCGCAGGACGGACATTGTGGGTTGAAGTGTGTGTGCAGAATGACTCTGTGTCTCGATCCGAGATGGAAAAGTCCGGGATAGACAGTGAACGGGCCAACGGGTCGCCTCCGAAATGTTCAAGGGAGGGATATTTAAACATTGAAATCTAAAATCTCGGTGCACATAGATAGGCCTGTCAATCAGAGGATTTTGATGATCCCGCCTCAATTGAAATTGTGCACGCCTATGTCATCTCTCCCAAAAGTCTAGAAGTCTTCGGATATTCGGATATGAAAGTCTTGGTCAATCTTTGAGAGTTCGATACAGAGCGAAGTGTGCCGAGAACAGCATGTCACAAACTTGACATGCACCGCTGTACCATAATTTGTATTACTATACTACAATGTATACTCTCGAGCGTCTACGCTGCTCACATGGCCTGCACAACGGCGCGGAGACACGCAATCGTGCCCCGGAGCGCATTCTCCTCCTCAATCGCCTCGTCGAGGCTCTGCACAAGAGCATCCCACATCGCCACGTCACGGCGCGCCTCGGCCTCCTCCTGCGCTGCACGAGCGTCTTCACGATCCCGCATTGCGCGGTCCGCCAGCGACTTCAGGCGAGACTCCTCCGCCGCCAGCGAGGCCACACGTGCCTCGAGGTCACCCCTTTCGTCCTGCAAGCGAGCGAGCGCAGCCTGCAGCTCGGTATTCGACGCGTGCGGGTATTCAAACGTCTTAAGCTTCTCACGCTCAAAGCCGAAGCGGTTGGCGGCTGGGCTTGGCTGAGGTGCAGGTTGAGCCGCGCTCTGCATGAGACGTGAGGCAGGCGGGGTCAGCGTCCCGAATGAGGCATTCGAAGCAAGACTGATGTCCATGTCCATCTCTAAAATACCGCTCATGTCGGTCACGCGGCTTAGCTCGCGCTCACGTGCGATCAGCTGTCGTATCGCCGGTGTGTTGGGTATAGAGAGACGGCCAAACGAGGGTCTCTTGACATTAGACGTTGCTTCGGCGCGGGTCGGGGACGTCGGAGCCGAGCCGAAGCGAGACGTGATCGGGGAATCGTTCTGGATGGGCTGAGTTGGTGGCTCTGAAATGGGAGTAGCGGTAGTTGACTTGGATGGTGCACGAAACTGCGGTGGCGGTATAAATCCCTCATGGCTGGGTCGTGGGCTTGCAATCACAGCGATGTCCGCAGTGTCGCGAGTTAGTGTCGCTGCCGAAGCTGCACCAGTAGCCCGCGAGAAGGATGAATTGGGTGTACTCGAGATCGATGACGGAGTGCTTGATGCTGATTTCTTTCCATTCTTCGACGCCGCCAGCGACCCAGGTAACGGACTGGGGCTGTCGAGATCAAACTCCACTTCGGCATCTTGAACAAACTTCATGCGGGCTGTTGCGAATCAGTACATACAGACTGCTGTAACTCACGAGGCAGCCGCATCAAACTGGGCAGGTTATTCTTGGACACGCTTGCGAAGAGACTGGCAGTGTCGCTGACGCTCTGCGGCCGGCGCCTGAGTGCGCGATGGGTAGACGGCTTCGGTGGGGACATCAGACCCGGCGAGGCCTGTGCATCAGCAATGCCGACCGAGGTGTGACTCACGGGAACAGCTTTCTTCAGACGGTCCGAGAGCGGGACCCGCCCAGAAGCGAGTGCATGCTGGTCCGGCTTTGCAGCCTTGTCCTTGCCCTTGGCCGTCTTCCCTTTCTCAAGGGGATCGACCGCTGAGTCCTTGCTCGCCTCTGGTGAGGCCATAGAGCCGCTCGACGAAGCGTTCTCCGTTCCGCTCTTAGTGCTGGTCGTGCGCTGGCGCTGAGTCGATGTAAAGGATCGGGTGCTGCGAAGGGCGCGCGCCTCAGGTGTGTTATCGGTACAGGATCCGGTGGTCGATCCGACAGTCGACTCGGCAGAAGTTACAGCTTTACCGTTCTCCTCAACGAATTTGGACTTATCCGCCTTGTCTGCTTTTCCCGGCTGGTCTGAATCCCGGAGAAGCGATGCGATCGAGGACATGGTCACGGGGCGCGGTATGGCAGACCGCTGAGGAATCTGGGAGACCTGAGGAGGGGATGCGGCCGCCGGATGCTGCATTCTCGCCGGGGCGGGCGCCATGCTCGTCGGCGGTGCGTGCTCCTTCTCCTGTGCCAGATTCCCCCGCGATCGCGGCTTGGACAGCACCGAGATGCGGGGGCGCGCGATCCCCGACTGCCGGCGTAGATGTCCCTTGACGGTCTTGTCGGGGGGCGCGGGGATGCCGGACAGGTGCTGTGGGTGGGGCTGGACATGCTGAACATGTTGAGAATGCTGTGCAGCTGCCAACGCCGTCGCCGATCGGGTGCGGGGAAGACGGGTCTCGGGTACCATGCTGCGCTGGGTATACTGCAAGTGGATCGATCTTGGTGTCGCCGAGAAGTTGCGGAGTGCAATGACGCTATGGCGCGTGCACGAGGCTTCGATCCGGTGACGCCAAAAAAGTTGTGCGCCGCGCTGCTCGGTGTCCGGAGCGGAGTGTTGGCAATGGAGAGGTGCTAAAGTGAGTGTGTTCTGGAGAGTAGGTTGGTGGATTGAAAGTGGGGAAAAATCCGAGTGTTGTGTGTTGTTTGGTCTTACCTCTCCGCCAGTGAGCACGGGCCTAGTGCCGCACACCGGCAAGTCGCGTCGTCACACATCATCCTGAGACGACTAGCAGAGCTAGCAGAGTCGCGTCAACGGCTCACATAGTCACCAGTTGTCGAGTTGATGTGAACAGTTTCCAATGCACGACGTCAATAGACACCACAATGCCTCTGTTCGAACTTTGTAAAATTCTAGGCCGTCCAGCACTCTGGCTAGGATTCCGACACGGCCCGGTCCGACGCGAAGCGTCAAACGGGGTTGTGCTACCTGCCCGATCACTCTCAACAAGGAACAGAGTTGGCCGCGGTATGTAATATGCATGCATATCGGCTGCCACGATGGAGTTGTTATATCGTGTCGAATGTGGTGTCTTTCGTGGCGTGGGCCACAGTTGGGAGCCAAAGGTTGGGAGCCAAAGGTTGGGAGCCAGAGGTTTGTTTACACTTTTTGTCTACAACGTCATTCCGCAAACCTCGGAGCTCGGCGTCACCAGCATCCCGCCTGCTCCGAATCATGGAGCCTCACAATCCCGGGCAAGGCGGCAAAGGGCCATGATGCATGACTACATGGCTGATTGTTTTCCGTCATCCCGTTGCCCGCTGGCCTACTGGCTGCTGCTCGTTGCCATCTGATCACGCGCTCCGCCTTCGCCGGATCGGCGAACCAGAACGCCGTAGCACAACAGCAAAGGTACGAACCGAGCTTAACGGTTCGTACTTTCGTTCCCCTCGCCTGTGGCGTCCAGATGTGATACAACGCAAGCGATGCTGGTGTGTTCCTTGCGGCTTGTAAAAGCTCGAAAGTTGTTGTGCTGCGGTAAGTGATGCGGGCTGGCGCGGGACGATCTGACCTTGTGGCCGCATGGACGTCAAGAAATGGAGGGAAATGTACTGCATGAGCATGCCCGGAGCATCACCGGTGGCGAGCTGCCAGTATGCTGAGGCATGCAGCAGTGTGCCAATTGGTACGATATACGATAAAAAATGGGAACATGCAGCATGGACATATGGCACCAGGGATTGTGACAGGAGCACAATAGTACAATAGAAGCTAGGCTATCAAGGATGATGATGATGTGATGCCCTCTCACGTTCACATCTTCTGATCGCGATCGAATGTGGATATGTGGACTGCGCTGGGCAGCTCTGGTCATGCCGAGTCGCGAGATCGCGAGACCACGAATCCCGGTGAGGAGGCGCCGAGGGCGCCGAAGGCGCAAGGGTGGTATCGTATATCGTGGCTACGCGCCACGGCGCATGAGATCGAAGTGGATCGGCATTACCCTGCCAGCTGCTCGGACATGAGGGCCATGGAACCAAAAAGGCTACGATCGGTACGTGGTACATGGTACAAAGCTTGTCGCACCTCACTAGCGGTTCCTCGTTTCATTTCGCAGAGGACTGCAGCGCCGCAGCTGTTCTTGTGCTGCGCAGCACAGACCGGAGACCAAAAGTCTAAATCCTGAGTTCTGGAACACGCTGCGCACTGCGCTGCTGCGGGGTCGTGGCCCTGTGGATCTGTGGAAGCATTCCGGGGCACATGGCAAGAGAGGCACGAGTCGGGGTTCTGGCTGTTCTCGCCGTGGAGCGCGGCCAAGGGCTGTCAGAAGCAGTCGCCGACGTCGGCGCCGGACCGTTGGCATGGACGCCGCCGACTGCGGACTGTGCAGCACGTTGTGCATCGAAGCGATCATGTCGCGGCATGTTGAATGATCGCGCCCCGTCAACATTCACACCCTGTCGGTCCCTTCCAGCTGTGTGCCATGGCGCTGTTCGCGAAGCATGTGGGTCACTCGTCCATTGCGCCAATTCCGGCGCGCTCGGCGACAAAAAAACAGGATCACACAATGTGCCATGCGCTGCAGGATGCAACGGGCCATCGGGAACCCGGACCTGGTTTCGACTTGAAAGTCCTTACGCAACGGAGGAAAGATCAGGTCCCCGGACCACAAGGTCCGCAAGTCGCAGACGGCGGAGTGTCCCACGGGTCCGCTCGCCACTGGTCCCTGTCGTGGACGACAGGCCGGACCGAGACCGACTGATACCCGTGTGCGACGACAAGCAGCGACAAGCCGCAGTGGCTTCCACAAGCTCAGTTGAGACCGCGTAGGTTTGGTGCCCAGAGATGCATTTCGGAGCATAACAGAGCCGAGGCTTGGGCCGTTTCCGATACCCTCGTCAACCCTCGTCAACCACAAGCTCAGTGCACTCGGAGTCTCAAGATCTAGAGCTTGTCGCCGTCCAACGGATTGAACCCAGTCATCCAGTTAGCTGCCGCTCCGCAGCCCGCGCGCCCCCAGTAGGCGACGGACTGCGCGCCACCGCCTCCCTAGGCCTTAGGGACCCGTCGCGTACATTATTCGTCCTCTGCCGGTCGGCGCTAACAGATCATAGTGGTGTGCAAGGGTGCGGAGATCACTACTAGTTCAAGATCGTCAATACAACTAGTGCACGGCGAGGATCAATCCGTTGCGCCCCTTCTTTGATCATCTTAGGACACCCAGGATATGGGACAGGGGGCGGGGAAATCCAGATACACTTCTCTCTTCTCTCTGGCCCTGCGCCCCCACCTCTCTCCCCGCGTACATTTCCTCCAGATCACCAGTGACGTGATTTTCAAGGGAGATTCTGTCCTGATCCCCTCGTTCCATCCAATCCCTCCTATCCCTCTCTCCTTTTGGTCCTCTCTCTTCGCTCTTCTAGTCCAGAGTCCACCAGAGATCCAGAGAGGCGATCATCGCCCGATCTGCGTGCGCCCCTGGTCCGCTCATCCCGTTCGGCTTCCCCAACCTTGCGTCTGTCCCTCCTTCCCTTGTTTCCTTCCTTTTCCTGCGGTCCCCTCCCCCTCCCCCCATCAAACCCTAAATCCTCAACTTGAACCACCATACAGCGGGCAGAGCAGGTCTTGTCTCAAGTGTCATTATACTGTACTCGTACATTGTATATCGATAGCATACTTTGTACCTCTGTGTCGCCTAGCGTCCATTCACCGCCAGCTTGCGGCCAGCGTTCTAGCGTGTCTCGGGTTCTCGGGTCGCCACACGCAGTAGCATCCATATCCCACAGCCACACTTCTACCCACTCTACTACTAGACACACTCGACACTCCACTTCATCGTCCTCCCACCACCACCGCACCGGTTTCGGCGACTTGGCGACCCCCACACACTACCTAAAATATCATCTACATTGTTCGGATCGCTTGCTTGCACACATACACACAGGCATTCTTCACACACTCGCACAACCCACATTGTTACCCAGCACTAGGCGACTGCACCAACTGCCTTACTCGCGTGTGCACATCCCACTCACGCCGCCTACCATCGAACGCCTGACCGACAGACCTGCACACGTCCGAAACGCAAGGATCGCAGGATTACTCGCAGCATAAAGCGACGCGAGGCAGGCATTGTGCGCTGGCCGCCATCATTGTTCACCATCTGCTGTATAAGCGACACCTGTGGCCGGTGTCTTGAACAATAAGCACGCTTCCGTTACTGCCTCACGCATCATTGCATTTCCGCCATCGCATCCCACGCTAGCTCCCATCGGTCGCGAACTTCTACGAACCCCTAGCCGTCTCGGTTGTCCAAGTCGGTTACAATTCTTCACCTCGGTCTAGCTTCACCATCAATTTTACTTGCGCACGACCTGTCGACTCATTCAGTCATACTCTTCTGAACCAAGTCCGTACTGACCGCCATCAGTGTCGGCAACCACCATGTCCCCAGCACCTATCCCACGCGACCTGCTGGCTGCGATCGCGTCAGCTGGGAACGACCTCGAACGCGCAGCGGATTTCATCGAGGAGTACATCTGCTTTCGCCGCTCCAAGGGCGACACACTGTATGGCGTCTCCAATTCTTTGGTCGAGCTGGAGAAGAAGGTACGGGCGGGTCTTGAACAGGTGGAAACTAACAGACAGCTGCCAGCACGTTCAGCGCCAGCTATCCGTCAGGCGCAGTACGCCACCAACGTCCCCCCACCATCCGACCTCACACCGCCCTCTGACCCGTCACATCAACTGGCCAGCTCTCCTCAGACAGTGCTTAATTACCTCACGTCTGAGCCAACACCGAACGTTCAGCACGCACGCCAGGTCATTCTGGAGTATGTGCTGTCTCGTGAGGCGCGCATAAGAGATAAGAAACCTGGCCGAGGAGGAAAGGGAACGCTTGGTCGCGACGGATTTGAGGACATTGCTGCTCGGCTAGGGGAGATCGAAGATGGACTGCGAGGCAAGGGGCCGCTCGTCACAACTCGGCGCGGCCCACAAGCCCCAGCACCCTTGAACATCCCCGATGATGAGCTCCCACAATCACGACAGCTCGGCCTGGCGCTAGTGCTCTCCTTACGCATGCTTCTTTCCTACTTCACCCTGGTCGATCTTGGACGGCAGCTACTCAGCCAGACACCTCAAGACGCGGTTCGCACACTGGTTCAACACATCCGCCGGCGCGTTCCAGGCGAGGGGCGGTTCACCGTTGGACGCGAGCTGGAGTATGTGGAGAGCTTGGTATGTTAATCTGTCATAAGCACGCCATCCCACAGGCGACTGACCTTGCAGACCCTGCCCCGCCGGCCAGCTCTGCGGCCCGCGTTCCGTTCGGCCCTTGAACGCACACACCTCCCCCCACGTGCCATCTATCCTATTACACTCCCAGCCCCCTCGAAATCAGCCTGTCTGAAGCTTCTGAGTGCTTTTATTCGCGATGTCGATCAAGGCGGACCTGCAGCTGCGACGGCGTACATGCAAGCCGGGAACCAGCCGCCCATGAAGGGCAAGAAAACCAGCCCGTTGATGGGGTCGGGCATGCTGGGATCTCCAATCACGCCGGTCAGTTCAAGCTCCTCACCTACCAGCGCCAAGCAGCATCCCCCGTTGCCAACGGATCCGACACCAATCGAGAACTACACAGTCGAGCTACTGTCCGAGTGGCTTACTCGCGAAAAGCGCGAGTATATGGCGAAGAACAAATGGGCGAAGATGGGTCGCGAGCAACTGAGCAAGGACCTTTGCGATATTGAGGCGGCGATTTGTGTCGTGGGCAAGGACACACCCTCTGCTCACTGTGGTTCCTTGATGCCTGTGTTTCTCCTCCTGCGGCGAACATTCTCTCTCACGCATACACACCTTCCCAACTCCGTCATTGGGTCGGCATATGAGATGCTGCCAATGCCGCCAGTGCCCGACGGTGTACCCCTTGCTGAACCCACGGTCAGCAGCACGACGGCCGCGCTCTACGTCAACCCCCGTCTATCTGATGCCGCTGCCCTGGACGCAATTGAAGAGTTGCTGGAGAGTGAGCGGGAGAAAGGCATCAATGCGGCTGTCAGCGAGGAGAAGACTGTCTCTTGGCTGTTAGGGTTGGTGGACCAAATCCAGAAGAGAGTGAGTTGATGTGGATGACAGAACGCTGACAACAGTTTCCTGACGGGTCGTATGAGACTGTGTTCGAGCAGGCCCGCGCCATTGCGTCCTTCCCGCGTGCCGTACACGACGAGTTTAATAGTGCTTTCCCTTCGCATCCTCTCGCTGTGGCAGCACACCGCCGCTCCAAGTCGTCATCCGTTACATCTCCAACAAGCGAGGAGTTCAGCGTGCCATCAGCGCATGGTGCCCCCACGAGCTCCGGCAAATCGCACTCACGTTCCGCGTCGATGCCGTTGCGCACTAGCGATCTGAGTCAAATTTCAGCTTCAATGTCTGGAGAGGGCATGCCCATGTCCCACGGACAGGGGAGCCCGACGACACAAGACACACAGTCCTCCCACAATCATGGCGACACGGATTCGGAGACCAGCCATGCGACGAGTCATACGGCAAGCCATTCGCGCGGTCCCATTCCACCTCCCAAAGACAGCATCCAGGCTGGTTCGGCTGCGACTAGCCCTGTCAGCGTGGACTCCAAGGCAAAGAGGGATAACCGTGACAGGTCGAACAGCAAGGCGAGCAACCAAGAGAAGTGGCACAATCTTCTGGGCTCAGTTCGCAGTAAGGCGCCACCCCCGATGCTTAACGTTGAAGTGCCGTTCCACTCTATAAGCACTGAACTGAGCGATTTTATGGAACAGCCGTCTGCTCAAAAGCAGAAGCGGTCCAAGGAGAAACCCCCTGCGCAACAAAAGCGCACAAAGGAGCCTATCACCGTGGGACCTGCGGAGGAGACTACTCCGAAGAGGTCTTATGCGGAAGAGAGCCCCTCTTCGGAGCAGCAGCGCCCCACTGAACAGCAACGTTCTCCGGCAATTAGGCCACCGACTGAACAGCTGCGCTCAGTGGGAGAGCCGTCGCACTCGGATCATCGTCCTTCAATGGATAAAACAACTGTTGAACCGCCGCTTCACACACCCGTATCCGTGTCGTCTGCTGCTGGGTCATCAGAAAATGGCTGGTGGGACATGGTATCAGACATGGAGCCTGGAGAGACACCGGACAGAGAACTGGCAGAACCACCGCTTTCGACAGCCGCTTCAGCAGTTTCGACAGCCATTCCAGCGACACTACCTCCGGGCGCTGAAACCCCCGTCGTCAATGGTGCGGCCTTTGTTACCAGCCCTGACGTGGCCACGCCAACTATGCCAACAGCCGCGACTCCCAAGGTCAATCCCGATATTCCTGACGTCTTCCCCGTCATTCCGGGGTGGACTCCACGCCCAGGCAACGTTCCCCTCCAGTTGGTTTGTCCTCCCCAGCCTGGAAATCCGGGTCTGGTACTGCGACGGTTTGCGGACACGCCAGGCGCAAAACAGCCTCTTCCCTCTCACCTCTTCGCACCACCGCCCCAGCCAGGCAACCCGGGTATAACAGGCGCGGGTCTGGGACAGAGGAAACTTCCCGACATGACTCCTGTTGACCAGCTAAAACAGTCAAGCTTGTCAGCACCTGCTACTCCAGCGTCGGCCACACCTACTTCCAGTCTCGGGCAGAGCTCAGCGTTTAAGAAGCTACCCGATATGACCCCCGTCGCTCCACCCCATGAAGGTCCCGCTCCGGCGACAAACCCGACCGTCTGTGTATCCGACCCTGTATCCGACGAGAACACCCCTAAGCCTGACCAACCTGCACCCATGTCCACCCCAACCATCGACCAAGCCAGTCACCTTCCCACCCCCGTGTCCCCTAGTCAGCCATCCGTTGCGTCTGTGACCACCGGCCTTAGTGGCCTCGGTCTGGGTATCGGCACCCTAGATGACCGGAGCCCCGATTCTACTATCACTCGCCGGACCCCCAAGCCTCTGACTCCTCTTACTTCAGAGGAAGTTGAACACGCCGCCGCAGCCGCTGCGGCACATGCCGCCACTGAGGCCAAACTTGCTCGGAACGGAAGCTCGCCGAACCCCAGCTCGGCCGGAAGCACTCCGCATGCGACCCCGACCGTAGCATCTGCACCCCGAGTGGAGGCGTACGCTCCGCCTCGGCCACCTCGGCCACCTCGGCCATCTCGGCCCCCGACGGAACAACTGAGCGAGTTCGGTGCATCGCCCATTGCCGGTCCTACAAGCGCCCCGGTCACAACTGGCAGCCGTCAATGGCCGCAGCAGATAGAGACGGAGAAGCATCAGCACTACCGCGGACATGGTACTCTGCCAAAGTCGACCAGCGCAATCCGTCCCCCGCCGGTCCCAATCACGATTGACCGGCCGGGGTTCCCGTCGCGCTCGGCTGCGGTGGACCAGCCCAAGTCCAAGTTCGGGTCCTTCGGCCGCAGCATGTCGTTAGGTGCACGTCAGGTCATGGGACGCGCCAAGGACAAGGACAAGCACCCGGAGAAGGGCACGGTCACCAACAACCCGGAGCGGTGGAACAGGGACATGGTCGTGGGTATCATGGGGCCCCCTGTTGAGCGGCGGTAGGCGGAGTTGAGCTGTAATCAATTAGAGAAGACCAGTCACAGGTGACATATCTCGAGTATCACTGAAGGAACCACCTCCACAGAGGCGGACGGCTGCACCCCGTGTGTGTATACGTACTCTGTAAATTCTACACATGCCCATGCATCATGTATTGTAGCTGTCAATGAGAGCCGCTCGCCGGAGAGTATTCCATTCTCAGGCTGGTCAACAGGAGCCGAAAGTCGAGACTGAAGGGAGCAACGCCTGCTGACATACGGCCGACTGTGAGGCCGTGCAAGACAAGATAGTTTGATTGCGTTCGGCTGCGGCTGAACGTACATGACACATTCCCCGTTGCGGTCGCTGACGCCCGAGGGCCCCACGAGACCGTAAGCGGGGCACACCCCGCATCATATTGCTGTGCTGTATTCCGCTACGCCCGCGGACATGACGGACGCTGCAACCATGTATTGTACAGACAATCATTTCTTTCTCAATTGGCTCAGACAGTGGCGAAACTGAGTTTAGTCAGGCACAGCGTTGTGTAACTGGCCGCCGAGATGATGTGAGATGAGACAAAGAAATCGGGGCGGGCTGTGAAGCGAACGCACTCACATCGCGGCGCTGCGGAGCGACCTCTACTTCAGCCGCGGGTACACGTCCTTGTGCTCTAATCCAGCTGATGTCCGACATGTCTGAATAGTATGTGCATGCTTGCATGGGCCGTCGTGCCGTATAACTGCCGAGATCCACAAACAAGCGTGTCGGCCATGTCCGACCCCGTTGTTGATAGCACCCTCTCACTGAGATAATGACCGGTATCTGCACAGTGGTCGAAACAGCGTATAAATGCCCAGATGCTCGATATCGAAGATTCGCATTCACTAGTCCACCTTTTCATCATGGCCGCTCGCACATTCACCCTTCCGGAGAGCTACGCCCAGCTCCCCGTCGAGCACATACGGATCGCGAACCACCCGCCCTCCGCGCCGGGCGTGACCCCCGTCCAGGTGGTCACACTGTACCGCCCTGGTGCGCACAACGCGTTCACGGGCACGATGATGGACGACATTGAGCGCGCGTGGACACTCTTCGGCCTCGACGACCGCGTCAAGGCCATCGTCGTCACTGGGCACGGGCGCATGTTCTGCGCGGGCGCGGACCTCAACACGGGGTTCAGACGGTACGACGACGATATCAATGGGCACCGCGACAGGTCAGTGTGAATGCGGGTTTCGGAGATCGGAGATCGGAGATTGGAGATCGAATCTCGGAACAGGAGGACTAAAGGACTAAAGGACTAACTTCCAGCGGCGGCCGCGTGACGCTCGCCATCCACCGGTGCAGCAAGCCGACGATCGGGGCGATCCAGGGCCCGGCGGTCGGCGTCGGGATCACGATGACGCTCCCGATGACGATCCGCATTGCTCACAAAGATGCAAAGGTCGGTTTTGTGTTCGCGCGGCGCGGGCTCGTGATGGAGGCTGCCAGCTCGTTCTTCCTCCCCCGCCTGATCGGCATGTCCCGCTCGCTGCACCTCGTCTCGACCGGTGCAGTGTATCCGGCGAGCCACCGGCTGCTCGACGGACTGTTCTCCGAGCTCCTCGACGCCCCCGAGCAGGTCCTCCCGCGCGCGATTGAGATTGCAAACGAAATTGTCGACAACTGCTCCGGCGTCGCGCTTACCCTTATGCGCGACCTTATGTACCGCGGCACCGAGTCGGCCGAGGCCCAGCACCTCCTTGACTCGCGCATTCTCTATTCTCTCTTCCAGGGCAAGGACAACAAGGAGGGTGTCGCCGCGTTCATGGAGAAGCGCAAGGTCAACTTCACCGGCTCCATGCAGAAGGACGCCCCGTCCGCTTACCCCTGGTGGCAAGCTGTCGACACTACCGCCCCGAACAAGGTGGCCGACGCAAAATCAAAGCTGTAGAAAAGGCGGAGTGTCGAAGTTGTTGTTAGCTGATTCAGAAGTCTGGGGGACTGGAGGAGATGGAAATGTGTGGCTTGCTCGAAGTCGAAACAAAGTAGAGCGCCCTGTGACCAGTAGTCTTACGATAAAGCTACAACAACTTGCATAGATCCTCCCAAATCGTATTACCGCAGAACTAGAGCCACTGTCCACACATCAAGATCACTACTCCTTAGTCGTCCTGCGAGTACGTGATGGGCTTGCCAGCCATGTTGGCCTGGAGGCCATTGAGGCGGTCAAGCATGGGCCACAGGTTGCGGGGCACGCTGGCGCGGAACTCGGGCGTCGCCGCGTAGCGGAGGTCGTGCTGGAGAAGGTTGCGCGCGCGGTCCGTGTTGCCAGCCGGCGGCGAGCCGTAGCATCCGTGCAGGGTGCGGCGCTTGACGCTCAGGTTGTACTTGCCGACGTGGACTGAGGGGCGTTAGTCTGAGATCAGTGCAAAAGACGACTAAATCTCTACGCACGGATGTTGTTGTTGTAAAAGACGGTCTGGCCCTTCTTGAGGTTAAGCACCTGCGCGCCGGGCATGGGTCCGCCGAGGAGGTTGGCCTCGCGCTCCTGCGGCGTACGAATGCGGTTGTGCGAACCCGGAACGGCAGACAGGCACGCGTCGTCGTACAGCGCCGCGTTCCACTGGATCGTGTAGTGCTTGATCGCCAGCTCGGCAAGCTCCTCGTCCGGCGACGCCGTCGCCTTCACGTCGTCACGGTGCCACGAGAGCGCGTAGTCTTTGCGCAGAGGGTTGACGAGGATGTTGAAGAGCTCTGCCAAGATTAGCCGTGACTCGTGAATGAGGGACTAATATAGTCTGAGATCTTAAGTCAGCTCTTCACTCACCGAACTGCATGGCCTCGCGGGTGCACTCCATCAGAGCAGCCGAGACAGCGAGCATGTCCTCGGAACCATACCACTCCGCAAATACGGGCTCGTTCATTTCCGGGTGCATAATGTTCTGGACGCCCCAGACATCGTCGCCCCTGCGAGGTCAACCATTATAACAAAGAAGCGGTAGTAGGACACAGAGGTGGTGAAGCGATCATAAGAGCTTACCATCGCGCCTAACGCGCTGACACTTACTTAGTCCAAGGTGGGAACTGCTTGCCGACCATACGGACCTGAGGCCACTCGAACGTGCGAGCGCGGTCAGTGGCGCGGTCCGCGGCCTCGCAGAGGGGCTGGTAGAGCTCATCGGGGATGAGGCCGTCGACGACGACGTAGCCGTCCTTCTTGTACTGTGGTGTTAGGTCTTTTCCTTGATGTTTCCAGCTCCAAAAGATGCCGACCGGTCGCGAGACCAGCATTTTGTCTCTGTGACTGGAAAATCGCCTTCCCCTGAGTGGCTTGGCAACAACAAACGGAGATGATACAATGTCCGACCATCCCTCTTCGCCATCACTTACCTTCGTGACGATGTCGTCGAGTTGGTCCTGCGTGAATGGCATGCTGAGCGGATGTGAGTGGGTTGAGAGTGTGAGAAAGAGAAAGGATGGGGATGACAGTGAGCAGGACGGGGATGAGATCGGTGAGGTCGGCATATATGTGGCGTCGGATGGTGTTGTTCTACAGCGCTCGGCGTGTTCGCCGAAATGGCGGAGCTCCAATCTTCCACCTTGCGAATCTACCCCGCATTGGTTTTGTGCACATTCCCGTTCGCTCTTCCCCATCTCATCCCTCTCACATTCCCGTTCGCACCATTCACCCTAGCGCATTGTGGAAAAACCATTCTCGTCCCCTGCCATATAAACTACTGGGATCCGTCGCGGATAATTTTCCAGTAACCACTCACCGGTGAAGACGGCGCAGCCTTCACTGTCAAACCCTAGTTTTGAAATCTTATCTCTCCATTCTAAACACCTCATCTCCCGTTCGTGCAACGTTTTTGACAATGCCTCTGACGCAATCAACACTCACCACGGCCACCACCTACTCTTCGGATACTTGATTGACATTGAGCTATGGGAGTGATGAGTTTGATAACTGATAGATATCGCTCAAAGCGCCGCTCTGATCTCCCCTGTGACTTATCACGTCGCGACATCCTCCACGTTTATGGTTTTTTGACGAGAAACCCCAGCCAGAGATGGTCAACTCACCTCCTCTCGAGAGTGGACTCCAACTGATAACAGGTATCTCGCTCAGCACGCCGCTTTGTGCATTTCTCTCTTCTTATCTTCGTGTGGGGCCTGCGGGGAAGAACAATCTAGCTCGAAAATGTGCGGGGAACGGCCTCCGTACTAGTTCTAGATGCCGAGGCATGGACATCGCGCGGCCCTCACTACGCTGGTGGTCCGTGCACCGTCGACACGGCTGTCTCACTATCCCGGAACAAGGCAGGCTCCACGTTCAGCATCTAACTGACGGCATAGGTGGGACCGATCTCCTTAATCCGGTCTTAAACTAGTTTCTCACACCTTTGCCCGATTCCCCATGGTCAACTGGCGCAACTTATTTTCATCTACTTGGACCCAACATTTCCGACAATAGATAGTACAGCCGGCGTCTTGCACCCTGTCGGTGTGTTTCATAGAGCGTCTCCTCGAGGCCACGTCCCCGTTCCTCGAGGGCCTCGTCGGGTTGCGGTAGTTGCATCTCATACAAATTGACGGCAGAAGAGGGTATTTGCCCGAACTTTACCCTCGTCTCCACCACCTTTGGAAAGACTCACGATTGCGGGAGATTTCCTGAGAGGACTGGGTATACGCCCCAGGTCATTGAAAGAGGAATGTTTAAACCTTTGGGACTGGATTGTGCCGCGTTACAAGTCATGAGACAGTCGCCCAACAGTCAAGTGAGTGCCGTATCGAACGCCAGCTTTTCGGATCTTTTACCGCCTGGGTAGCGTGACACATCCAGCTGAGCCACTGTCGGGCAATCATCACAAGCATCCCATAGAGGCTACATGTTACGACAGTTGCAACTTCGCCCTTGCATGGCATGTTACCCTGTAGCACTCTATCTCCTCAATTGTCCTGACATTTGCCAAATCGATCTCCACGACTGATCAGAATGGCTGCAGCGACATTTTCAACAGCACACAGATAGACGGCACACGTGCACTCTGAAGCATTGCGCATAAATAGTTTCATAGACCTTGGATGTCAGGACTCCAGAAGGACAACACTTCACCGTACATCACAAAGTGGGGAAAAGAGGGTATGCAATGCTAAAACTCCGACCAGTTGGCTCCTTTTCGGAAGCGGGCTTTCTTCAATTTTACACGACGTTTCTCGCCGACAGCGCGTGCCAGACAGAGGGCCAGTGGTTCCATGAGGTACGGCACGCAAGGAATCTCGACACCTGCTAACACCAGGGCTCCACGGGCTGACCAGAAGTACCGGAGCATCAGTTGATGAACCCCCTCTGCCGCTTTAATGTGCAAGGTGAAACAGCCCTTTGATGCCACACATTCGGTGCCCCTGTGGTCGTCGTGCCCTTGCGTGTGTCAATGTGATGGCCATGTCTTTTGCACCTGGTGCTTTGCGCAGCTAATTCGCACCTTGCGCTCTGCACACATTTACAACGGTGTGTCACCGGGTGCGCACTCGACTTTCATAAAAGGCATTGAAGCCTTTCACGGGATATGAGAGAACAAGAGCGTCGCGACTCTCAGCCCTCCGCTCAACTCACTCCACATCTATCCGATTGACTTTGACGCTTTACACTATTGGCTCGCATCATCCCATGCCCGTCGCTGGTTGCCATGAGCTTCATCGATTTACCTTTCAAACTCGTGTCTTTAATTGCGGGACACATTTACAGCCCTGTGGCCATGTCTGAAAAGGACTATTGGTGTCAGTAGACGTCCGCAGCCTTTATCCTCGCTGACGATTCAGCGGGCTTTGGCGTTTTCAATCGCTGGAACACCGATGCAAAACAAGAACAGCAAAAGAGCAATCACAAATCCCTCCTCAGCTTTGCGCTTGCTTGCAAGCGGAACCACGCCACTGCTATTAAATTTTTGTCTCCCAAGGTTGCTCTTGTCCAACCCTCGGACGACCTTGTAAGACTCATGGCGAAGGGCCACACCGACGTTGAGTATGTGTTTCCGCATGTTTACACGAGGAATGGTCAGTTGACTTTCAGGTACACGGTGATTCGCCTTCCTTTCAGGGATGTTCGTCCTGGGCAGGCCGACTGCGGAATCGAGATGCTACGATTGAGCGTCTTCCTGGGCATATTTGCCAAGCTCAAGCATCTCATGTTGGACATCATCCCACCGTGGGGGGAGAAGAGGTACTACCGCTGCTTACTCTGCGCGCTCTCGGGTCTACACGTAGACTACATGATGAAACGTCCTCCGAAGCTCTTAAAGCGCCTCGAGACGCTTGTCGAGCTGCATCGACGCACGTACGACCCGAATGAAGGACCAGAAGAATACTTCGTGAGGAACTACCTACGTTTCCATCCGCATCCGTTGTGCGCCCACTTCGCCGAGAACCTTTCGACGTTGACCTTTGCTTTTGGCGAAGTATGAGCTCCTCTCAACAGCATACTTCACAACATACTCAGTCTCGAAAGTACTTTGCGAAATCTCTACGCCTGCCACAGCAACAGCGGGGGCCATCGGGACTTCAGACTTTTTGTTCTTGATGGCAGCGTCCAATCCGAAGCTTTTTGGCTTGAAGATTCTGGGCTTTCAACTCTTTATGAATGCCACCCAAATGTTAAGGAGCTCCATATTGATGGCGTCTGATCTACTCATTTTGGAAGGGACATTGTGAGTATGACAAGTAGTCCCATTGACAGATCATTGACACTAAGCGGGACAAGAATCAATCGATCGACAATCTTGATGGAATGCAGATCTCACATACGTTCTTCCCAGGAGGTAACCGTCAGCGCGCCAAACGCGCTGCGCTCAGATTTCCCAACCTTCGTGTTTTGGTCCAGAAACACCTGCTGGTAGGGGTCGAGCATTGAGGGCTATGGGACGAGGGCAACATTCGCGTCGTGGGCATCGTGCCTCTTCACCTCCTGCGTGACTTTCTCAAGTCGCCCGACAAAGTCGTTCCAAAAATCAAAGCTCTCAACATCACACCCGCTGACGAGGACTCCGCCCGATGGACACTTCTATGCAGACGCGATCACACATACATAAGGTAAACTTAGATAAGTTTAATCTTCATAGAGTTGATGTACCCAAACTATGGCATCTCCCCTAGTTGGGTAGGCGCTCCGTTTTGCGTTTCAGTGGAGGAAGGAATGCGGCCATTGTTTCGTCACCACAGCTATGAAGAGATCTGAACATCTCCTCTGGTTTGCTGTCTGCCTTGGAGTTCAAGTTTAGCCGGAACGTATCCTGGTGTGCGCTGAGTGGCGCAAAGTCAACCATGACTAGCTGGGGCAGGGCAGCGCGCAGCAGCTGAGCCCAGTATCTTTGTCGTTTGTCGCACATATCTCTAAGCATTCCCGTGTAGCGGGTCGGCATTGGGATGAGTGAGTGCATTTCCCAGGCAAGCAGTTGGAGTTCGGGATAGTCAGCGAGGCGAGGGACGGCATTCTCTCGCTTACTAGGTCAGTTGGTGCAATCTATGTTCTGACTCACCCATTGGGCATGGTTGTGGCCAAAACAATTGTGTGATATGTGAAGTTCCCTCAGCTGGCGGAATCGTGACGGAAGGAGCAACAGGAGGTCGTCATCGCGTTCTTGAAAACACCCCATGAGGGAGAGGGCGAGTGGTGTGGACGTGATGTGAGCGAGTAAGGGAAGTATTCGCGGCCTGCTCCTGAGCCTTTCTATCTCGGAAGAGCTGCGTATGACCAGAAGCTCCAGATTGTCGCAGTTTGCCACCAAGGGGGCTACGGCTTGGAAGACAGTAGTCGCGTCGTGCAACTCGCCCTTACAGTCCACGGCCAACGATCGCAATCGGGCGAACAGATTTCTTCCCGTTTGCGAACCTGGAAGTGCGGATGGGAGGAGGCCTGAGAGAACCCCCTCTATGATCGGTAGTTCACGAGCCGTGACCCCAAGATAGAGATTCTCCAGCCCAGAGACAGAAGACAACAGCCCCAGAATCAAGTCTGCGCTATGTTGAATCCAGTCTTGATCTTCGTCAAAGGCGTTTAGCAGCAGTCGCAATGTCCTGCGTTTAAGACCAGAGATCCAGGATTAGCACCCACCTGACCTCTGCCATCCACGTGCACGTCCCCAGAATCTGCCAAAGGTCCGCAACAGAATTGAGTTGTATCGACCGGAACAGGAGCGGCTCTATAGCGCGTCGGACCGACTTGCAAGTATTCGCGAAGGCGACGAGTGAGTGCAGGTCGCGTCTTCGCTGACCCGAGAAATCAGAGTTGTCCAGGGGATTGAGCACGCCCATTCCAGCTGACGTGTCAGGATGACCACAGGACGGACGACGTACATAGCCTGTCCCTTGGAGTTATCCCTTTAGGATCGAAGATACACTCCCCAATGTGCTGACAGAGCTCCATCGGAAGATCAAGTAGCATCGGATTCTTCGGCTTGGACAGCGGGGTTGGAATTGAAGACGGCATGGTTTCAGCTGCTCGATGTGAAGTTGAGAAATGTCAACGGAGACTGACCAGAAACGTCAGTTGGAGGCCTGCCCACGATACATAGCTCCATCTGGCCAGGGACCGGAGAGTTCAGGATCGTAGCTGGCGGGGCTCCATGCCTTCGCGTGGCATTAGCCGGAGGTTGCAAGGTTGCCAACATGCCGAGTTTGGTCCCACCCAAGCCCCAGATATCTAGCATGTCCGTAAAGATCGAGACTCTACCTCCATAGAGCCTTCACAGAGAGCTCCCTGTAGCTTCGGTCATGGCTTGCTGTATAGATGAAAGGCGTAGAGAGTGTTGTGGTTTAATGGATGGGTAATGGAGCGCCACTCATCCAGCTTCTTTTCCTCCCATTCGTGTGCCGCTGTCTCAGTCATCAGTCAGCGGCTCCTGGGGGTGATTAATCTATAAATGACGTGGATCAATTCGAGCTGACGCCACATGGCTTATCACTGCGCTTAGACCCCAGCCCGCCTGCAAAGTGCTCCCACGAAATAATCTCCACACAAGGCCGCCACTCTACGCCGCTGCAGCACTGTGGTCGGCGATGACAACAAAAGCAAAGGCAAACAGATGAATCCCACATTCACCATTGCATCTCACACCATGTCCGACTGGTGGACCCAGCCCGCGACCCCTGCGCGGAGTTCCGCATTCCACACGCCTGCCCGCGCCGAGGAGGGTGCGTCGCTCTCGCATTCGCACTCGCACGGCCAGCTGTCGTCCTCGTCTCGCGCGCGTTTCGTGAGCGATGACCCCGATCCCAGCGCGGCCGAGGGCCCGAAGTTCCTCCCTAGCTTTGCGGCCAGCCCGGCCGGAAAGCTTTCCCTTGTGAGTCTGAAGCGCGAGTGATGGGAGTGAAACGGTAGGAGGCTGGGTGTTGGCTTGATGCTGGTGTCCCCCCACCTCGCACTCCTATGGTCTATAAAGGGCGACTTTCAGAGGCGTACCCCCGTGTTGTTCATCGCTAACCCATTAGGGCTCCTCCCCCGTTAGCGTTGCGTCGCCTCCTGCTCCCAAACGATCTCCCGTAGCTCGCTTCTCTACTTCCGCCGAGAGGTAAGTATCGGGCACTGTTTATCCCGAATAGGGTTCATGGAATCCGTGCTCACACCATGCAGCGCCTCGTCACCACGCCACTCCCTCCTTCGTTCCCGTACCGCGCCTGTCCCAATGGATGAGGACCCGATTCCGACGTCGTCGCTGCACGACGAGCTCCCCGCCCGTGTAGCCCCGCAACAGAGCACTGAAGCTGCCATCGAGCTACCGGTCCCGTCATCTCTCGAGGCTGGTATGAACACGACGACGCTGCACGTCTTCGGCCCGCCAGTCGAGTACCTTGCCGCACTTCGCCCGTACCTCGAGAATATCGGGCCCGTTGTGTCCTACACACCTGGGCCGGACGGAAGCAACTGGTGGATTGTCGAGTATGGGACGGCATTGGCGGCGAGCTATGCCCTGCGCCGCCATGGAGAGATCGTTAGTGGACGGTGGATGCTCGCGTTCAAGGTTGCCGGGCCGGGAAGCACACAGGGCTTGACGCTTGTTAATGGCGTGTCCACAACTGCAGCTGTTACGCCACCTGCCGTCGGTGCTGGCAATCCCATTCAGCTCAAGAGCACTAACATTATGAAGGCCAAGCCTAAGGCCGCGGTAGTCAAAGATGAGTATGCGTGGGAGGAGCCCGAACAGCAGTCTGGCATGCTAAGTCGTGCCGCCGAGTTCATTGTAAGTTGCCGATCAAAGCACAACTTTCTGGGTGCTGACAACTATTTTCAGTTTGGCCGCTAGTATATACGATTCGACGACATTGATGCATAGGGCTCAGTCATGCACAGATGGGCGTGCAACAGCACACACTGGGATGGGCCATATAGGCGACGTGTATGGAAAATGGAGAACGGTGGGTCGCAGAAGAACGGGCGCAGGCTACAAAGTACGAAAGCAGGAGAGGATGGGGTGTCATCCGACAAAATAGGTCTACTGGTCAATCTTGCTGTCAGAATTTAATTGTAATCAAACCCTTACCCCCTAACGGTCACTGACGACCGTCATGTCGCTGTGGTGCGACTTGGCGGACAGCCAGCTGGGCGAATCCGACTTGTTGGGGGAAGGAGTCGCGGGGAGATTCGAGGTGGAGCCCGTGTTGTGGAACGAAAGCTTCCGGGAAGGAGACATCTGAGGCTCAAACTCAGCGGGCTTCAAATCGAAAGAAGGAACGAAGGGCTGCGACTCGGCATTCAGGCGTGTAGGGCGACGAGATAAGGACTGGGGAGTGATGGGGAGCCTAATGCGGCCACCTTGGTCCATCCAGTTGATGTTTTCTCCGAAGGGATCGAAGCTGTTGAAGTTGGGAGGTGAGCTAGCTCTGGTCATGCCGCTGGCGCTCATGAAGTGGTTGTTGTTGATTGGCGAGTCGACAAGGGTAGTGGACGGGCTGCTGGCAGCGGTCAGGCTGCGGGTGACGAGAATGCGGTCGCCGAGGCGAAGTCCATTGGCATTGATCAGTGAAGCAGCGGAACCGGCATGCTCGAACTGAATAAGGACCGACAAGGGGGCCTGGGACAGCTTGACGACGCGGACGATGGGACCAAAAGAACGGAAGATGGTACCAATCGTCTCGGCATCGGGGAATAGGTTCACGTCCTGTCATTTTTAGCAAGACCGAGTAGGTAGTCACTCACAAGATTATCAACAATCACTGCACATTCGGGCGAAGGGTCACGACGAGAGGGAATCGTGGGGGGATGGACGACACGGTTGGGAAGAGTGGCTACAATCAGCTTATAAACCTCATTCGTTACTTACAGTTAGGAAGGCTCTTGGCTTCACGCTGAACAAGCGCCCACGAGACGTCAAGCTTGAAACCGCTGACATTAACACTAATCACATTGTGGACTTACTCAATCCACTTGCCGTGCATGTGCTGCATGACTTCAAGGGCCTCGCGGTGAAGGGACATCAGAACAAAGCCCCTGCCATTAACGTTGGGTTCAATCACTATGAGCTCACCTGCGGCGACCGATACCATCAAGCTGTGAAAGCAAGATGGCGTGTTCAACCATACCATGCGCAGTAAACAGCTCCTTGAACTCCGCCCTGCAAGTTAGGAGGCTCAGGTCCGTTCTTCTCACTGAGTAAGGTCTAGAGGAAGGTTGAGAACGTAAAGGTTGCGAGGAAGGTTCGAAGTCGCGTCGTTGCGACCAAAGATAGAGCTTGAAGGGCCTGGAAGTGAAGACTTGAGGATGCCTGTTGACGAGAGTGAAGGCTGGGCCGTTCTAGTAAGCTGCGAAACCAGGTCCCAGGAGTTCTGGGGCGGCGTTTTCGGGGCTTGCTTCTCAAAGCGCATGATGGTGCTGTGGTCAGAAGGTCTTCGCCATTGCTGTTCACTCACATGCCGTTGACCGCTAGGGTGGAACGGAGACTGAGCAGGCTTGCTACCTCGACCTCCGTCCCCACCCAGACTTGGGCCCACTGGAAAGCGCCTTGGGTTGGAGCGTGTAGAAGAATGCCACGAATACGAACTGAAGGAGAATTCAGTGGACATTGAGATCAAAGCAGCGAAGTCACGATGTACTTACCACTATTACCCAAGAACTCGCTAAGGGCCTCGGTAGTAACTTGATATGAGCTTTACGTGTCGGATCTAAGGAGACTCACTACTGATGTTGAGACCGTAGACCCTCACTTCGAGGAGGTCGTTGTCTGGAGACTGCATGTGAGGAAGTTGGGTAGCAGTTTCTAAGGAATAAGTGTTGAAGGAAGAGAGCGCAGGCAGAGTGTCGTCCTTAGTGGCCAAGCAATAAGTGCAGGGCGGTCAGGGTGAGTAAACGGGGTAGCGAGTGACCAGTGAGAAGTCCTTGAGAAGGTAGGATATAAAGCTGTAAGAATGACGTTGTGATAGGGAGAAGGAGAGAGTTGCAGTGAGGATGAGAGTAAAACGAGAAAGTGACGAAGAGGGGAAGATAAGTTTATATAACAAAACCGTGAAGTGTTGTAGGGTGGTTGATGAGAGAGGGAAGGATGAGAGAGGGAAGGCCAAGGCTGTCCAGATCATGGGCGTGCGTAGAGAGTGAACGAAGAGGGAAGACGGGCGGTCCGAAGAGAAGAGCTACCAAGGCTTACCGGGACTGTAGAGAGCAAAAGGAAGACGACAAAACCAAGATCCTCCTAACCAACCAACACTGGCGGGGCAGAATCGGGTTCGCGAGCTCATGGTCCCTGGCTCATTCCAGTGAAAGAATTGTGCTGCGACAACGATGGCAAGAGATCGAGTTGAGGAGATAAAGGAGTAATGCTGACAATCTGGAAGTGTTGTTCCACAAAGTACTATGCGATTGGCTTTCCGGAGAGCCTAGCTGTATCTTCAATGTCGATCTGGGGACTCCAGATAACAAACGACAGAGCGTTTCACCATCGCCTTCGGATCTTCAGTTCAATGTCCTGTCAGGGCTGTCACCCCTCGAGACAACAGTGACCACAACCACGTCTAACAAGCACAACATATCACTGTCACTTCTGAAGAGCGGTAAAAGCAAGTAAGCTAAGCTTCCATCAACGCCATGTAGATTCACTATGCCACCAGACAGCTGCTTCGGTCCCTATGAAATGCCACAACGCAAAGCGCCACACATTAAAAAGATGTGGTGCGCTTCCGGGTGGCCGCGGGTGGCGGGACCTGAGGCCTGGGGCCTGGGGGCGTCAACAGATCGCGTGGTTAAGCGGGTTTAAGAGCTCCACTATCCACTAGTCACGTGATGCAGAAGTGACGACACACATCACAGTCTACGCTGTCGCGTCGAGGATTGTGCAAGCCCCATCAAGTGCTTTGCACACATCCACAAATCTGTGCAACTATTCTATCTCGTTTTTGCTCATCACATCTCAACAGTTTGCCTACATCCCTCGCCACCATGAATCACGGCTACAACGAAGGTGCGTTGGTGTTCTGAGTGGTGCAAGCCATTCTGAAGAGTTTGCCGGTTCCACATGAGTAAGGGCTAACTCGTCCAGACGACCTCGACTTCCCATCCCCTCAAGCGGGGCCTAGTGGCTTCCTCGCATCGTTGATGGGTGGTATGGGTGGCATGGGAGCGCGCTATGGAAGACCCCCTCCGGCTCAGTAAGCTTGAGATGTTCTCGCTTGCAGCGTGTTTGCTTACTGTGCAGCCTGTATGATGACTATTTCAAGGCGTTCTCAGTGGCTACCATGGCGCACGGACATGAGCGCCCACAGCTCATGTACGGTGGCAAGAGTAAGTGGTCATTGCATGCGGATGGACTGAGCGCTGACTGTTGTAGTCATCATGCCACCCTCGGCGCTGGCCAAGCTCAGTGAGTTGACTGAGCTCTCATCCCCAATTCGCCACTGACAATCAGCCTCTCTCGATATCGAGGGACCATGGACATTCCAGCTGCGCAATCCCCGCAATCCTCAAGTTAACCAGACTCATGCGGGTGTCCTCGAGTTTATTGCCGAGGAGGGTGTGGTTCATTTGCCAGCTTGGGTAAGCCATGGAGTTCTGCGGCTCCGGTCAGTGGCTAACCCGTTCAGATGATGAAGACTCTGAACCTCAACGAAGGCGATCCCGTCCGTCTGACTGGTGCTGCGCTCCCCAAGGGCAAGAGGGTCAAGATTCAAGCTCAATCTGTGGACTTCCTCGAGGTCACAGATCCCAAGGCAGTGTAAGCATTTGTAGGATTCAAAGCTCACTCATCAGTCTCGAGTCCGCACTTCGAACCTACTCAGCCCTCAGCAAGGGCGACATCATTGAGATCTCGTACACTTCGCACACCTTCGAATTCCTCGTCATGGAAACCTTGCCGGAAGGGCCCGGTATCTCCATTATTGACACGGATCTCGAAGTGGACTTTGAGACACCAGTTGGCTACGTCGAGCCACCGCGCCCGGCCCCAGCTCCTATTCCTACGATGGCTGATAAGCTCAAAATTGATCTCGGTGGCAAGACACTCGCGTCACAGGACAGCTCGCGCCCTGTGTCTTCTGCATCCATCCGGACACAGGGGTCCGGGGATGGCGCAATGGAGAGCTTCATGGGTGTTGGCCACAGTCTCAGCGGAAGGAAGGTCAAGGGGAAGGGCCTGGCGAAGAAGATCGAGGAGGTGGATCCGTCAAGCAAAATTAACCGTTTCACGTGGGTGGCAGCTTGCGGTTTAGGACGTCAAGCTGATATGATAGTGGGCCCCGCGTCATCACGACGGACAGCCTGGACCAGGATCGCCAAGTTCCTGCCGCGCTTGTGCTCCCGGCCGGCAAGTTCTTCTTTGGCTACAAGTACATCCCGTTCGATGAGAAGGCCGACGCGAAGCGGAAGCGGGCCAAGGAGGTGGCAAAGGGTCCCGCTCCGCCAGTTTCATTCCAGGGAGAGGGTAATAGCCTCAGCCGTCGTGGACGTGCTCCCCAGCAAGCTGCACAGCCAGAACCGGCGCCGGCCGACGAGGATGAGGAGAAGCCTGACCCATGGGCCAATCTCGGAAGTGGGAACACGCTCTCGGGTCACAAGCGCCGTGCCGCCGCCAGCCCCTCTCCGGCTTCTACTCCTGCCCCTCGCAACCCAACACGAGAGGAGGTCATTGACTCGACCATGCTGGACGAAGACGACTTCATGTTTGGTGAGGAGTACGAGGAGTACGACGAGGACGACTACATTTCCGTGGACTCTGATTAGACAACCCACCCCCGCATTCACATGGTAACGAGGGAGGTGGTCGGCAGATGACAAGCACAATACAGGCAATGATCGAAGCAGCCAACAAGGCCACGGGTCTGTTCCTCAACGCATGCATGTAACTCTACACTGTGACTAGCGCTTCTGTCCCTGTTTCAGAAGCTACAATTGATTTTGATGGTATATCTACGCCTTGGTGAGGCGCTCCTCGTACGCCTTCCAGCCCTCCTGGCGGTACTTCTCCGCTTCAGCAAGGACGGCCTCAGGTCCGCCCTGGACACCGTAGATTCCGCGGCCCACAATGATGACGTCGCACCCCGAGTCGTAGACGACCTCGCGGGGGGTGCGATACTGCTGCCCAAGCTTGTCGCCCTTGGCAACAAGGCCGACACCGGGGGTGAGGACGAGGAAGTCGTCGTCGCCGTCAGCATCGACACGGCCCATGGCAATGAAGCCGACGACCCAGTCGCGGCCAGCCTCGCGTGCCATGCGTACCGCAGTCTTGGTATACTCGCCAGTCGCGAGGTTACCGGCGGACGACATCTCAGCCAGCAGAAGAAGCGCACGGCCGAGCGGCTTGCCGACCGTTCCAAGGCCGGTAATGATGCCGGGGCCAGGGAGGGGGTGTGCGTTCGTCATGTGCGACCACTCGGCGATGCGGTGTACGCCGGACGAGTACTGCAGCGAGACGGTGTTGCCTACTGTCAGTGAAAGGCATGTGAGAATGCGTACCAATGTCTGCAAACTTGCGGTCCTCGAAGATGATAAAGTCGTGCTCGTCTGCGAGTTTGGCCAGCTCGGCGGTCAGGGCAGGAGTGAAGTCCTCGATGATGTCGATGTGGGTCTGGGGTCAGTTCGCGAACGGCGGCTGCAACACGCGGTTTGTGATAGCCTCCCAGCACTCTGCTCAATAGTGCTCTTCTCCACGCGCAACACACCTTGACCATGCACACACTCGGCGCAACGCGCCTCACGACCTCGAGCACGTCGGCCGACTTTGTGACATCGACCGAGACACAGAGGTTGGTCTTCTTGCGGTCCATAATCTCAAGAAGGCGACGCGCCGTTGGATTCGGATGCGCGACCGCGCGGTCCGCGTACGTCTTCAGAGTGGTCGGGTGCGGTGCCATTGTGGGATTGCTGAAATAATCTAGATGCAAAGTGCTCGGAATGCTGATTTCCTCATCGAGAGCTGGCCAAAGACAATCGGTGCCATTCGATCTCGAAATCTCATCAACATCTCATCACGTGATATTTAATGCCCTTAGCGTGGTTTGCATATGGTTCTCGCGCGAGAATTTCAGATTAACGGATAACGTACAACGTACGTACGTACACGGTGATCCCCGTCCTGGCTCCGAGCTCGGGTTCGGCGCCCCATGCTCGGCTCCTCTCATATCCGGCACGACATGGACCACCCCAAGTTCTCCACATCACATCTCACAACCTCCGTTTCTCCATCACCCATCAGCCATGGCCGACACAGAACGTGCGCCCGCCCCGCTCTTTCCCGAGGCGGGGCCGAGCAACGAGCACCTCCGTCCGCACCTCGTCGAGATCGTCCCCGAGGAACAGCTCCGGAGCGTGCTGCACCCGGTGTTCCGCTACGTCTTGACCGTGAGCCGGAAACATTGCCCACTTCTGCGCTGACAGTAGTACCTCGCACAACACTACCCGCGATACTTCCTCCGCGTCGTCAACCGCCACGAAGAGGCATTTGCGCTCGTGCTGCTCCTCCTCGAGCGCCATCACCTGTGGAAGCATGGTGAGCAGTTGGTCACCAACGGCGTCCTCTGAAGGCAACGCTCACAACAGACGCATCGCTGTCCGAGCACTTTTATCAGCTTAAGCTCGCACCAGCCACGATCCCGACGCCGCGGCTGGGCTCGACGCATACGGCGACGCCCCGTCTCTCGAACCGCCAGCGGTGGGGCATGCTGCTGATACTGGTCGGCCTGCCGTATCTGCGTGCAAGGGCAGACGATGCATTTGACCGCTGGTCGACGCAGAATGACCCCGACCTGCTCATCTCGGATCAAGGACCGCCACTTAGCCGCCTGCAGAAGCTCTTTGTTAAGCTGTACCCCGTCGCAATTACCGCGTTTGAGGGCACGCTGCTCGCGTACGATTTCGCATACCTCTTCAACAAGACGGACTGCTACCGTCCATGGCACAAGTGGCTGGGCGTGCGCGTCGTGCGCGACATCGACGAGAACGAAGGAACAGGGCTACTTGCCAAGCTTCCGCCGCTTCTCCCGCCTCTCCTTCTTGCGCTCAAGTTTGCACAGTGGTGGTACTCGCCTACTTCGCCGCGCTCCCTCCCAACAACACAGGCGACTGCGTCGCTGCACACATCTGTCCGCCCTCCGCGCCCTCTTCCCATTCTTCCCGAGTCCGGCATTCTCACCCCGCCGCCGACACCACCGCCAGGCGAGAAGCCCGAGGCACAAGCTTACTCCATCGATGTCGCAGGATACGGTCATTGCCCAATCTGTAAAGGCAAGTGGGCCAACCCGGCAATCCTCCCTTCCGGCTGGGTTGTCTGCTGGCGTTGTGGATGGGATGCGATCGCCGGCGAAGGAGAAGCCGGAGAGGCTGGTAAGGGGCGCTGCCCCATTACGGGAGTAGAGGTGCAGCCTGAGGATCTTAGAAGGGTGTTGGTTTAGTTGTAGGACAAGTGCGGAGAATGACACAAGGTAGACGCTGTTGCAGCAAATGACACTGACTCTGACACTGACTCTGACACTGACTCTGACTTCGGATCTATAAACCCTATCATCGTAAGGCCTATCATGAGATATGGAAAACAAACAACCTCACTCCTCTCGTGCATCGGATTTAGGGGAGGGCACATCTTGTTTTGCAGGCGTTGCGTAACAGGTATGTAAAGTTAACGGGGCAGAAAGGGAAAGGACCATCATGAAGCGTGTCTCGCAACGCAATCGGGGCACGCAGTGAGACTATGACAAATCCGCCTCGCAGTTCTTGCCCGACGACCACACGACGCGGTATGACGCCTTCCACTCGTCACCATCACCGAGATGGACAAAGTTGACGAGTTCGAACTGTTGTCAGTATCGGGAGTGGCGACTGGCCTAAGAAGCTGAGGGACGATCATCACTGGCGATAACAAGGCTCAACAAACGTGCTCGCGAGTGGAGTGTCGTCCCACCGCCTGCATCCGGCTCAACCCGAGAACAGCCTTGCTTCCATTGGACTCAACGAGCACTGGTTACACCCCCATGACTCACTCCTCACTGTCTCACTCACCCGCTTATCAGAGCGCAGGGCGGCAAGAAGGTCCGCGATATCGTCTGCTGTCATGGAGAGGTCACGGGCCTCGATGCGAAGGTTACCCGCCGACCAGAGATGGACTTTGGTGTTGTTCTGTCTGTGAGTGGGATGGTAGCGGTGAGATAAGAAAGGAGGGTGCAGAGACCAAACATTCGAGTGGCCATCGGATAGAACAGAACGCCAGTGGCGACTCGTAACGATAAACTTACGTCCTGAGTTAGGAGGCGCTCCATCATGTCCTCGGCGCGCGAGGAGCTCGTGTCGGTAGACGTGAAAGACGAAAGGGACGACGCGGAGCGGTCCGACACGGACGAGTTGGAGCGCGTCTTGGCGTAGAGCATGGTGCAGAGGCGAAAATAGTTCGGAACTGGGGGCGATGAGATACGAGGCAGCTTCGACTTTTATGCCAAAGTGGTGGCGGGTGAGCTAAGCATGCTGCCGCTTATCGCGCTTTGTGATTTCTCGTAGCACCTCACATTCCACACTTCCAGCATTGCAACAGATGAACTCCCGGGGACCCAGAGAAGATCGGTACCGTGGTACATGGGGCCCTCGCCGCCTCGGCACTGTAAATGGCGGTCTGTGTGGCTATGACGCAGGCCGGCCACTATAGGGGTGATGATCCGTGTGAATGCGATCCGTGTGGATGCTTGACGTGCTCGGCTGAACCTGCGCATCCACGGACGGCGATGCGGTCCTCCCTCCGCCGAGGACGACTTGTATGGCCCTACCGTCCTCCGAGGATTGCGAGGGGTTTACAAGCTGCTCTAACAGCTGTCACTGTTGTCTCGGCTCTTCTCATGCGTCATTTAACACACTCATATCCTGTATACTTATCCAGCGCCATGCGACCAGGTACCCCACATGCCTTGAAACCCAAGTCTCATTCGGAGTCGGACTGGCCTGTCCGGACATAATGTCTTACTCGGCCGCCCCCAATCAGTCCGCAGAGGTCAGTGCGCACGATGCTGTGCATGGTTCTCAGGCTGCGGGGCGTTTCGGGTCGCCGAGAAGAAGATAGTGAGAAGAGATGGACGACACTCCGGCGCTGGGTATGGCGGCATCGCGTCGCTGGATATTAGGTCACCGGGCGCTTCCGGCGTGCTCGGCGTTCGGAGGTCCCAAGCGCCCGGATGTGGTGTCACTCTTCTTCGACGCTTCCATGCCTGCAAGGTTCCATCGTCGCGGTTCTTTATCCGATTCCCAAGTCAATTGCCAAGTGGTTCCTACCTATGTTTCTTGGCAATGCTGGCGACAGGGCCCATATCCATCTTGCGCCCAAACGGCTATTAACGCACCCTGTTCCACACGGCGCGCACGGAACGCCAAGTACCCCAGCGCAGATGGCACAGTGTCTGTGGCCCTGCGGCGTGCGTTTCATCTCCGCTTCCCACTTCTCGGTGACTGGTTCTTGTGCTCCGATTTCTTGCACTCGACGTCATCGATCGACGGCTGTGGAGGTCGACAGGAAGGATGATCGAGTGGACGATCGCGTGCATCGGGCAGTGTGCATTCCGTGTATTGATCAGTGGGGAGCCTCAATTGAGCATGGAGAGTAGGCAGGAACCACGTCCACTCCGTCAATCTGGAATGCACAGGTAGCGGGCGCCTACTTGATGTCTCTCCTGGCCGATGCGTTGATGACGGGGAGGCGAAGCCCTCACCCGATCAATAAGGTAGAGGGGAGCTGTAAACCTGCCCAGCAGTGAAAGAATGGCGGTGAGAGTCAGTAACAGCTTCAGCCTCGCCACATCTGTTAGCCAGACACGATCTACAACCATGCATATATGTATAGATCTACCGCTCTACATCACCGAGGGCGCTTAGGCGAACTCGGTAAACTTGCCCTCGCCCTTCTCACCGAGAGCGGCAACCTTGGCCTTGAGGACGGCCTTGGCGGGCTCGCCGTTGCCGGCCTTCTCAATCTCCTCCTTGAGGCTCTTGACGTCCTCGGGCTCGGAGAGCTCAACGAGGGCGTCAAGCTCAGCAAGCTGCTTCTCGATGACGGCAGCGGATGGCGCAGAGCCCTCGGGCTGGAAGTAGTTGGAGGCGGAGATGACGCCAGCAATGGCCTTCTTCCACTTCTTGAGGTTCTTGCGGGCAGCCTCCTTGGCCTTCTTCGCGGCCTCACGGTCGGCCTTGGACGCGGCATTGGCGGCGGCGTCGGCCTTCTTCTTCTCCTCCTCGGCCTTGCGAGCAGCCTCGGCAGCCTTCTTGGCCTCGGCGGGCGAGAGCTTGGCGGGCTTGCCGGGGGCGGCGCCGCCCTTCTTCTTGGCGAGACGCGCGGCCTTCTCCTCCTCCTTGATGCGCTTGATGCGGGGGTCGTTGGCGAGTACGCTGTCGACAAGCTCACGCAGACGAGTGTTGTCCTCCTTCTTCATACGCGTGCGCTCGGCCTTGTTCTTCTTCTCAGTGAAACGCTTGTCGTCACGCGAGTCGGAGCCCTCGTTGACCTCCTTGTCGTGCCACTCAAACGAACGCCAAGAGTCAAAGTTGTACCAGAAGTCGTAGAAGCCCTCGACCTCCTTCTTGGACGCGTCCGGTCCGCCGAACTCGGACACGGGCTGAACGTTGGAGAAACGGCCCTCGCGAACGAAGATAGGGCCAAACACCTCCGTGTACTTGTCCGCCGGGACGCGCTTGGGGTCCGGAACCTCGTCCTGGATGTTCCAGTCGACCGAGTCGAACTGGCGACGCCTCTCGAGGTTGGAAAGGACCTCGTGAGCTATTGTCAGCAGCTAGAAGACAAAGCATGTCGCAGCCATTTGACTCACCCTTCTGGATGCACTTGAAGAAGCCGTCGTCGTGGTCGGCCTTCTTGTCGGGGTGGTGGCGGAGCACCTTGCGGCGGTCTGGAGTCAGCGGGAGTGACCATGAATGAGCCTGAGAGGAAAGGCAGCTTATTCTAAAAGAACCCGCTAGCTGCCTCTACAAGCGACTCACGGGCAACCTTGATGTGGTCGTCAGTTGCGTGGTAGCGGAGGTGGCCGAGACCGAGGATGGCGTAGTGGTCCTGCTTCTTCCACTCCTTGGGGTCGGACGCGAGGAGGTCCTTGTCCTCCTCCTCCTCGCCAAGACCGGGGAAGAGCACCTCCTCGGCGTTGGCCTTGGCCTTGGCAGCAGCGGCGGCACGGGCAGACGACGTCGCCTCGTCGTCCTCGGCGAATGAGCGCTGGAGCAGCTCACGGCGCGCGTACGAAATGTACGACGGGCCGGCGGGGTACACCTGCCTGTTGACGGGGGCGGACGCCTTGCCGGCGGCAGAGGGCTTGGTCCAGCCTGACGGGGCGGCGGGCAGCGTGAGCTCGATGGGGAGGACGGTGGCCATTTTGGGTGAGTTTTGGTTGTGATGAGGAGAACGGTGAAGCGGGCTCGATGGAGTCTTGAGATCTCGACGATGGCCAGCACCAGGGTTGCCAGAAATCTTTGAAACTAGGCAGTCCAGGGTGGATAAAATATTTTTGATGGTATTTTTTCGTAATTTATCCCAGATTGTATACTTGTGACATTGCCGCATGCGACAGACACTGTTCAACATGCACAAACTCGTCAACATCATCAACAACCACTTGGTCGCTGCCTCGTCCGACGCCGAGTCATCCCCGATACCCCCCCTCGTCATCTTTTGGACCGCATACTTTTGACTGTTTGTTTTATTTGCGCGCAAAGCCGGTACATCACTGTTCACTGGCTCCCTCCTCCCTCTTCCTCTCGTCCTCACTCGCCACCATGTCCCAAGCACCGAGGGATCCGCTCACTGCACGAACATTGTTGTGAGTTGGCCGCATGTAGCCGTATAGCTGACCTTTTAGCGTGAAGAACCTGTAAGCATCTGACTTGTCTGCACTCCAGCCGAGACGCCTCTAACAGCAGCAATTGGAACATCACCGGGCCCGACATCTACGACCTGTTCGGCAAGTACGGCCCGATTCGGCAAGTGCGGATAGGCAACTCGGGCGACCTCAAGACCAAGGGCACGGCGTATGTTGTTTATGAAAGCCCGGACGACGCAAAGGAGGCGATCAACCACCTGAATGGTTTCCATCTGATGGAGCGATACATTGTCGGTGCGTGGATAGGCAGATGGCGACGTGTGGGATGCTGACGCTGTGTTTGTTACTGTCGCGGTCGCCATGTTGATATCGATCATTCTTGGCTTCGTCGTTTGTTCATCATCGAAATGTCGTCGCATCTCCTTCGACTCTCGTTACCCCATCAGTCCTCTACCACCAGCCGTCGAAGGCGCAGTCGTCGGCAGCAGCAAAGGCCGAGATCCGCGCACGCGAACAGGAGCTAGCAGCCGAGAAAATGCGGTTGGGCATGACGGACTGAGGCTGAGGTGGCATAGTCGGCGTAGCAGACATGCTGACAACGGGGCTAGAGACGAGCAGGATTTAGAGCATGCAGCGTGTAACAGTAGTCGTGAACTGAAGCATCAGGTGAATGTTGGAACGGCCCTCAGTAATAGTTGCCACCACTCGATCAGGTAAGAATGCTAAATAACCATCGCTCTATCAAAATACAGACAATACAGTAATCAATCCGTTACCTCCGCGTCCCCAGCGCCTGGTTCTCCGCCCAGCGATTCGCTGGCGGCGGGCGCACCTTTTTGTGCGGCGACGGCTGCGGAGTGCCGTCCATGGAGCTGATGCTTGTCGAGCTGGGGCTCGGTCGTAAGTGTGCCGCCTGCGCCTGTGTCTTGGCAGGTGGTTTCGTGACGACCGATCCGGTTCCGCTGGTGCTCAAGGCCCCGACTGTAGCGCTCGCAGCGGCGACCTTGCGCGAGGGTCGTCCGGCCATGGGCTCGAGCCGCTTCTTAATCTCCTTGAGCGGCTTGGTCGTCGGCTTCCACGCATGAATGCTCTCCTTAAGATCGCGCAGCTCGTGGGGGAACAGGTCCTTTACCTCTGGTGCATCGACAAGGGCGCGCATGATCCAGGGTAGCTCAAAGTCGTTGCGACCATCACGAGCAGCGAAGGGCTCGACCTCCAGCGGTGGGAGCGGTTGTGCGGCAGGGCCAGAGTAGAAGAGGTACTCTACCGCAAGGGAGTAACAGCCCAATTCCTCGTACGGCGTCGAGTGCCCGACACCCGTGAGTGAGCCTGACGTGGCCTCAGAAAGGTGCTCCACTAAGCGCTGGTCGTCGATGCCGGCGTTGCGGAGCATAAAGGCGAAGCAGATTAGGTTGGTCATGAAGTCGGAGGCCGAGTAAGAAGCCCCGTCGACGAACAGCGCCCGCAGCAACAGCGGATGTGTGGCCGAAAAGAATGACGCTCCGTAGATGGGCACGACCTGGTCATTCAGGCTCGCAAGCAGAAGCACCCGCACCTCATTGTCGAGGATCATTGCAAGTGAGCGCTGATACGCTTGCGAGACGGCCGACTGAGTATCCTGGAACTCAAAGAGTTCGCGTGCGGCGGCGTTCTCGAACCAGGTGAGATACGGTCCGATGACGCTCGACGTGCTGATAGAGAGGAATGGGCCAAGGTGTACGCCGCACATCGCCAGCATACATACCTTCTGCCGTCCGCCCTCGGCACCACTCAGGCCCGCAGCAAGCTTGCGACCCTTCTTGGAGTCTTCGCTGGGCACAATCGCGATTGGTCCAAATGCCCACTCGCAACGAGCAACGGCTTCACGGTTGTGTGCCGTTCGGATATGGCCTTGGGCAATCATGCGCGAGATAAGATGTGTCGTGACGATACAGCCCTGAGAGTGCGCTGCGAAGAGCACCGCGTCTGCGCGGCGTAGGTCGTTGATCCACGCTGGGTTCGAGAGGTAGGCCTTGTACAGCTTGTCCACACGGTCGTCAATGACGCCCTCGCCCTCGAGCGGGATGAGGGTGAGTCGAATTTCGCTGTTGTCCACGCCCTTCTCCTTGAAGAACCGCTTGACGGCCTCGCCCATCATGTTCGCAAACTTGACCGAGGTGCCTGTCGGCTCACCAATGACGCTGCATCGTCAGAGATGCCTATCTCCGTAGACTCACGAGTTCAATAGTTTGGCAGGGAACCAGCCATGCACGCCGATAACGACGACTCTGCGCACATTCTTCCATCCGTCATCGGGCGCTCCGACGCCGCCCAAGCCGATCCGCCGTGGAAGATTGGCACCCACATCGCGCCCCTCCTTGAGGCCGCGGGTTTCTCCTGGCGGGTCCTTATTGGTATTCCCCACAACGTAGCTGAGTGCGCGCCATGCAGTGGCAGTCACGCCATCCTGTGCGGTGCGGGGCATAAGGGAGCGGGGCGGGCGGTCGAATGTCGTCTCAAAGCTTGGGATGATGAGGTTGGGCTGCTTCGAGGCCGCCTGGGGAGGAGCCGGAAGGGCAGAGTTGGTTTTCGCAGTGCTGAGATTGGAGGGTGCGCGTGGGGATGGAGGAGCGACGCTACCAGCTGAATGTACGGAAGAGGCGCGACGCGCGGCGGGCGCGAGGTTCTGAGATCTCTTGTGGACAACCTGCTTTGATGCTGCTGCTTTCGAGTCCGATGCCGCGACCGATGCCGCCTTGTTGACTTTCGCCTCCTTGACGTCTGCGATCTTGTCCGTCGGTCTCTCGGCTGACTTTGCAGTCTTCTCTGTGGGTCTCTCCGCCGGCTTCGCCTTAGTTTCGACAGTCTTTGCCTTACTCTTCGGGTCCACCTTCTGCTCCACCGTTTGCTGTGGGGCGCTGGATGGTGCCGGCGCATCGCCTGACGGAAACTCGGGATCAGCGGAGAAGTCCATAATCTCCTCTTTCGCATCACGGCTCTTGCTAGCCTCATCTGACGCCAAGGTCGAGCTCGTAATCCGCTTCTGGCTGGCACGGAAGGCAAGGTAGCTGAGCCAGCCACCTGCACCACCGGACGACGTCGATGCCGCGAGTTTGGACTGTGGCGGGGAGGCTTTGGGTGTCGTTCCCGCTGCAGGCGAAGCCTGACCCGGCTGGGGCGTGGGCTGTGGCATGGAAGGTGGAGAGATGGGCTGGTCGAGGGGGATGGGAGGAGCGAGGACGGGTGGGGCTGGAGGCTCTGCGGCGGCACTCTTGGCAACGATGCTCGGCTCTTCGGTGTTCTTGGCCGCTGTGGTGATGCCTTTGTCGTCCGTTGTGTTTCCTTCCGGCTTTGATTTGTCCTCTGGTTTGTCCTCTGGCGTTTCAGATGCTTCAGGAAGATGGGTCAAAGTAGTAGGCGACTGCTCGATAGTGTACACAAACGATGCGAAGTAGGCGCCCCACCCTAGAGGTTGTGTTGCAGGAACTAGGGCACGCTGATCCGACGATGCCTCGGTGTCCTTCGGGGTCTCACTGCTTTGCGGAGCGGGCGAGTCAACTGCTGGAGTAGGGGTGGGAGCAATCGTCGGAGGAGCACTTGCTGCTGTGGGTTGCACTGAGGGTGCAGCAGGTTCTGGTGTAGTCGCAGCCTGTGCCGGAGTTTTGGTTGGCGCAGCGGCCTGGGCAGACGTGATGGATCGAGCAGAGGGCTTACTCCGCTCGTCAAGTTTGCGCCGCTTCGCGCTCATCGATAAAGAGTCCAAAGCCGCAGAGCCATTAGTCTTGGGAAGTGACTCGGTGGCGTGAGCGTCCTTGGGCAGTGACCCCTGCGTCGGCGCATTAGCTTGTGTCGGCGCCTCAGTAATCGCAGGTGTTTCCCTCTTCAGGACTTCAGAAGTAATCTCAGCTTTGGGCTTGGTCTCCGCTGTCTCGGACTTGTTGTTCTTTGGCGTCGCTGGACGTGGATCGCTGCTCCAGAACGGGATTCGCCACCCACGTGCCGGGGGCGGTGAGATCTCAAGCGATGGGTCGGGTTTGCCGCTCACAGTGGCAGGGGCTTCGTCCACGTCCATGGTGTCCCGTTGCGATTCGGCAGAGAGGATGGCGGAGACCTCGCCCTCGTCGCGAACGGTGGAAGAAGTGGAAGCCTGGAGATCTGGTGGTGGAGGGTGTGGTGTTGGTTTAGCGGCTTGATCCGTGCTCTTGGTCTTGCTGGCGTCACACGTGGACGAGCGCGCCTGCCTGGCTGTAGCTGTAACCGTAGACTGGGGGCGGGAGGGTGGAGGTTGGGAAGGTATGGGTGCAGATTGTGTTCTATGAGATTGTCCGGAGGTCGGTTGGGGCGATGCGACTGATGATGAAGTGGAACGAGCGGAACGAGAGCGTGTCCCCTGCGGAATGATCTCAGCAGCGGGTGCGAGGGCAGTAACCGGGGAGGTTGTGCGCGTCAACCCCTCGTCTTCGTCCGGGACAGCGTCCGGAACGATTTCTGGCGGCTCCGCCCTCCCTTTGCCTTTATCTACGCTCTTCTTCGGGAACGTCGGCGCTGGGCTCGACCACCGCAGCCACGCGCTCGACTCCTTGGGGTTTACACGGCGCGACGGCGTGTTCTCGCTCGACATCCCGGCAGACCCGCGCCGCGGCGGCGTCGTCGGGGGCGCGAGGGTGGCTTGCTCCAGCTCAGGTTCACTCGGTGGTGATGGGGTGGCAGACGAAGGACGGCGGGACGGTCCGGCCTCAGCGATAATCATCCCCGAGCCGGATCTCGAGCCTTCGTCCTCCTCGTCAGGGGTCTCTAGGTTCGCTGCATAGTCTGTGCGCATGGACGCGAGCGTCGCTGCGCTAGACCGTCGTGATCGGAGGCTGAGGTGTTGGCCGGCAGTGTCACGGTCGAGCTGGCGGCTGAGGGCCTCCTCGACGGCGCTGGCTGCGCGCTGGGGGTACGCCGATGGCGGCGGGGGAACGTCGCCGTGCGCGATTACGAGGGTTACGTGCGTGTGTGCGCGGAGGGAACGGGAGGCGGGGCCGAGGCGGAGAGCGGGGGGCGGGCGTGATGCAACGGAATGCCCAGAGCGCACAGAGCGCGTCGATGGCGGGCGGCCGAATACGCGCTGCGACGGCCCGGCGGGGCCGAGATGCTGCTCGTTCATTGTCGCAGTGTAGGCATGGTATTCTGAATGTTGGAGATGATGTTGATGTGATGGATGTTGTTTGTGTGTGTCGTGTGTGATGGTGGGGCTGCCAGATGGACCATGGACCAACCGACGAGTGCGGAAAGTGCAACCGTGACTAGCTGCTGCTAGACGCCTACTCTCCACCCACAACGACAACGGCGACGGCGGCGGCATGGCGGACATTCGATGCTCAAAGTTGATTAGGCCGCTTGGGTGGCGATTTAGAAATGACGTAGCTATTTATTAGGAAAGCGTCGCAAAAAACATTAGCACTCCTCAATTGACGGAGGCAGATTCAGCGAATGACATCAGCCACTGATCGTCATCGACCTCCACTTTGCGCTTCCCATCACATCGAGTGCACTGCAACAGCCCACACGACCCAGACCGAGAACTGACACCGAGAACGGACACTTGAGATATAAAGTGCAGCTGAGCAGGTCCTGTCCCCACTCAACACTCCTTCAATCGAGATGCAGACGCGCAGCAAGACGCGGACCGCCAACGCCACCGAGACAACGAAAACAGAACCCCCAAAGCCGACCCCCGCCAAAGACCTCTTCGGCCCCCGCCACATCGACACTCCGGAAGAGATGGAAAAGGGTGCGTGTGCTGTGATGCGATGATGGAACCGATGTAGCCTCATCATGTACTCACACACAGCACTCATGAGTCTCACCATTGCGTCGACGGTGCGCCTTGCGTCCGGCGCTGCCATGCCCCGCCTTGGGTTCGGCGTGTACCAGGCCCGCGGGGAGGAGTGCCGGGACGCGGTGACCGCCGCTGTGAACGACGGATACCGTCACAGTGAGTGATAGGATTGAGCTGCCCCGCACAGAGAGTATAGCTGCAAACGAGTCACTAACACTCAGTCGACAGCGCCCAGGGATACCACAACGAGCATCGTGAGCACCCTTTCTACCTCACTCTGACAGCAGACGTCGCAGCAGGCATCCGTGCGACCTCCGTACCGCGCTCGGCGCTCTTCCTCACAACAAAGTTTATGCCGGGACATAGCATTCCCTCCGAGGACGAGGTGTGTAAGCAGCTTGAGAAATCACGGGGCAAGCTTGACCCCGAGGCGAAGACCGCCCCCGAGGGCGGGTACGTCGACCTGATGCTGATTCACGCGCCGCGGCCGAACGAACCCGCCCGCGCCGTGCATTGGGCGGCGCTCGCACGCGCCCAGCGCGAGGGGTGGGTGAGGGATATTGGCGTGAGCAACTTTGGAGTCAAGCACTTAAAGGCGCTCCCAGCCCCGCTTCCCGCCGTGAACCAGATTGAACTGCACCCATTTTGCCAGCAGAAGGACATCGTGGACTACTGTCGCGAGAAGGGGATTGTCGTGCAGGCTTACTGTCCGCTTGTCCGGGCCAAGGAGGAACACATGAAGGACCCCGTTCTTGTTGAAGTCGCGGAAAAGCACGGAAAGGAGGTGCCACAGGTGCTCATCCGCTGGAGCCTGCAGAAGGGGTGAGTCCGCTCAGGGAACTCGCTGACTCCAGCTTCGTTCCGCTCCCCAAGAGTGTGACCCCGTCACGGATCAAGGCCAACACCGAAGTGTACGATTTTGTGCTCGACAAGGAGGACATGGCACGCATCGACGCGCTTGACAAGGGTTCCAAAGGCGCGGTTTCTTGGAACCCAGTCAATCACGAGTAAAACGCGGGGCAGTTATGGATAGCGAAGGGACCAGAGGTACCAATCAAAGATGTCGTGAGATGCAGATCAATGCAAAAGGACGTAGCTGTACAGGTGTCCCAGAGGATCAGGTTGCTCAGATGCGCAACACCGGCGCTTGGGATGATCGGCTACAAGGGCAGACTGCATCCACGCGTTCTACAATCTGCGTGTGATCTGCCATCACTATATGCTACTTGTGGCCCATCTCGGGCTGTGGCCTCGTTGTGGCCGTCGTCGTGTTGTGTGGCTTCCTCCCAGCCCATCGGTCATACTAAGCTACGCCTAAGAGCCTACCGGCGGCGGCGACGTCCCGTGGGGCGCTGAAGGTCAGTTCACTCATATAAACAGCTGTACGCACCTCCTCCTCGTCCGTGTCGCCGACGCTCTCCCTTGCGCGCTTGGTGGATGCCCTGGGGCGCCCCTTCTTCTTCGGCGCAGGGGCCTCTGCATCCGAGCTGAGTGGGGACGTATCTCCTGCCCCACTTGCGCGGCGCCCGCCCCGGCGCTTTTTGCTGCCTCCCTCGTTCAGCGCAAGCTGTGCCTTCACACCCGCCTCCCACTCGTCTCCCTCTTCGTCGCCTGCCGCTCGCGAGTATAGCAGCTCGTGGAACTGGTACACATCATCGTCGTCGCTGTCTGCTGGACTCGCGTGCGCCGTTCCCCCGTTCCCATTGCCATGTGCACTGTTCCGGCGCTGCCGGTTCGCCGAGGCCCCAGAGAGCGTGGTGCGGGCCTCCCGTAGGCGGTCAGGCGGGACGCTGCCGGGTAGCCAGAAGACGTCGTCGAAGTGCTCCGAGTCAATCACTGCGGCAGAGCGGGATGGGCCAGCAGATGGCGATGGTGATGGCGAGGAGAGATCCGAGACTGAGCCGGCTCGTGGTCGCCGTCGTTTGGGATGGGGAATGGGAGAAAGCGCTTCTGGAGATGGAGGTAGGGATGGTGTGGATGAGGTCTGAGGTCAGGCTAGCCCAGATGTGAAAGAGGAGAACAGAAGGCGAGGGGTTCCTCAGTCTGAAGGAGCCACCGCCCTCCCGGTGGCATTCTTCACACACGCACCATTCCATCAAGAGCTTCGAGGTCGTACATCCTGCGCAACTGGTCCCACAGTTTGTGTACGGGAACCCATATGCCCGTCTCCTCATGCACGTCGACCTGGAGCGATATGATAAGTATGTGCTTGTGCCGTCCAACTGGGGAATTAGTACTCGTGCCAGCGAACAGACAGAGAGAAGTCTGTGAGGGAAGAGGCGCAGGAGAGACTTGAACCAGACCGAAGCTGCTGCGACATGCTGAAGAGCAGCTAAAGCCAAGGATCCAGCAGCGACAACCCTCCCTCCAAATAAGCACTCACCTGGCCGGCGGTTGGACACGCCGCGTAGAATGGCGGATTCACTGCCATCAGCACAATCAGAGGGGGCGCACGCACAGTTCGAGCTCAGAGACCACCGGCGTCGCCTCGTGCCGTGGCGACGGGGAGCGCGTCGAGAGCGTCATTCGGGTAGAAGGATGGGGAAAAGGGCGATGTGAAAGAGAGAAAGGAGGGAAAGAATGGATGAGAGGAAGGCGGACGAGCGGTACCAGCCGAAGTCAAGTGTCAAGTGAACACTCCTTGTCCGATGGTCCGTTGGGTGCTCGAGCTAATCGGGGGAGGGAAGATGTCTCGCGCTCTAACACTCTAAGCCGGTTCTGGGCCTCCTAGGTCGAGCTCGCGCCCTGTTTCGTTGACGTAGGTATGGAAGACGACAAGGGGAGTGTCTGGGAGTGAATTGTGGAGTGCACAGAGTGGAGTGTGGAGTAGGTGGTATGAAGCCCTCGAAGATGGTCGGCTGTGGTCGACTGCGTAGAGTGGCAAAGTGGAGGTGCTCCAGCTGGCGTTTCGGGCCGCTTGCTGGCCGTGGAGGCGCTCAGAGCGCGCTCTCGGCGGTTCAGAGTGCAGGGTGTGTGAGGCACGGCCACCAATGGCTGCCACTTGACGACGTGTAACACGGACAACCTCCGTAACTCCGGCTCCGGGCCGGCGGCACCGATGTTGCAAGTTCGGCGACACAAGATCCTACGCAGATCCTTGAGATCTCTGAATCTGCAATAGGCGTTTTGCGGCTTTCTGCAAACATCACGGCAATGCTGTAGGCCACCAAAAACCTTGTGCTGAACGTCATACGTAGGCCGTCTATGCATGTCCGCACGCTTTAGTGTCCACATTCCTTGCGTCGTCCCACAGTAATCAGGCAGAGAGGATCCATATCGGAGCCCATCTACTACAGGGATAGTGTCCAATCCACTTGGGGACCATGGTATGTACTAGTATGTACGTGTGTGTACGAATGCGCTCTATCTACAAATGGGAAAACAATAGGGATATCACCAAATAACTCTATATAGCTTAGACGTCGCCAGTGCCAATGGTGACGACCTTGAAGCCAATCTTCTGGAGCTCAGCACGGTTGAGCATGATACGGCCGTCAAAGACAAAGGCGGGACGGGGGCAGTTGTCGTAGATCTTCTGCCAGTCAAGAGTCTTGAACTCGTCCCACTCGGTGCAGACAACAATGGCCTCGGCGTCCTTGCACGCCTCGAGAGCCGACTTGTGAACCTGGGTGAACTCCTTGACAGGGGCAACGTCCTTGGTGCCCTCCTCGGTAAGGTCGTACCAGATCTGCGACTCCTCAACCTGAGGGTCGTAGATGTTGATGCGAGCCTTCTCCTGGAGGAAGTGGTTGGCGATGGAGATGGAGGGCGACTCGCGAGTGTCACCGGTGTCCTTCTTGAAGGCCCAGCCGAGGATGGCGATCTTCTTGCCGGTGATGGTGTTGAAGAGAGTCTCGACGACCTTGCGGGAGAAGCGGTCCTTCTGGTGCTCGTTCATCTCGACAACAGCGCGCCAGTACCTGGCAACCTCGGGGAGGTGGAGCGACTCAGAGAGGTAGACAAGGTTGAGAATGTCCTTCTGGAAGCACGAACCACCAAAGCCCTGTAAAAGTTAGTGCATTGTTGACAGATTGGGTGTCAAATTTGAACTCACGACCGAGGCCTTGAGGAACTTAGGGCCGACACGCGAGTCCTTGCCGACAGCGTAGGCGACCTCGTCGACGTTGGCGCCAGTAGCCTCGCAGATAGCTGAGAGGGCGTTGATCGACGAGATACGCTGGGCGAGCATGGCGTTGGCAGCGAGCTTGGTGAGCTCGGACGACCAAAGGCCGACGGTAAGGATGCGGTCACGGGGAACCCAGTTGGCGTAGACGTCCGAGAGGGCGGCGCAGGCGTCCTTGCCGGCCTGGGTCTGGAGCGAACCGATGAGGACACGGTCGGGGTTGAAGAGATCAGTGATGGCAGTGCCCTCAGCGAGGAACTCGGGGTTCGAGAGAATGTCGAACTGGCAGCCCGGCTTCGAGTTGGCCTCGAGGATGGTGCGCATAGCGCTGAGAAGTCAGCTAAAGATCGGGTATGCCCACAGTTTGTTGCGCAACTCACTCGGCAGTGCGGCAGGGGACGGTCGACTTCTCGACGACGATCTTCGACGAGGTGGAGACCTCGGCGATGCGGCGAGTGGCGCGCTGGAGGAAGTTGAGGTCGGCGGCGAAGCCAGCTCCGATACCCGACTTCTTGGTGGGGGTGTTGACCGAGACGAAGATAAGGCTGGGCGTTAGCACACGGAAATCGCCGCAATCGCGTTCAGGCCACCACAGGGACAGGATCAACCAGCACAAATGTTTTCCGGAAGATTGCGAATTTATCGCCAGAAGGGATGGATCCACAAGCCAGCCACAAAAACTCACTCAGCCTCCTCGATGGCCTTGTCGACGTCGGTCGAGAAGAAAAGGTTCTTGCCACGGGCGGACTTCACAACCTCGTCGAGACCGGGCTCGTAGATAGGGAGGGTGTCCGAGTTCCAGGCATCGATACGGGCCTTGTTCAGGTCGACAATGGTAACCTGGATGTGGGGGCACTTGAGCGCGATGACAGCGCAGGTGGGGCCACCGACGTATCCGGCGCCGACTAGAGCTGTCAGCTACTGCGTTCTGGGTCCTGGGGAGGTGATCCGGGGAGTAAATTCTGGCTGAAGCTATTGAACCGGGAGGTGCCGCTCGACGCGCGCTTTCCTCGACGCAGTGCAGAGGAAGTGCTGGGGCAGCTCCCTGCGTTCTCCGGCTTGTAGCCACGTCTTGAACCATCCTTAAAACGCGTTCAGGCTGGGTAGGGCGCAATGGGAGGTGGGGACACCGGAGGGTTGGATAGTGGTAGCGACAAATACGCACTGCAGCAAATCTTCTTGACGGTGACGGGAGCCATTTTGGTGATGAGGAGATAAAGTCTAGGTCTATAGAGGAAAAGAAAGAAAGAGAGAAGAACGAACAGGCAAACAGAAAAGGAGAGTAAGGAAAAGGACGAGCTGTCAGCTAAAAGTAGGCGGTGAGAGTGGTGGTCGCCATTTGCGGCGCGGTGGTGGTGACGATGATTTCTGAGGACGTGTCAAAGCCCCCCCCCAGAGCGCAGGAAGCCCAGATACCAATTGTGGGGTTGGGAGGGGAGCGCGGCCAAAGCGGCAGCGGGCGGGAGACGGAAGGCAAGGGAAGCCGCGAGCAAAGAGGGGCACGAGAAGCAAAAGGGCGCGCGAAGGGAGGACAATCCAAGGGCCAGACACGGTACAGTACACGTTCGCCAGAAAGGAGGGCAGAAGGGGAAAAAAAATGCAACAGCCAAAAAAAATAAAAAGTGGAACGAAAGGCAATGTATTCATAAGACAGGGGCACATTAACGCAGGAAAAAAAGAATCAATAAAAAATAAAATCATAACACATCCTGTCTCCTGTCTGCTTGCCTTCCGGCCTTCCGGGCTTCTGGGCTTTCCGGGCCATTTTGCGCCACGCCTACAATGCTTCTCGCGTTTCTCGGCTTGTTTGGCCGCGAGCACCAAAAGGCACTGGGCTCTCAAGCCCTGCAGACTGATTGGCGTGCTTTGGTGCCTCCCGGTTCAAGTCGTGCTGGGTACACACCAGTCAGGGTCGTGCATCTCAAGCTCTTCACCTCTTGTGCCTCCCCCACCCACTCGCACATTAGCACTCGTTGCGACAGCCCAAATTGGGATGGCCGTATCTCGGCTTGCCGCTAACTGTGAGGAACGCAGCAAAGCGCGTCGAGTATCATAACGAAGAACGTCCTAATCAAGGATAATACGGGTGACGAGAGGCACGTTGCCTCCTAAACTTATCTTGCCATCAATGACCTTGAATGGTCTATTTGCCCACGCGCTCCACGAGAACAGAGCTGTTTTCTATTCAGCATGGAATGGAGATTGTCTGAAATGCACGGACAACGAGAAGACAAGGTCCAGGGTTGACAAGTTGGGCAAATGAGAGACAGCACCAGCAGGTAAGGATGCCAAAGGAGGGAGGACAAGGGATTACTGCCCGTCAGGGAAAGTTGGAGCTAAATGAATGAGACTAAGAGAATCTCCTCTGGCCTCAGGTCTTCCAGCGCTCAGCATCAAAGGGTTGTATTCAACATCTCAAGGCGTTAGAGGTGATGTGAGATATCGTGAGAGAATGGTGGGGGTTCATAACGATCCTGGGCCTGGCACTCGTTACCCTTTTCTCGTGGCCGTGCCAGCCTCATGGGCCTCATCCAACGCGCCCAAATCACTTAAAAATAGTAGATTGCCAAGCTAAGGAGCGTCGGCACGCACAGACCACAGACCTGACTCGTCGCCACAGCACGGCAATCCGGCGATCCTCGTGTCCTGGCCCCTAGCATGATGAGACAGCGAGCGTCGAATTACCGGAGGGGGGAAGTCCCCTCTCCTGCCGTTCAATCCACAGTCTCTCCTTCACAGGCGTCACTGGCCCTGGTCGCGTCGTGATCTCCATTCCAGTCTCCCGCTCACTGACAACGCTCACTCCCGAGTTCCCGAAGCCCTTCCGGCCCTTCTTGCTCCGTAAAATGCTGCCGAGATAGGTCCGGCGGTCCACCATAAAACAATAATAAGACAGCACTCAAGCCCAACAGATTTTCAAACCACATACCGTGAAGGCACCGGTCGTAAAAGTTCGTAAGATGGATGCCAGCTTCAGGAAACCAGGGAAGTCGCAAAAAGGAGATCACCACCAGCCGCTCAAAGCCGCCTATGCAACCAGATCGGGGTCCGGTTCCCCGGTTCCGTCCCATGACCTGAGGGCGATGCTTCGGCGGTACGGCGGCCCGCGGCCCATTGTTATCGATCAAACGCCAAGAAGGTTGTCGATTTGCGCGATATGTCGAATGGCCGTTAATGGAACCGAAGATCACTAGAGGCCGCCTCCCGAAGCACCTCGACATCAGCGATGCCTCGTTCAACGCACTGTGGCCTGACTCACACAAAAAATCAGAGGCCTGTTTCGCATGTGCAACACGGGCACGTCGGTCTACCTGGCTGTGTCGAGTCTCAGTTGAGCAACTAATCTGGGTTTGGTGACAATTCAAAGAGTGGTCGAGCACAGCACAGGCTCTTCCAACGCGATCGACGTCCGATCGGGTCGGACAGACGGACATACCACTCGCCCGCAAAGAACTGTTTTCCTCGAGTGACAGCGCAAGCTCTGACTGGAATCAAGAAAGTTTAGCCCAGCCACTGGCAAGCACATGCACATCCACTTGCCCGACACACAAAGTTAACGCCATTACTTTACAGCCAAACCAGTATCTGGAAGCCACACGTGCCTGCATCTACCGTCCGAGTGGGTCGGTTTTAAGAACCCCAGGTCATTGCACTCGCACTGTACAGAACATGTACATCATACAGCACCCTTGAGCAGTTTTGTTTCCAACTGCCGTCAACGTGCTTGAAAGTGAGCGAGTACCTGCGGGATAATCGCTCGGGACAAGGTTCGGGAGACCGGGAACCCAGGAACAAGGAACTCATGCTCCTTCCTGACCTTCCTTTCCCTAACCGTGGTGTCCGACGTTCCAAGGCACCCTGCCAGAGATTACAGCTTCAAGTCGGAGAGTTTCGTTGGCTCCTATAACTCCCGACATATCAACAAGTAGAAACCGGGCCGCTCCGAACTGCCTGTCTGCCTTGGGCCTTGTTCCGGTGGAGGTCGTTTGAGATCTTCACGGAACACCATCCCGAGGTCCCGATATAGAATGTCGTGTCTAAGACCCGTGCATGCGTGCGGTGAGTGGCGTGTGGCAGCCAGTGTGGACGGCATGACGCATACACCCACCTCACGGACGCACAGCCCGCGCCACCCTGGCGCCAAAAAGGCCACGGGCGCGCCCGTGATCATCCCTCTGATCCCTGAACTGGCTCTGCACAACATGAGACATGCCCGAGGATCGGTGATCAGTAAGGATCAGCAAGGATCAGGACCGGCATAGTCGCGGGCCGCGTTGCGGGCAGTCGTCTGCTGCCAGAAGCAAGCTGCAAGGAATTTTTCACAGCCTCGCTCCTGACGATCGACACTATATTGATCGTCGCCCGAAGCACAGGTGGACGCTCGGGTCGTCAGTAATGATACAGTGGGAGGGGTCAGTGGGGCAGAACCCCCGTCACGTCGATTGCCTCGGACCTGGACTATGGACCACGAACGCAATGGTTATCGTGATCGGACATTGATCGCCAGGCACCTCTTGATCAAAGCGACTGCTCGAGGATAGTCGCAGGTGTCATTCAGTCTCGCAGCTCGTTGCTTGCCCTTGACGCAGCAAATCTGTAGCCATGTGCGGCGGTTTGTTGGACAGGGAACAAATCTTGTTTGACATTGCATAGGGGGCTCGAGGCTGGCATACCTAAGCTATCCCTCCGCTCATGGTAGTAGAACACAAGATTGGTTGGAGATTGACTGGATTTGCGATCATAGCAAGCTTTAGAGGTGTTGACCTCATAGCAGTTGTGGAGTCTGATCATGCAGTTTCGGCCAGTCGTCACATCTCGTGTACGCTTTCACAAAAGCTCTGCCTCTGACATCTCAGTGAGCTGCCTATCCATTTCCGCTCTCTATGCAAGCGCCAGGCATCATTCCCGCACGGGCGCCACCTCGGCACTACACTGCGTCTGCTTGCCTCCACAACCATCCCCAACAATCCACCCTGCTCACCCGGCCTAGTTGGGGGCGAAGCAGTCCTACTCGTCCTGTGCGCCGCGTCCTACGCCTCCTCGCCCTTGCCGTCCCACAGAAACGTTGGATCAAACTGCCCCTCTCCACCGCGGCCGCGGTGAAGCCCTTCGCTGAGCTCCACCGCGCCTCCCCCGCGCCTTCGCCATTTGGCACACGCCCCCTCTTTTTCTCGGGACACCGCATCAGGAGCTTGAATTCTTCGCCGGACTCCTGTCCCCGAGGTGATGTTCGGCAGCTTTGGTCGTCGTCGTGACGAAGCGTCGCGCGTCGCCCTCATCGTGTGCTAATTCCATTCTCATGGGCCCATGTCTTTCACGTTTGTGTCGTAATCGGGCACTGGACAAGCTTGATACTTCTCTGTGCTCTGTTCCCTGTAGTTATCCAGTGCGGCGCAACCGTGTTCGTGAGTGAGAGTGCTATGGTTGGCTCAGTAGTACATGCTCCCCTTCTGGTCAGTCCGTCACCCTCTACGGGTTCACCACTTCAATACCGCCAGAGCCCTACACTGGCACCTGGCGGCGCCCCTGCGTCCCCGCGCACCCCTGACGACGGCAATCGCACCGCCCGGCCCTCGAAAAAGACTCGCGACGCGCGAAGACGCGTCTTTGACCACTGACAGGCTCGAACTGCCGACCCCCGCATACCGACACGCGTCTGCGTATTAGTACGATGCTCTAACCAACTGAGCTAAGCGGCCGAGATGTACGGATTCCTGGCCGATCTCCCGCGGCGGCGTCGAAGGAGGAGACGAGGCGGTGCGGTGGTAGCAGTGAGATCCCGGGGCCACAAGTTTGCCAATAACGTGTCCAACGTGGTGATATGAGGACGCTAAGATGTTGCACAGCGGCAACGCCCTGATATGTAGTGCTATCGGGAGCCGTCAATAGCGGTCAGTTCGTTTGCTCCTCTTCTCTCCTGTAGCCGACAAGAACTATTGACAAGAACGTTACCATTACACAAAAAGGGTGGTATCTCTACTAATCTGTGCGTAACCTGAACCATGCTGTGATGTTGGGGGTGCAGGGCATGAAGACTCGGACTCGTGACTTGACTCGTGACTTGTGATTCTATGTGGTATTGTTAACGAAGACGAGGGTCCAAGGGCGCTGGGACCAGAACTTGGACGGCGTTGCGTCGTGGACTGCATTGGGCTGGACCGGGTTGACCCGGATCGCGATAACCATCGAGCCTAGTCGCCCCTCGGTCGTTCTCGCAACTTAGGCGTTGCCGAGGATGTCGTCCATCTCGCGCTTCAACTCCTCGTACTTGGCTTTGTAACCCTCGGCGTCCTCGAGGCGCTCCTTGGCTTCCGCGAGCTCGGCCTGCATCTCCTTGTATTTCTTCACAAAGTCTGCGACCTTATCGCCGACGCCGGTGTAGGGCTGCGGTTAGCGGGAGGATTAATAGTGGGTCGTTTGAATCAGGTGGGAGTGATGTGCGAACAGGCCTGGGACCTGGGCCTGACCGGGGAGACCACTGTCCTAGGTATGTGGATCGCTGCCAGCTCCGTGCAGAGAAGCATGACGATTCTGGCGCTGATGCCATTTCAACAGCATCCCAATGGAATAGCCCTCGTTGGCGACGGGTAGGGTACTCACGCCGTGGGCCGGGTAATTCGTGGACGGGGTGACGAAGGGCCTGCTGTCAGTACTCAACTTTGATGTGATCGGGAAGTGCGTGCGCCGACGCCTCGAAAGCTCCATGACAGAGCCACGGTCGGTCTGAAAGATTGAGGAGCAAATGTGTATTCACATTATGAGTGCGATGGGAGGGGATAAGTGGGCGTGTATAGACAGAAGAGTGGTGGCAAGAAAGAACAATGGACGATGAGGTGTAGTTGGACGAGAGATGATGAAGACATCAAAGTAGAGTTGCGATGACCGAGCCAGAGCAAGCCACGATGCGACACACAGAGCAACGCGAGCGTGCAGCTCCCTCTGCCCGGCAAGCTCAGCTCGGCGCTCGATACGGCGTCATATGCGCCAGATGCGTCGCATTGGGCTCCGCGCCGCGCCATGCACGTTGCATGCACATCTGCAGACCTCGACACAGGGCGACGGTGCCTCCACACCAGGTGACCCTTTTGTGAACCACCTCCACTCTACCCACATCCCACGGCACTCTGTGCGCGCGCTAGCGCATGCTCTCGATGTTACGATCCTGTCGGGTCTCGGGACCAGGCCCTGCCCTGTCGACCGAACAATGAATGAGGATTACACGGCATGACTAAAAGGGCGGGAAGATCCACATAGAAGGCGACTCGAGGACGAGAACTAGAAAAACTCACACTGGGCTGATTGGGCTGGTGGGACTAGTTTGAGAGAATGGATTTGAGACAACAGACGATAACGGGACCGAGACACCCGAGACGAGAGTGGTGTTGGCTTTGATCTTGCTGTCTGTCGTACTTGTGGAGGAGCGCTTCTCGTCGTGAATGTCAACACTCGGCGCTTGGTAGCTTTCGTTGTCGCTTTGCGGTTCTGCCTTTTCTGGCCCCTCGAGTGTACACGCCTGCTCATACACGACCTCAGCATCCACGGTCGTCCACGGTACTCTAGCTTCGACCTCTGCCTCCCCTGCCTCTTCTTCAATCTTCTCCACCTCCTCCTCTGCCTTCTCCTCTTTCCCTAACCCCTTTCCATCCCCGTCCTTCATCCCGTCCTGACCACCGGCGTGAACTTCCTCCTCCACCTCGTCGTCACTAACACACCGGCCCCCCACGCCCGCATTGACCAGTTTCTCCTTGGCCCGCTCGAGCGTGAGCAGGCGCATCACGATGGCGTACACGTGGAGCAGAGCGTGGGCGCACGCCGCAGCGAGCGAGAGCGTGAGCACGTCGACCATGGATGGCCGGGTAGCTGCGCAGCAGGTTGCTGTTTCCAGGTGCTAGCGCGAGGAGGGTGGAGAGTGCGTGAAAAGCTGCCTTGCAGTGTGCGGAGCCGGAGCGGCTGTCGGCAACGCCCAGGTGATAGGATGAACTGTGAGGAAGGAAATGATGCTGGAATAGGGGGATCACGTCCGCTCCCCCCGCAACATCGTGAAAGAAAGTAAAGGCGGAGAAAGAAGAAAAGACAAGAACGGAGTCCTGAGCGAGGGGATAACTGATACAGTGGCGGCAATGTCTGATGCCGGATATGAAGGAAATGAAGAGTGTTGGCGTTGTTCAGTCCGAGCTCGAGCCGTTTTGTGACCTCGAGGGCAAGTTTGCTAGCCCATGGAACAAGCATTTTAGCATGCATGTCGATGTGGTCGTCGGGGTCGAGGAGCTTTGAGGTCGATAGAGTTTGTAGATAGGATGGGGGCCCCTCAGGGATGACGTCGCTCTCCGTGGAGAATCACGATGGAACGATGTCACGAGCATCAATGTGAACTTGGTCAATACCACCTGACTGTTATTCAACGAACTGCGACACCATCGAGGTCAATAGCATGATGGTAAGCTCGCCCTACGAGCAGCACACTGATCGGGGTAATATATGCATTCAGATCAAATTGAATGAAATCTAATGACAGGTCATGTTGGTATGGTTCCAGATACCAGCTTCAGCGTGACTCTGTAGCCGGGTCTATACAGTTTTCGCAGAAGATACAGTGGGGGTGGGAGTGCAAGGCGGGCGAGGGGCGAGGTAGTGAAGGAAAGTGTGATAGGTGAGACGGTGAATCGAATTACCAGTTTACGCCCGAATGTCGGCGGCTGGCACCGGTGCGGCCGGCGCGTCAACAACGACCTTCTCCTCGACGGCCGGCGACGGAGCCACGGTCTCCGTCACCGTATCAGTCACAGTCTCGGGGGTCATCTCAGGCGTAGCCTCGATTTCAGCTGTCTCGTCAATCGTGGTCTTGGCGAGCGAGTCAGCAAGCACAGCCTGCTCGTCGACCTTCTTGGCCTCGAGATCGTGCTCCGCGAGCGTCCCGTTCGACTTCTCCTCGACGCGCTGCTCAAGCGCCCAGGTCGCGCCGTTCCCGCTGGGCGGGACCCACGCCTCACCGTCGCGGTCGACACGCGTGCCGTCCGGCGCGAGGCAGCAGAACTCGGTGAGCGTGGGCCAGTACACGCTGTGGTCGAAATCGAAGTTGTACGAGCCGCCGTACTCGACATCGAGCTCCTCCGGGTCAATGAGCTCGGTCAGCTTGGGGTTGAAGCGGATCTGAGGGTCAGTCATTGTTAAGCATACGGAGGATGGGGACGCACCTTGTCGCGCGTGATCGGGTCCATGAAGGGGGTGATGCCGCTGAAGAACGCGTTGATCCACCACGGCATGTTCACGACCAATCCGCGGCCCAGGCGCTCGACATAGTGGTTCTGCAGGATGTGCAGCACCTTGAGACCAGTGCTGATGCTCGGCGTGTTGGACGAAGTTGCGGATTTGTACTAATTGTTAGTCGAGAATAGCAGATACATAGGGACACTTACGTCGACAACAATGGCGACCTGCTCCTGGCCCTCGGGCATGACGTCGATGGCGCGCTCGCTGCGGGTTAGTCTGCGCATGGCATGATGTGGCGCTCGTAAAACGACGCTTTACTAACAGGTTGTAGATGAGGTGGCGGATTTGGCGCGGCGACGTCGCCGTGTTCTCGCGCCCGGGACGCATGTAGATAATCGGGCGGGCGTCCTTGTCAAAGCCGGTGATGATACTGCGGTTAGCGGTCTGGTTGGTGAAAGAAAGTGGTTCAAGGCCTCGGCAGATCGAGGCGATTCCGTTGCGACGATGATGGAAGAACGGACGGCCGGATGGTCAGATGGGGCGTCGAATGACGATCAAAATGATCACCGATCGTATCCGCGATCGATCGACAATGGATCGACGGACGGCATCGGCATCGTTCGTGTTGGAACGGCGGTCCGCAGCCTCTCCGTCTTGTCAAGGGGCACCCCATGCATTGGGGGGCACACACGGTGCATGATCCCCGAAGCCAGGCCCCGAAACCGTCGCCACTCCCCACAGTCCTCGAAGTACTCACATCTTGCCTGTCTCAGCCTCGATGCTAACATCTCCGGGCTCGATGAGCTCTGGGCGGAACTCGCGGCGCCACTCGATGGTGCCCTTGATGCGCTGCTTGGCATTGTCGAGCTTCCACTTGGACGCGCGCATGAAGCGGGCGTGCGTGCCCACATCGTCGAGGAAGCGCTTCTCCCACGGGTAGTACTCGTCCGTCTCGGGGAGCAAGAGCGTGGCCGTGTACTGTTGTTAGCATTGCGTGTTGCAGTGGAATCGCGGGGCCCGGTCGGCGAAGTCATGGTCACGGGGTCACAGGGTCAGGAAGAATATGTGGGGCAAGCGGGAATGTCTTGGCTTGTGCATGCAGCTTGTGCATGCAGCTCGGGAGCGCGGCTTGGAGCTCTAGTCGTTTGGAGGCCGTGGATGCTGCTTGGCGCGCTTGGACCCGCTCAGACGGGTCGCTGGAAACGCGGCATGCTGAAGCAGCAGAAGATGGATAAAATGGTAGACATGTCTCCAGCTGAGGGGCGCCAAGCCAGGCTCATGCGGTTCATTACTTGACAGTCGGACGGACATTGCGTTGCACGTCGGATTCACGCCAACATATGCCTATCGGTCATTTGGCAGATGACCTTGTCATTGCTTGGCATGGTCCAGACTCAAGCGCAACCGGGCGCCGCAGGAATACTGCAACTGTAGCTGTTGTCGACAATGTCGCCGCACGGTGCACCAGTTCGCCTGTTGCTTGCTCGCTTGGGTCGCTTGTGACGGGAGGCCCACATCGGAGCATGTCCGTCTCCACCGACACTTAAGCCGTCCTCCGAGCTTCGAGCTCCATGCACACTCTGCTCAAAGTTGTCTCCGCGCTGAATCTCGCAGAACACGGCCGCCGGAGACAATGTCCGAGCGCCCGACGCCACAGGAGACGTATTCGGTTTCCGATCTGCGATAACGATGCAATGATGGAATGGGAAGACATGGGATGCTTACCTCCTTGAGCTCCTCAATCTGCACAGTCAGTAACAGTCCCCAGTACCACACAATGTCGGCTGCACTTCTTACTCACCATCTTCAGCTGTGCCTCGTCGTAGGTCCACTTCTTGGAGGGCTTGACGCCCGGCGGCGGTGTGAGCTTGACCTCCTTGGTCGCGGGGGTAGCGGGGGTTGCGGTCTTTGCGCCCTTCTTCTCGGACACGGGCGCGCTGTTCGCGGGGGCGGAGCGGGTGAAGAATCCCATGGCGGCAGTGTGGAGGGCGGGGTGGGGTAGGGAGTGAGATTAGAGTGATAAAAGAAAAAGTGCACTGGTCACCAAGAACAACCAGATATGAGTTTGTAACAAGGAAAAGAGTGATGAAGCGATTGAGACTGTGATACGAGTATGCATGCATGTTCTGCGTTCAGGAAAGAGCAGCAGCAATGGAGTAGACAGACCTTGCTGAACACAAGCTTTACGACCGGGCAGCGGCCGCGGGCAGTCCGGGGGCCGAGGGCCCGAGACGCAAATTGTGGGTGGTTAGTCATAATCGCCATAACTTCGACTCGCGTAGTATGATGGTTACTCAATTTCTTATCCAATTACTTGGACGTGAAGTGGTGCTCGTAACCAGGCGATAAAATAAAGTAGAAAAAAAATCTTGTAGTCATCAGCCCTGGCGCCCGTCGGCCTCGGTCGCAGTACGTGACTAGACCCTAGCTCCACAGACACGCAGCCCACGACCAGTCTCTTGCCGCTCGGCACCGACTGGGTGACGTTGGGCAGCTGATCTGCTAATCGGCTGATTGCATGGTATATCGACGGCAATGACGTCCTGTGCTGTGTTGGCTTTGCAGTCATATGCTCTTAATGCCGGCGATTGAACGCGGTGCATATTCGGAACGATCTGGTGTAATCGTGACTTTGTTGCGACTTGTTTTTGCTCTGTCAATGTCTCCCAACGCGTCGGTCACCGACCCGCAACCCGCCGGCCGTAATCTGTGGTGGCGTAGAGGTGGCGCAAGGAGTGACTGGCCAGGCCTGTGGAGTCGCTTCGGCAGCTCTCGGCAGACTCGGCATACTTTGCATCGTAGATCGGCACCGTTCGTAGATCGGCACCGTCTACAATCTGCATGCTAGGACTACGGTAGGAACGGGGTTCATGTATACATGTACTGTACGACGGGCAATTGGGGGCAACAGATACGGAGGGCATGTCATCTCCATCACGACAACTGTGGGTCTGAGGGGAGCACCGGCCTCTGGCCACTGGGGAGCACACAGAGGTTGGACCACACAGAGAAGATCGGCATTTTTTTTCTTTCCATATCTCCCTTTTAGATCATCGGCATTAGCTAAGCATCTTTTTAGCCCGCCCGACAATCGTCATCGTCATCGGCAGGGGGATCGGCGAGGGGGCGATATGGCGATACGCAGTACGCGCGCGTACGCGCGGTGTGTACTGTGGCTCACGCGACCCACACGCGATTGTGTCTGTCGAACTTCATGACTTCATGACTTCAACTCTTGCCCGCACGCCTTCTATTGAGATCCATATCCATCGATGGTCGTCCTCGTCCCGGCCTGCGGAGTCGGAAACATCTCCGATCTCAGAACAATTTTGCCACCCGGACCCATTATGGACCTTCTGCACATTTCAATTCGCTGGTTGCTGAATTGCGTGCGCCACCGATGCGAGACCGTTGATGCATTTACGTGCGCCGACAGGTCTCCGGCAATGCCCCGACCGCAACCGGATGAACCGGATGCGGAGATGCGGAGGTGGCGCCCCCTCCACCCCCCCTCTCCCCCCTTGCTTGCCACTGTTGTCACTCGTGCCACCTTTGCCACACTTGCCACCCACAGGATAGGTACCGATGAGATGAGCTGTGACGGCCGTGACTGCGACGAGACGATGCAGCGGACTCAACGGACACGGATAGTACCGTCCCAACTCGTTGGATAATGCCCTGATGACCCGTTCGGAGATTGCGGTGCCCAATGTGCCGGACCTTTTTTCTATCTTATGAGTGTAAAGTATAAGCCCCCATTGCTGCGTCGTGTGCCGGGGCGTCGAGCTGCCTTGCGATCGTGATTCAGTGCTTCGGTGATTCCTGTGCAATACTGGCAGCTGAGCTGGAGCCGGCCCGGACAGGCCCAGATGCTAGGTGTTGGGACAGTGAAGGATGGTGGAACCGGTCCGCCAGGGCCAGATCTCACAAGCAGCACGGCGAGATCTGGCCACGCACGTCATGGATAATGGAACATGGATCGAGTACGAGGATATAACGAAATAGCGAGCATGTCCCAGAACTTTGGAAGCGCCTGCCCGTGGGACCAGGATCGAATGGGCGAGGCCCAAGGACCTGGCAATGTGGCGAGCCTTCTGAGCTCCCGGCCAGATCCGTGTAGCCGTGTGATGACCTCTGCGTACCGGGTGAGCTGTACAGTACGTCCGAATGGGGGCCAGATGGCCATATGGTGGATGGCGTGAGACGCCGCCCACCCTCGCGACGCTGCTAGAATTCGCCTGTTCTCACTGTCTGTCCGACGCGGAACGTGCCACGCGCGATGGAGACTTATAGTTGTGCATGCATCGCACAAATGGATAGCGGAGACGGTAGTGTCAAACTGATGCATACGGGGGTGCAGAGCATAGATGCGGGCTTCGGTAGAGCCGAGAATGCTTAAGCGGAGTTAATACCCATTGAGAGGAACGGAGCATTATCTAGTAGAAGATTGTGGATGGCTACGTCGCCGACACCGAATCAACCAACAAAAGGGCCCCAGGGGGGACCAGGGAACCCATCCCATCATCATTAGCCGTGGGTCCGGTAGTTACTCCGTCTTGTCCCACATCTCGCTCGCGATCGCTCGTCTCACCAACTCCCAACTCACGTTCACTTCACTTCGCATACATCTTTATAACCCTCTCGTCGATCATTCCCCGCACTCTCACTACCCGTGCTTCCCTCCAGAGTCCGTTTCAATGTCCAAGCAGACCTATCTACCGCCCACCCTCGCTCTAATCCCCCTCCCAAAGCCGCACGTCCTCTACCCCTTTCTGCAGACCACCATCCCTCTGCCGCAAGAGGTCGTTGGACATCTCCTGGCCACCCTCTCGGAGAACAGCGAAGCAGCCAAGGCCGATACCCGCGACCGCTTTGTAGCCGCCGTCCCCGTCAACGATGGCGACCGCCGCGTCGGCCGGTGGGCATGCGGTAAGTCATGGGTTATGCATGCACACGCATACGCAAACGACACGCACGCGCAGAACGTCCATGTAACTAACATTTCCAGCGGCGCGCGTGAAGCGTCTCTATCGCGCCAAAGAGAGCGAGGGCGATACTTGGATGTGTGTCCTTGAAGGACTCGTGAGTTCCATCGGATTCCATTCCGGCTAACCGCAAGACCCGCGTCTACCTCCCCCGCGCTCTCCCTCCTGTCCTGTCTATCCTGCCTCCCCTCCCCATTCCGGTTGTCCCTTACTCGCTTCCGGTGCCGCCTCCCAACCTCATGGAGGTGGACCTCATGCCGGCCGCAAGCAAGCTTCTCCCTCCGGAGCTCCACAGCAAGCTCGCGCAGTTGCCCTCGAGCGTGCAGGCCGACCTTCTCGCCAGCACACTCCGCTTTGACTGGGACATCCGTGTCGAGCTTCTCGGCACGCCCAACACTGACGAGCGATGCGCCCGCGTCCGCGACGCCATGCTCCAGCTTCTCTTCGACAAGGGCCTCCCTGCGCCTGATGGGAACCGCAAGCTCTCATCCTCAAAGGCCATTATGCCCCGCCCCCGTGGCGGTCCCGCTGAGTTGGACCGCCCCAAGGCGAACAAGGTTCAGCTGCCTGACGACCTCAAGCCTCTGCAGGCGCTCCTTGAGAAGCGGCAGCCGGAGATGAGCGCCGCAGCTGTCGAGGCCGTCACCCGGGAGATTGCGCGTCTCGCTAAGATTCCTTCTCAGGCGGCCGAGTATGGCGTGTCCAAGACGTACTGCGAGTGGATCCTCGCGCTTCCTTGGAACCGTGTGACCGAGGGCGGGCGCATCGACCTTGATGCAGCTCGCAAGCTGCTCGACAATGAGCACGAGGGCCTCGCGGACGTCAAGCGCCGTGTCGTCGAGTACCTTGCTGTCTACCGTCTCAAGCGTGATCTCTGGACGGAGGCTAAGGAGAAGCAGGACGCCAAAGAGGCGGCTCAGGAGGCGGCAGCCGCTGAGGCTGCAAAGGCCAAGGAGGCCGCAGCAAAGGCGGCGTCTACGGAGGGCAAGTCGGACGAGGCCGGAGAGGTGAACGCCGCAGAGGTTGAGGCTTCCGCCACGAATGCACCCACTCCCACTCCCGCAGCTGAGCAGCCCACCCCGGCAGTCCTCGACGACGGCCCTCCCAACAACGTCTTCCGCGACAAGGCTCCAATTCTACTGCTCGTCGGACCCCCCGGTGTCGGCAAGACGTCCATCGCCCGGTCCATAGCCCACGCCCTCGGCCGCAAATTCCACCGCATTTCGCTCGGTGGCGTCCGCGACGAGGCCGAGATTCGTGGCCACCGTAGAACGTAAGTGTTATTCATGTTTGATAAGCGACTAATCCGACAGCTATGTCGGTGCGCTCCCCGGCCTCTTCGTGCAGGCACTCCGCAAGGTCGCCGTTGCGAACCCCATCATCCTCCTCGACGAGCTCGACAAAGTCAGCTCGGCCAACTTCCACGGCGACCCTTCAGCTGCACTCCTCGAGACGCTTGACCCTGCGCAGAATTGGGCCTTCCACGACCACTACCTCGGGGATGTACCCATTGATCTCAGCCAGGTGACCTTCATCGCGACGGCCAACTCGTTGGATACCATCTCGCCTCCTCTTCTCGACCGCTGCGAGGTCATCGAGTGCCCTGGCTACATTACCGATGAGAAGCTTGCGATCGCAAAGCGCTTCCTCCTCCCCAAGCAGGCGGACGAGAACGGTCTTCGGGACGGGGGCGTGCGCGCTGCCGACGAGGTTCTCGAGCGCGTCGTCACAGACTACACCAACGAGGCTGGCGTCCGTTCACTCGAGCGCGAGATTGCCAAGCTCTGCCGCCACAAGGCAGTAGAGTACTCTGCCTCGCGCGACGGCGGCGCCAAATACAATCCAGTGATCACGCTCGAAGACCTCGAGGGCATCTTGGGTATGGCCAAATATGAGGGAGAACTGCGTGAGCAGACCGTCCGCCCTGGTGTCGTCACGGGCCTTGCGTACCGCGGCTCGGGCAATGGTGGTATTCTCATCATCGAGTCAACGCTTGTTCCCGGCAAAGGTGCGCTGCACCTTACTGGCTCGCTTGGCAAGGTCATTCAAGAGTCCGCCGAACTCGCCCTCGCATGGGTCAAGGCCAATCAGCACAAGCTCGGCATCGACCTCACCCTCCTCAAGGAGAATGACATTCATGTACGTTCTGCAGGAACCGTACGAGATGAGTACTGACTTTTAGCTCCACCTCCCGTCCGGTGCGGTCAAGAAGGACGGCCCTAGTGCTGGTGTCGCCATCATGCTCGCGTTTGTTAGTCTCCTCACCGAGCGTACCGTGCCGCCCCACATTGCCTTCACCGGCGAGATCACCCTTCGTGGTGCAGTGTGAGTATTTCAACGACAGCGAGGCAATTCACTAATGTCCAGAACTGCCGTCGGAGGCATCCGCGAAAAGGTGCTTGGTGCCCACCGTGCCGGCATTGAGCGCGTCATCCTTCCGGCCCAGAACGAGAAGGATGCCCAAGATTTGCCCGCGAGCGCGCGCAAGCTCACCATTTCCTACGTGCGCACGATCGAAGGCGTGCTCGACACGGTTTGGGGCCGCGATGTTTGGGACAACGGAGCGCGTCCGGCGGACCGTGAGGCGCGCCTCTAAACGCAGGATGACGGAGACGTAATTTAATCAGGTCTCGTCTCCTAATCCCCCTCAACCAATCATTCATACCAGATGAAGCGTAAGCGTGGCGCAACAATATCGAAGAGACATAAGTACAATTAGTCGGAACAGCAGTAGATCGTTGTGTGCTTCGTTGTAATGTATGGCACAAACTCTTGAGCGCGGTGCGTGAGTATGAGTAGGGAGCGGAAGTCGCAGGAGAGATCAAGAAGCTGGCGAAAGCTGCTTCTGGTACTCTTAGCAGCATATACGTCTGCATGCCACCCATGTGAAGTCGTCAAGCCGTTCAATCGAGCTGCATCTCCTTGACATCTGGTCAAGAAGCGTTTCCGAAGGCCTCATTCCCCATGGATTGTATCGCCCCTGTACCGAGCCTGGCTCCGCACTAACAGAGTGTTTGTGCACATGCTTAACGCGTCGCGGGATAAGGCGGCCCGCGCCCCACAGATATGCATCAGTTTAATGCAATGTGTTTGGATGTGTTGACGTCGACGAAGGATACAAGCTTGGAAAGATCGAGTGCTCTTGCAGTCCAGACCCCCCCAGGTGTGACTGAGGCAAAGCTCTCCACCTTTCCAGCTCTCGACTCTCCTCCCCACCCATGATTAGTTGTGGCTCGAATAAAAAGGGGATGCCATCCAGGCAGCAATGACGGGTGGCCGGTGACGTGCAGAGCCATTGTGGTGGTGGTGTCAGCCAGCTCGAGATCGGTGTCTTTGAACTAAGACATCCTCGACTTCCACCTCCCCATCTCCCCAGCATCCTACTCTTCACTCCATCAGCTCCGCCGCTGCTGAGCACCCCTTCCTTTTATCCTCCTATCACTTCCATTAACTGCTTCGCAGCGCAACCCCATCACAATGGCCCAGCCGCAGCAGCCCCAGGGCCTTCACTCGCTCTCCACAATCATGTACGTCCCGGATCACGAGCCGGTGCTGACAGCGCAGCAAGCGTCTTGAGGGTGAGTGTTTATGAGGGCTCTACCTGCGCTTTACACGCGATGGCGATAGCGATGGAGCTTCACAACAGCAGGGCAAGCCAGCGCCATTGACCGCACGCCGAGACCGAGCTTCTCATTTTGTTCGAATGCTGACATGCAGCCGTGACCTCGCGCCTTGAGGATGTGGCCGTTTCGCAGCAGGCCACCATCTCGACTGGTTCCCACCGCTCACCAACCGCAGCCCACGACAGCCACGCCGGCGCGCTCGCGGGCATCGCGGCCGGTGGTGCTGTAGGTGCCGGCGCGGGTGCCGCAGCCGCATCATCCGGGGCACCCCCTCCCCCTTCTCCTCCGCCGCCGCCTCCCGCCGAGGAGGAGCTCACTCCCGCTGTCAAAGCGTACAGCGCGGATATTGTTGAGGGCCCCTTTGCCGAATTCATCGCCAACGCCAAGAAGGTCGGCGGCATTGTCGAACAGGGCGTACGTGCGCGCCGTAATCGTAAACTGACCCCAGTCCCTCCTCTACGAGCCGCTTGTCAAGGCGCAGCTTGAATACCTCAAGATGGCTTCGGGAGTGCAGAAGCCCGCACAGTCTGCCCTTCCCGCACTACTCAAGCCCCAGGCGGACGCGATCGGCGCGATTGTCGAAGCAAAGGACAAGCTCGGCCGCAGCAAGGATGGCCGCGAGTGGGGGGCTGCCCTTTCCGTGCTCGGTGAGGGCGCCGGCGCCTGGGGCTGGGTTCAGGTTGAGCCTGCGCCAGCACCGTTTGTCGGTGAGATGAAGGACTCGACGCAGTTTTGGGTCGATCGTGTGGTCAAGCAGTTCAAGGAGAGGTGTGTGAGGGAACTCGAGTCCAGCTGACGGTAGCAACCCCGATGCGGCTGCTTGGGCGCGCTCGTTTTCCTCCGTCATCGCGGAGATGCAGAAGTACGTCAAGCAGTGGCACACTACCGGTGTGGTATGGAACCCCAAGGTGAGCTGGAGGTTTTTGATCCATTCTGACAGCAGGGTCCCGCCGCCCCTTCGTCTGTGCCGTCATCAGCTGCCCCCGCTGCCCCTGCCGCCCCTCCCCCCCCCGCGACCCGTTCATCTGGCAGCGGCAGTGGCGGTGGCGGTCAGGCCGCTCTCCTCGCCGACTTGAACAAGGGTGGTGCGATCACCTCTGGCTTGCGCAAGGTCGACTCTTCGATGCAGACGCACAAGAATCCCGAGCTCCGGGCATCGAGCGTGGTGTCCGACAAGCTTGCCAAGTCGCCCAGCCGCTCCCCGCCGCCCATCAAGGCCAAGCCGGCAGGGTTCTCCAAGCAGCCGGCGAAGAAGCCGCCGAGGACCGAGCTCGAGGACGGCAACAAGTGGCTCATCGAGTATCACGAGGACAACCGCAACATTGTGATTGACCAGACGTCCATCACCAACACGGTGCACCTGTTCAACTGCAAAAACACAGTCGTCCAGATTCTCGGCAAGGTCAACGCTGTCACCATGCTCAACTGCAAGAAGACGTCGATCGTGCTCGAGAGCGCAGTCTCCAGTCTGTCCATCACCTCGTCCCCAAGCTTCGAGGTCCAGGTCACCGGCACGATCCCGACCATCTTGATTGACAACACCGACTCGGGCCAGGTGTACCTCTCCAAGGCGTGTGCCGAGGCGGTCGAGGTCGTTACGGCCAAGACCTCGGCAATTAACATCAACATCCCCACCGATGAGCAGGGCGATTACAAGGAGGCGCCCGTCCCCGAGCAGATGCGGAGCAAGATTGTCAACGGCAAGCTCGTCACCGAGATTGTCGAGCACGCTGGGTAGTTTGGTAGTAACGACACGGAACGAATGCATTCAGTAGCTTGATTTAGGCGTAGCAGCATTCTAGTCGTTGCGCACACTTCATCGTGTAATAAGGTTTCACGCTTCACGCAACATGCCTCGCATAGTAGACACAAATACATCGCGAATCAGTACGCAACCTCAGAGTCGTCGTCGCCGTGCCTGCTCTCCATGTCGTAGTCCCTCTCACCGTTTCCAGACAGTGCTGGCTCCTCGCCCTTGCCCCCACCTCGCCCACCGACAGAAGCACGCCGGGCACTCGCCTGCTGCTCCTTGAGCTTCTGCAGCTTTGCAGTCAGGTCCGCAATCTTGTCAGCATTACTCGACGCAGTCTCCTCCTGGTCCGCCTTGTCCGCTCTCAGCGCTTCACTCTCGTCCTCGATAATCTTAAGAATCTCTTCTTGACGTGCCTGCAGCATGTCTTCCTGCTCCGGAAGAAGAATCTTGGGCAGCTGTGTGTTAGTAAAAGAAACACGGGCTGAGAAAAGTCCGCCTGGACACTCACATAGTACAGCGCGGGTGCACCTGGAGCTGTCCGGCTGGGGCCGCGCGCGAGTGGAACGGGGGCACTTGGGTAGATGAGCGTACTGGTCTCAAACACAGAATCAGCGCTGGGAGTGGAGGTGTGGAGATATCTTGCAGAGACGCGGAGCGCGTTGTGGCGGGCAGTCAGCTGGGAAGGTTAGCAAGGAGCGGAAAGTGTGGGGGGAAGACACCACTCACTGCAACTTCACGATGCTCGAGGACGTAGGCGGCATTTTCGGTGGCGAGTTTCAGCGTGCGCAGTTCGCGCTCGGTGCTAGTTATGTCGTGCTGCAAGTTTGTCTCCGATGCCAGCCGTGCCGCAATGCGCTGAGACGTCTCCTCACGGCGCCGCGCCTGGGTGTGAGCGGGGACTTAGGAGAACCACATCTCCAATCACGACTCACTGCTTCACTGCTGCGCTTGCTCTTGTCGTCGTCTTGAAACCGGCGGAGCGTGCCCAGTATGTTGCCAAACATGCGCTTGCTGCGCGCGCGTTCCTCGGTGTTGATCGTCCGTGCGCGTCTACCATCAGCGGTGAACCAGTGTGGTATTTTGTAAGTAACGGTGCGAGCGGCGCGCTGAGAACAAGCGGCTGAAGTCCCATCGAGTAGCCACTCAGAGCAATACGCCTCATCGCCTCGCCTCGTCACTTCACAAGCTCTCAATGTGTTCACTAGCCACTCACTTTGCAGGAACCGGCGGGTCTTCGCTCATCTTCCTCGGCGACTTGACAGGCGACATGGACTTGGACGGCGACGCGCGCGGAGACCCCGCCGTCGTCGAAGACCCTGCGAGCGTGTCCTCTGCCATTTTTGTTTTGTTTGCGATCTTGGGAGAAGATGGGAGAGTGGAGGAGCTAAAGAACGGATTATGCGTCTTCAAGTTGGATTTCTACATTTCACAGTACACAGTCAGCCATATGGCCCAACTGATACCAGCACCAGCCATGCTCCGGGTGGGAATCTGATAACGGTGGCCATTACCGGGCAGTTTTCACACGTCATTTTACAAGGTGGAGGTTTGGATTTTGGAGGATCTTTGAGGAAGGCTCTATGGAGGCAAGTTACCAGGATCGCATTCTCTCTCGACTCGAAAGCATTCCTCACCACATCCGCACACCATGAGCTCCGGCCTTCCGGGCACACCGGGACAGAGCCTGAACGCATCAATAACCGCCGCGTGGGGCGTGCAGTCGCAAGTTCCCGCTGTGCGGAAGCGCGTGCGCAAGACCGTCGGACTGAACTCGACCGAAGACGGAACAAGTACGCCAGGAAGTGACGGCGCCGCTACGCCGACCGGCACTGGGGCTGGTCCTTCTGGAGAGGCGTCTTCCAGCCGCGCGGACCGCGAGTCGCGGAAAAAGCGCGTGCGGCGGACAATTGACGACTCGGCGGAAAAGTACGCGCCTCCCGAGGCGCGGCTCGCGCAGCTGGGCGGCCTCAGCACCCAGATCTCGCAGCTGCTCGAGATTGTCGCGCTCCCGCTCCTTCATCCCGAGATTTACGTGCACACCGGCGTGCCGAGGCCCAAGGGCGTGCTTCTTCACGGCGTGCCTGGTGGCGGAAAGACGCAGCTTGTGCGCTGCCTGGCCGGTGAGCTTGGCCTGCCGTTCATCACGGTGTCTGCGCCGAGTATCGTCTCGGGTATGAGTGGAGAGTCGGAGCGCGCATTGAGAGAAACTTTTGACGAAGCAAAGGTGAGCGTTACTAGTGTGGTGGAGCTAACGTTCAGAAACATGCGCCGTGCCTTCTCTTCCTGGACGAGGTCGACGCCATCACACCCAAGCGCGAGACCGCACAGAGGGAAATGGAGCGTCGCATTGTTGCTCAGCTTCTTACCTGCATGGATGGTGAGATGGAGCAGTATGCAAATCTGACAGACAGACCTCGCGGCATCTGAAAAGCCGGTAGTCATGATTGGAGCTACCAACCGCCCGGACTCGCTCGACCCCGCGCTGCGTCGTGCAGGGCGCTTCGACCATGAGATTGAGATGGGTGTTCCTACGGTAGAGGGACGTGAGGAGTGAGTAGTTTGCCTCTGTTGCTGGCTGACATTCAGGATTCTGCGCGTGCTGTGTCAACCGCTCCAGTTGTCTCCCGAGGTCGACATCCGGTGGCTCGCAAAGTCCACTCCGGGCTACGTCGGTGCTGACCTCACTGCATTGACGACTGAGGCCGGTGTTATTGCCGTTAAGCGTATCTTCGAGTCTCTCTCTGGACCAGCCGACACCGACGAGGCTATGCAGAACATGCAACTCGACGACGGTCCTTTCTCATCCCTCCCCGCTGCCGTTCTCAACACTCCCATCGCTCGCTTCCTGAACAACCACCCCGGACCTCTCCCCGCTGAGCAGCTCAGCAACCTGGTCCTTTTCCCCGCCGACTTCAACCAGGCCCTGCGAGTCGTTCAGCCGTCCGCCAAGCGCGAGGGCTTCGCTACTGTGCCAGACGTCACCTGGGCAGACGTGGGAGCACTGGGCAACGTGCGCGACGAGCTGCATATGGCTGTTGTGCAGCCCATTCGCCATCCCGAGCTGTTTTCCATTGTTGGCATCAACGCTCCATCCGGTGTCCTTCTGTGGGGACCGCCAGGATGTGGAAAGACGCTTCTTGCCAAGGCAGTCGCCAACGAGAGTCGTGCCAACTTTATCTCGGTCAAGGGCCCAGAGCTGCTCAACAAGTATGTCGGCGAGAGCGAGCGTGCGGTGCGCCAGGTTTTCGCCCGTGCTCGTGCCTCCGCCCCATGCGTCATCTTCTTTGACGAGCTGGACGCACTGGTCCCGCGTCGTGATGATTCAATGGTGGGTACAAGTCATTGCCCTCGTAGCTAGCTCGCTAATTTTCTCAGTCTGAATCCTCGGCCCGTGTGGTTAACACGCTCCTCACCGAGCTGGACGGACTCGACTCACGCAAGGCCGTGTATGTCATCGGTGCGACTAACCGCCCTGACATGATTGACCCGGCGATGGTCCGTCCGGGCCGTCTTGATAAGCTGCTATATGTCGACCTTCCCTCTCCTCCGGAGCGTATCGAGATTCTGCGCACGCACACGAAGCGCACTCCGATCGCGGAGAGCGAATGGGCCGGCATCGCAGGCATCGTGGCATCCGAGTCGTGCGATGGGTTCTCGGGTGCGGACATTGCCGCGCTCGTCCGCGAAGCGGCATCTCTCGCGCTCCGCGGGGCGCTCGAGTCCATGGGCGCCTTCGAGAGCGACATCAACGCAACTGCACTGCCAAAGGAGAAGGTATACGTCACGCTGGACAACTTCTCCGTTGCGGCGAATAAGACGCGTGCGTCCGTCTCGCGCGAGCAGCGAGTGCGCTACGAGCGCATGCGTGACAAGTACGCCGGCGTGCCCGCCAAGGGGCGGCGGACGCGGGCGGAGCGCGAACAGGACGAGGCGGCCAAGGAGCGGGCGCGGAAAGAGGCGCTTGAGGGCCTCGCGGACGTGGACATGCCGGCCGAAGAGAAGGTGGAGGCAGAGCCCAAGGCGGATTCAAAGGAGGGATCGTGGATGGCCCACAGTTAGAGGATTAGACGCTGGATGTATCATTGGTTTCTCCCAACTGACTGCTGACTGCCACTGATAAGTGAAGCGGAAGGCTCGCTGACTGTTGATATTCTTTGGATAGGCACAGTCAGTGGATACATGGGAAGAACAGTGCAGCGAGAGACAGAGAGAGAGAAAGCAGTGGATGCGGACTATTTTAACCTTTTTTTGGTATTTCATGGGTTTTGAACTCTTTTGGGGGCTTTCTTGTGTGTGTGTTTTTTTTTTTTTTTTCTATAACTATTGCTCACTGCTCACCATCACGTGCCCGGAACACGGCTCAAGTAAACCAAAACCTGCAATTCTCCGCCGACTTCAATCATCAGCTATGCACACAGTGCGGGACACGTCAACGACCTCACGTCGCGCTTCTCGTCTTGGCGCCCTCTCTCCTCATCCCCCCCTGCTTTCTCGCTTCTTCGCTCCTTTATCTTTCTTCCTGCCTTCTCGCGGGCGACTTCGGGTCGCATGTTGGGGTGGCCATTTAGTACTCCGGGGGCCACTCGCCGGGTTCGCCGCATTTGGAGCAGATGACCACCTCCTTGCCATGTTTGCCGGCGACGAAAACGTTATTTACCTGACCGTCAGCGCTGACTCCCCTAACAGTACTGTACTCACAACGACCTGGGGGAATAATTTACAGTAGCACTGGGTGCACAAGATCTTGTACTTCGGGTGGCCCCTAGGGCGCTGAGCGGCGCCACCACTGCCGTGCTGCCTGCTGGAGCTAACCGACGCGGCGACCATAGGGGGGCGCTGCCAGTCACGGAACGGCGGCGTAACGGTGATTACACGGCGAGGGACCGGTATGGAGAGTGGAGGGCTGGATGGACGGACGGAGGTCGTGTCCCTGTCGCCGTCGAGATTAGGGAAGTTGCCTCCGCCGTTGGGGAAGGGGGCAGGGGGAATGTTTGAGAGCGTTGGAGTCACAAACTGCGGTGCCGAAGGGCCGGAGACACCGTGCAGCCGGGTCCGATCGTGGGTCGAGCATTCGTCATCGGTACGCACGACGAGGTATGGGTTGCAGTGCCTCGAGCGGTCGGGCATCGACGGGAAAGGGGGCTGCGGCACAGGTGAATAGGGCACCTGCAGCGGGCAAGGGCCGGACCGGCAGACCGGTGAGAGCTGGTTCTCTGACCGCATGGTCTTGTCGGCGGAGCAGCGCCACTGATTGTCGTAATTGATCGGCATTAGTTGCCGCAGGCGGGCCTGGATAATGTCGAGCTCCAGCTGAAGCTCTGGAGGAAGATAACTATTGTTGCTGGCGCTAGGCATCTGGCCGTTGAGAGTGCCGAAGGGCGTTGGGGACGGAATCCACCCGGCCTGTGGAGGCCCGGGCGGGGGAGTGCGAAGGGGGCGCCAGGCGTTCCGGTATGTCCTGGCACGCGATGGAACCTCATAGCCGGTGTCTGGCCATGTCGAGAGAGGCTGCTCAGGGAGCAGGACCTCGGGCAGGAGAATGTCTGCCTGTCCCGCTTCAGTCCGTTCGGGGTGCTCCTGGGCACCAAGCGTGAGACCGAGTTGGTTGTTTACGGGAACGCCAAAAGGCGCTGGCACGGAGGGCGTCTGGAAGGGATGGACCGCCCCGGGGGGAGTCGCCGCACGCTGAACAGCGGCTTGACCACGGCGCGGAATCTCGTAGCGTCCGTCGTAGATGTCGCAGTCTTCATCATCGTCGATAGGGGGTACTGGCCCGCCAATAACGCCAAACCTGCCTGGTGTGAAGGGAAGCGCGTTGTGCGCGCGGCGGTAGGCGGGCTGATCGGTCTGGAGTGCGTTGGGGGCAGGAGGGGAACGCAGAAGTTCAGGCGAGAGGAACGAGGGGGTGCTGCCTGGGCTAAAGCTAGTATTGTTTACGTGTGTGTTGTCCGTGTCGGTCTGAGTCTCTGCGTCTGAGGAGCCGTCGAGGTCGGTACCGGACGGTCCGCCAAAGGTCGCCTGGAAGTCTTCCGGGAGTAGGGAAGGGTCGAGAACGGTACCGGAGTTCGAGCGGTAACCGAAGCTTGAGGCTGCGCCCGAGGCTGAGCCTGAACCGTAGGTAGGAGGACCCGAGATCGAAGCGCCAGAACCCGAAGTGCCGGAGGCAGACGAGCCGCCGAAGCGCGGAGGCTGCATGGTATCCAAGTGGCGGATATGAGGGGGCACGATGGGGGCCGCCACGAAGGGATGGGGCGACGAAGGCAGGGATCCAGAGATGGGGGTGTTGTTCGGCACAGTGGGGCCGTTATTGTCGTCGGTGTGGTCCTCTGTCTCGGGGGCGACGGCAACCGTTTCCTCGCTGCCCTCGGAGACCGTCTCCTCGCTGTCCTCAATGGCCGTCTCCTCGCTATCCTCGGAGGACGTCTCCTCATCGTTCTCTACGGTGCCAAATTCGAAGGTGATTGTAAAGTTCGGAACGGGCGGCGTGTTCGCGTGGCCGTGGATGCTGGGGTAGCTAGGCGTGATAGTGAGGCTCAAGGGCTCCTCGCCGGGATTTTCGATCACGATTATCAGGTGGTCGTGGTGATGCTGGTTATTCTGAAGGGCAGCTCCATCCCCTTCTGGGATGGTTGACTGGGGATCGGTATTGGCACCAGTGCCAGCGGTCGGCTGCAGAACGTGATCTTCACCGCCGATAGGGGTAATCGGTGGGCTAATGACCTCGTACAAAGCCTGGACGCCGCCGTGCTGCGCGTGCCGCGGGTCGAGAAATGGCCCATGGCCCGAGACCGGTGAGTTTGGAGGTGGCACCAAGCCGTCACCGTTGCCGGCGGCGGTGGCCGGGGCCGAAGTCGAGATGTACCCGTCGGGGGGCATGGTGACTAGGCTGAGATTCTGTGACGTGGCTGTCGGTGTACAGCGGGAGAGACTTGTGCTTGGTCGAGTGTGGCTGGTACTGATGTCAGCGCCACCCTGGGGATGTGGGAGCGAGTAAACAACTAACAGCTTGTGTGTGGGTTCTGCAACTGGTGTGTGGGCTTTGCCACGGATAGAAATGGTATAGAGACACGCTTTTTGCTGACTGTTAGCGTAGGTCTGACGGGGAGACGAGGGGAATGATGCATGGGGGGACCAGACTCACAATACTGCACTGCAAGCAATTTGCGCTTTCTGAGACTTAATTGACCGAGATAAGGATAACTGAAATGACGTGGATGACTGTTGACGTTAGCTCTGAACCAAACACCCACACAGCGTGAGAACACTGGGAGGAGGGGCGGGAATCCGGGCGGGGCACGCAACTCACCACCACGAAGTAACTCAACGGGATAAACTGGAGAATGGAGGTGCGGAGGAGACGAATCGCGAGGAGGAGGAGGCGACGCCAGCAAGGGCGGGAAGAGGATGGAAGAGGAGGAGGACGGCGCGAGGGAGTAGTAACCACCCAGCACTAAGAGGAGTGTATTGCAATACCCTCCACAGAGCCAGGCGTTGAACACCTGGGGAGCTGGGCAACGGAAGGGGGTAGTCGGAGGAGAGAAACGCGCAAACGCGAGAAGGGGGCGACGACGGCGAAACCCGCCGAGACCGACGAGGGCGAACGACCTCTAGGGCTCGACAACGAAAGTGGTTGACGAGGAGGACAGGGAAGGGGGAGGGGGCCGTGCTGAGCAACGATAAATTCAGTATCAATGTTGCGAGAACGGATACTGAAAATGGGAGAGAGATTGGGTTAGAGAAAGGGAGAATGAGGACGAGGGCGAGGGTTAAGTAAGAACCTGAGGGGAGAAAATGGGATAAGGAGACGGGGAATACTGGGTAACCCAGCATGCGGCCTCCGGCCACTCGTACCGTTACGCGCGCCATGTTATCTGGCCTTGAGGTGGCATGGATGTGGGATGAATGTTGGACGTGTGTGTGTGTGCGTGTGGCGGGGTGTGTGTGGCACGCTGGCGAAGTGCGGTTGGTGAATTTGATGGAGGGGTGAGCGTATTCTGCTGCTTCGCGGTGTAAGCAGGGTGCGAGCCAAGTCTGGTGCGAGACCAGTGCGAGTAATGATGGGTGATGGATGATGAGCCACATTATTGCCAGCTTACTGCGCAGTGATGGAACGGGTGAACGTCAGTTTATCTGACAATAGTTGGAGAGCAACTGCCCAGGTCGTCCAAACTGACAGCGCCAAGAAAGACGCGGTCACGGAGATGATGTGAAGATGTGAAGGTGTGAACATGGGAGACGGGCGGCGGCAGCCGGCGGACCCGGCGCCGTTCAGAAGGATCCAGCGACATCGCCCGGCGACGGACAGGGATGAGAACGATTCAGCAAAATGACGGATACCGGAGCTCGCCGGCTGCGGCCACAGACAACTGGACTTATGACATCTGCAAATGTCGAACGATAAGATGAGCTCTGCCCGATCTCAGTGGCTGTTGGAGAACTGGATCTAGGACCAAAAAACAAGCCGGACAGCAGTGACTGACGAAACATGGTGAGCGCGGGAATGGACCAGTTGCTAGCATTTAATCTTTTCTTTGAGGCAGCTCCTGTTCCGTTGTCTCATAAATTTACAGCGTTCACGAACCTTGCACTCAAGTGACACAGAAGAATAAACAACTCCAAAAACAATACCTGTACAGCAAAACTCTGGCGGTGACGGATGACGGTGACAGGCTGCTCCCAAACTCCGGGAGATGTTCCGGCTGAACCTCCGGCCCCAAGTCGACGGGCGTACCCCAGAGATAAGATCCAGCATCCTCCCCGATCCTCAATCTTGGTTCTATGATGACAGGCAACGCAGACCAGCTGACCTGGCAGCTTCCCAAGTTTCTCGCGCGCGAGGCACGAAGAAGGATCACCGCCCTTTCGCACAACCACACAGGTACAGCACAATAGCATGGCACAGGTGATAACATAAAGTTAAACTGTTCTTCTCGACTAACATGATCTCATGTGAACAAAGAAATTATGACAGCGAGTACAATAGAATAGGACTGGCTGAAAGGAAATTACTGGACGAAGAATATTGACATGACTGTCTCAAAAGTCAAAGACAAGGTGAATCACTAAAAAAATGGAGAAAAAAAAAAGACCGCCAAGCTGGCCTCGCCAAGCAGTCCGATTTATCCCGTCCACTCGCACTTGTCAGGTCACCTGCTGGGAATGCAAGGGCGGGGTTCTGTGTGGCGGGCGGTGTTGGTGATCTCACAACCATGACCTCGCAGTAAGACACCTGTGCGCATCTTCTGGAATTCTGGAACCGTTGTAACAGAGTGGACGCGGTATCATGGATTGCTCCGTGACGATCGGGCGCGAATCCAGGATGGGGGGTTCCTGGTCTTGGACGCCCCGGTCTGTGCCTCTTGGCGCAGCCAGTGTTGGGCTTTTCTGCTTCTCAGGCTCGTCTCTGAGCGGTGACCCTTGACATTACATGACAGTGAGTCAGTTTCATTCTGAGGTGACCACAGCACATGTGCGACGCCTCTCCAACTCACTTTCCATCTTACATCTTTCATCTGACTCTTCTTCGACGGCTCTATGCAAATGAAAAGGCAGTTTGAAACCCACAACACACCGCGAACAATAAATGGAAGATGAAGGATGCGAGAGCTGGCGGAGGTTTCAGGGTGGCCTGCGTGACGGTGAGTGCAGCACACACAACACCGAGACAGGTGATGATAGCGAGCGCGGCTGGTGCGGGGTATGTCATTGTTTGTCACTCGTGCCATCAGTGCCATCAGTGCCATCAGTGCCATCAGTGCCATCAGTGTCGTGCGCGATATATTTTGTGCTTTTACTAACTGCATTCCGCCACTCACTTCATTCCATTCACTGTTGATGACAGCATGCTGCTCCCTGCCGGCTTTGAGAACTACTACGGCATCCTCGGCGTGCCCGCGCACGCCGACTTTGTCAAGCGTGAGTAACCTGCAGCTGATCTAAACAAAGCTGACTCAAGTCACCACGGCATGGATCGTCGCGGCCGTCGTCTTCCATCCCGAATGCGTGCGCGATCGCGCAAATCACCACGAGCTGCTCCCCCGCTGCGGCGCACGCTATCGCCTCCTTGCCCGTAAGTTCCCTTGTGCCACTTCTCTTCACTCGGGCATGGCACAATAGTACTGCACTCTAAGCACTGACCCCAGTCGCGTACAATGTCCTCATGGATCCGGGGCTGCGTGCCGCCTTCAACAGCGTGTACTCGACCGAACCGTTCCTCGCGCTCGAGGCCACTGTGGCGATAGAGCAGGCATTCAACGCCCTGACTGATCTCGACAAGGAGCCGCGTTTTTCTCCTCACTTTCCCTCCATGTGGCAGCACCGGCAGACGGTCACGCGTCTTGCGGCGCAGCGCCTCGCAGCCTGGTTCTGTGGCTATCTCGAAAGCAGCGGGGAAGTGCTCGTCCCCCGTCTGAGGAAGGAGGACGCGTGGGTTGTGGAGCGCCTCGCCGGAGCGACAGACCTTGTGAACGGCGTCGCTGCCCAGGTTCTCTGCACTCTTGTCCGCCTCCGGGACGCCGAGATGGAGAGTGAGACAAGGAAACCAAAGGATCCCGCCGACGCGCCCAACGGCATTATTCGCGCAAAACTCAAAACAAATGGCCTCCCTCGCCACTGGGCTATCCCGGTCCGTGCGGGGCTGATCACCCCCGCGATGAAACGCGTAGATAAGGAAACGCCCGTGCTTTCCCTCCTCTTCCCCGTAAGTGATCGAGCTTGGATGTTGAAGTGAGTGCTCACGCCCAGACTGCGTCCGAGGACCTTGAAGTCCTGCCCCTTGATTTAGAGGATGGGGTGAAGCTGGAATTCGAAGTACCAGCCTATCTCAAGGTGATCAAGCCGAAGACGTCTACAGCGCGGCTGCGTAATGTTCGGGGCTGGTTCAAGAAGGCAGTACCAAAAGCAGAGCCGGAGGGTGCCCAGAAGGAGACGAAAGTGGCGGATGCCACACCCATTCAAACTCCAACCAAAACACCCATCAAAGCCCCCGTCGAAGTACCAACCAAAGCACCCACCAAGGGCAGGCAGAAGAAACAGGACGTCGCTCGCGAAAACCTGCCGCCCAACTTCATTCCCTGCGTCCCGGTTGGCGACAAGCCGCCGACACTGAGTGCAGAGCGCCGTCTTGTGCTCCCCTCGAACGAGGACAACGGATATGCAACACCGCAGCCGAAACGTCGACCGGCGGTGACTGCCACCACCTTCCTCAACTCGAGTCTCGACATGATAGCCGACCCGACATTGGCACGCTCGAGCACCATTGTTTATCGCGCCCCGTCGCCGGCGCGCTCGCCGGTGATCTTAACCCCCACTCCGGTGACCCCCCATTCAACGACAGGCGGCCACACGTGCTCGGTGCCTTCGTCACTCGTCGTCGAGTGCCACACACCGCCGATCTCGGCTGCCACTCCCGAGAAGCATCATCCCGACACCTCCGAGAAGACAGATGCAATCGCTACAGATGAGAAGTCCACGCCCTCCACGCCCTCCAGCTTCCTTCACTCATGTGCTGCGCACCTCCGCAAACGGAAGGTTCAACGCTCGCCCGGACTCGGGACTAAGATAAAAGGCAAGCCGTTTGCTGCCAGCACGAGTCATCTCCCCGCCACTCTGTCGTCTGATACTGCGCCAGTGCCCAACTCACCTCGCCCAAGCTTGCCTCCAGCGACTAAACCTGATATGACTGTGGGTGGGACGTGCGCCAGTCCCAGCTCTACCTGGGCGGCGTCCCTCCCCAACTCGGATGACATGAAGGTCCACCTCAACATCAGCACCCCTGTTTGCGGCCTCAACGGCAACGCTGAAAATGAAAATCCTTCGCCCCGCCGGTTCCCTGCCATGGGGGACGAGTACCTTGTACTTGGCGAACCGGCTCCTGCATTCTTCACAGAATTTGCCGCTCAATGGGCACAAGACACTCCTCGTGCTGTCGCGCCAGCGTTCCGCATTGTCGACAAATCACAGCTCCCAGCGGGAAGCTATTGCCGGGGATGGGGCGTGTACTTCCGCGACGTGGTGGTGTGGGAAGCGTGGAACGGCCCCGAGAAGCATCGCAAGTTCCTCGTCCGCCGCCCGGTCGATCCCTCACTGGCATCGGAACTCGCGTCGGCCTTGGTGTTGGATGAGGACAGGAGCAGCGATTGGCAGGAATGGTCGTCGGGCCAGGTCGGCTTCTTCACCCGCCTCACACGCGATATTCCCGCCGCGGACATTGCCACGGTTGAGTGGACCCGTGGTCCGTGGGGCGTCCGCATGCTCGCCGAGTACCTTAAGAAGGGGTGGGAGGAGGACGATGACGACTTTGAGAGCGATACCGACGACGAGGCGCTCACGGGGAGGCTCGTGCCCCGTCGCATTGGCGCGCCGGTGATGAGGTGGAGTGCTCCGCCGGGAGCGTTCGAATCCACAGTCGACTGGCTGTCGAGGCTGTTTGGTCGCGGAAGGACCGTCCTGCCTCAGAACGAGACCGCCGGAGTTGGAGGTGAGTATGGCGCCCGCGCCCTGGAGCTCGCACTCTTGCACTATGCTTATCTCACAGTCGGTGCGAGTGCGAGTCCAACCCTTCGCAGGGTTTTTAGCGTCAGGAAGAAGTGCAAGCCCGCTCAAGTGGCCACTGCCGACTCTGGAGTCATTCCCGACTCCTTCGTCCCTCCCTCGCCCAAGATTCCAGGGTCTCCGGCACAGCGCATCGCCACCCCAACTTCTCCCAGTACTCGCTCCCGGCGCCTCTCGCTGCTTAACCTTGGGCTCCCCCCGCGCACGTACCTGCACATCCCGAACATCGACCTCGACACTTTTGGGACGACAAACCATCCCGACACCGAGCGCTCCCGCCGCTCGCCCCACAGCCCGAACCGGTATGCATTCGTGCTCGAGCTTCCCCGCCCCGCGTCAGAGTCGCCCCAGGGCAGTCTCGACGTTATCCCCGAGAATAGCCCTGCTACACCTGAGAGCCAGACAATCCCGTCAACTCCGACATCCCCAGCTGCTACTCCAAGCTTCGCGAAAGCCGTTCTCTCGCCCACCTCCTGGCACTTGGCCCCCGGCCAGTCGCCGGTGGGATCCATCCCTTCCACTCCTGTATCCGCCCAGTCGACAGACAGCTCTTTCTCCGCGGGGCAGCCTATGTCCGCACCGTCGAGGAGCAGCTCATTTTCCACCGGACAGCCCTATTACTCTCGTCCAACCAACACCACCCCACGCTCCATCGTGTCCATTGAGTCCCCGACTTCTACTCGGTCCACGACTCCCACACTTTCGAGCATGTGCTCCGAGGAAGCAAAACAGTCTATCGTCGCTACACTCAAGACTGAGGTTCTAAGCCGTTCAGCACTGGAGCCCCTCGCCGAATCATACGACGCTGCCGAACGCGAAACGACAGCCACAATGAGTATCGCCTCGGAGACGGATCTTGAAGGCGCGCAGTTCGTGCAGGTCGCGTCCTGCTCTATCATGCGTCTGCGCGTGGCGCGCGTTTCGCTCCGCCGCCTTGGGCGCGACTCGCTGTCAGAGAGCGAGACAGCCCAGACTGAGCAGACTGCACGTGGTTTTGAGCTCGAGGCACCTGAAGCTGTGGGGCTGGACCTCTCCTCTATCACTTGTAACCTCGATTCCGGCCTCGCCGAGCGTGAGATGGCCCTGCCCGCTTCCATCATTGCCACGTCCGAGTTTGGCCGGCCCTGCATACCCCACCGCTCCTCGTCGCTGGCCTGGAGAGGGGGGAACAACAGGGACGCAGACAGGGAGACAGCTATCGCCACAGAGCCCAGTGGTGATGTCCTGGGCTGACCCTGTTGTGAGCCGTGAGCTAAAACCTGATACCATAGTCAGTCGAGCTTTCAGCACAATCAAGACCTGCGGGTCTGCTTCTCTGTGCACCCCTCAAGTCCACGTCTCGATCATCTTTCTCGATGGATTCCCCGTTCTTTTGTATAGGAACTCAAACTGTGACATGCCGTCGCTGACCCTGAAGGCTCTAGGCTGGCGATCGTCCATATCTCGATACCGGCAATGCTGGTCAGGAGGGGGGTGGGCCTTGAGCCTCTCCTCCGCATCCGTTATTGCACGTACTGCGCACTGCACCATACATTCGCACATCACATTCCCATAGAAAAGGCACAAGCACATGCAATATATTGTGTACAGATTACAGGAAAGGACGACGGACACTCCCGCTGGTGGGGCCGCGATCCCGTGGCGCACATTGTGGAGGTGGCAGCGCCACCGGGTCAGACAGAGCAGGAATCATTTGGCAAGCACCGCGCGCGAGACGTGCGTGCCGCATCCGTCGCCCATCAAAAAGGACAGCAAGGACAGGTGGGTGCTCCCCAGTGTCCTTCATGTATCCTTCCGGCAGTCGCACAAGCACGGTTCGATGGCGTCTGGTCTGTGCTTTGCACCGTCGCTGTCCGGGGATCTTTGATTGTGCTGAAGCAGAGTGGCGAGGAGCAAGTCCACGAACAGATCTAGTTGATCTTGTCATTGTCCGTCTGATACTCTCTATCTGATCTTTCGCAGCTCCACGCTCGGACTGGCCCTCGTGCGCTTTCCACGTCAAGCAGGCTACATTGACACCTCTCATTCCAGAGCCATCCATCCCCCAACCCGTATCGCCTTCGCCACTCTGCAGCTTGAACATGACACGGTCAAGGGGCACGCACTACGACGTTCTCGGGCTCGGCCAGAACGCGACGCATGCCGACAGTGAGTTCGCTAAGTATCTCTCAACGCGACTCCGAACCTTCTCTCTAACTTCAGTTCGCCGTGCATACCAGGCACTAGCCGTCGAATGGCACCCCGACAAGGTCTCCACCGGACGCGCCGAGGCGACCGAGCGCTTCAAGTGTATCTCCGGTACGCAGCCCGTCCTTCAACACTAATCCCAGACGCGTACATCACGCTCTCTGACGACGACAGGCGCGACGCGTACGACCGCCAACTCGCGAAGGATCTTGAGAGGGAGTACGTTGCGGCCCGAGAGACGCTCTTGCATGAGATAGCGCTCCAGCGTACCCAAGAGCGCGCCGATATGCAGGCGCGATACATGTACGCGCAAGCCCAGGCACAGGCGCGAGCGCAAGCGACGCGCACACCGCCCCCGTTCCTGCATCCCCAGGTGTCGCCGACACACTACGTTCCCCTCTCGCCACAGTCTACCGACGTGCCGGGCGCGGCGCACCTCGCGCGCGAGAACTCGCACCGATCCCGCCACTCGCACCTCTCCCGGTCCAACTCGCAGTCACGGCATGCTCCGCAAGCGCACGTCCACTCGCTCTCTCAGTCTGTGCCACTTGCCACAGACAGGATGGAACGAAACCGTCATTCGTATGCGGGCCCGCCGCGGTCGCCGGTGTATGAGCAGCCTCGGAATCTGATCTATGAGCAGCCACAGTTTCCGTACGAGCAGCCGCGATCTCCTTACGAGCAACCCCGGTCTCCAATCTACGACCAGTTCCGATCCTCATACGACCCGCCACGCTCACCATACGATCTGCCCCCGGCACACCCGTTCGCCCCACCGCAGGTTCCCGGCACTCATTTACGGACGCCACACGCACGGGGCAAGTCCACTTCGGCGCTGGACGAGCTGCTGCGTAATATCGAGCGCAACGGCGACGAGGTGGGGCATGGTCTGTCGCGTGCTGCATCGTTCGCGCGCGCAGCCAAGGCGAGGGATATAAGCCGAGCGGAGCTCCGGTCGAGGTTGGATCACACGCGTGCGGAGACTTTTCACGAAACTAGCAGACATCATCACCCGCTCGATGCCGGGTTCGTTCTTTCTCCCGACTCGCCGTCACTAATGGCCTCATCGCGAACCCCAATGGCTACGGGCTCTCCTGCACACCGGCATTTGAGCCACGACCGCCAACGCCCGGTCAGCCAGGCGACCGAGGCTCCTCCTGACCGGAAGCAGGCTCCCGCGGACTTTGAGCATTCCAGGCCATACTCATCCGCCGGAAATCCCTCGCGCGAACGCAAAAGCTTTATCAAGACCAAGTTCACGGCCGCCTCGCGTCTCAATCCCTTCAGTCGTACAACGCAGGTCGCAGAGGTGCCGAAGCATTGGTCGAAACCACCTGCGCAGCGCCCAGATCCGGTCCACTCGCTCCACAATGGGCAGCGAGATACCCCGCTGCCACCTCAGCATATCCTCGCGACATGAAGGTTAGGGTTCTCCAGTCGTAAGAAACCTGACTTGTAGATCGTTATCGCAGCACCCCATCGAGACCAATATTTCACCATGGCATGCACGCGAGCGGACAACTCCCTTGCGGTGTACACTCACTATCCGTTCAAGTGCTTATCTCAATGTTGTACAAATAGCCAGGAAGTATGGGATGTGAATTGTGGTTATGACCGCATGGCCTCCTCTGTGAGCTCAATGGTTTTTTGAATATCCGGGCGCTGCTCGGGGTCGACGACAAGCAGCGCGTCAATGAGCTTGGTTAGCTTTTCGCTGTAGCCGCCGGGGTGGCGATACCGGCCGGAGAGCACTGCCATGGCGATGGAGCTGCCGTCCGTCTCGAATGGGGAGAAGCCATATGCCACAGCGTACAGCGTGCAGCCCAATGACCAGATGTCCACCTTCTCGTCCAGAGTCTTGCCCGTCTTAACGTCAAAGAGCTCGGGCGCACGGTACGGCATTGTAGAGTGTTCGGATGCAATGTCCTGGGTGTTAGCGGGTCATGACGGACACGGTACCCACTTGTTCAAGGAGGGCCTGTTGCCGGCTGGTGACCTCGATCCGGGCCCTGTGATCATCAGTACATCTTCTCTCGCTCTCTTCCCTTCAAACGCACTTTATGGTTGATCCAAAGTCCATCAGGATCGGTTGGTCGTCGTCGGCAAGCATGATGTTTCCGGGTTTAACGTCACGGTGAGCATATGGGACGAGCTCGCCCTCCTGTCCGGGCTCATCATCGGGCTGCTCGAACATAAGCTCGTTGACCTGATTGAGCAGGGGCTCATCGTCGCGCTGAGGAGGATATGTGGCAGTCACTGCGGGAAGACGGTACTGGTGCATTGCGCGCAAGCTGAAAGGTCAGATCGCTTCAAGAAGGCTTCCATCGTACCCACCCCAGACAGGTGCCGTGAAACAAGCGCAGCAGACGCTCCTCCTCGACGCGGTTGCCCGTCACCGAGACCTGTGTCATGAGGTCCTGCAGGTTTCCGCGCGGGTAATATGGAAGGAAGCTGGGGTCAGCTAGGCATTGCAGCGAAAAAGCAGCAGGAAAAGGGCTGAGCAGAGGAAATAGATTATATCAATGAGTGACAGTTTATCTATTGCGAAGCGCAACAACTGTCGATGCTCAGCCACAACACCACTCACAGATAGATGATCTTGCCATCCGCGCTGTCATCCTGGACGACAGCCGAGTCGAGGAGCTTGATGAGGTTGGGGTGGCGGAAGCGGCGGTACGCCTCGACTTCGCGCATAGCGGCCTGCACACCGTCCTGACCGTTGGTCACGAGGATCTTCTTGAGCGCAAACAGCCTGCCGCTGCTCGTGTCCCGGATGAGATAGACAAACGAGAAACCGCCCTCGCCCAGCAGGCGCTCAACCTTGTATTGCCGTCCGTTGATCTTGAGCGTCGCGTCCCTGTCGGGTGAGCCCAAGGCCAAAAGAGGTACCCTTACGGTTTGCAGATGCACTGCTTGTTAGTGGGAGTACATTGAGTGAGAGTGCGATCGTTGTTGTCTTTGGGGGCGGGCAACAACGTGCGCTGCTACTCACCTGCGTCACTGTAATGAGGGCATCGCGCGCGTAAAACTTGATGCGATCAAGCGCAATAAGAACATTATCGTTCATGGTCGTGTTGTGTTTCCGGGATGTAAAGGATGGTAGATGAAAGCTGTGTTGGAGAAGAAGGAGGAGATGAAGCCTCGAATGGAATGCCAAGTGACGCAGTCCGCCCGAACAGGATCGAGCTTCTCGTGGCTGTTGTTGGCTGCCAGCGCAGTGGCAGCGAGGAAATGCGGGGGCTCCACACCTTGCCCTGCAAAACGCCCTCGATTTTGATTCAACTCGGACAAGCCAACATCAGCACATCTTGCCACCACATCGTCAACGACTCGATACATACACTCACCTCATCCGCAAAACCCATCTGCATGCAGAGCGTCACCCGCCTGCCGAGACTGATACCGATTCTCAGAATACCCCGTCCCCCACTCTCCCACCGGCTCTCGTTTGCGCGCACCATGTCGTCGTCCTCCGAGGCCACGCCCATTACGGTCAAGGACCGCATCGCGCTAAATGAAACAGAGGAGAAGTTTGTGACCCTCCTCGACGAGTTTGCGAACGGGTATGAGACGCCGATAGAGTGCCGTATTGCTGGCGGCTGGGTGCGCGATAAGGTGAGAAGATGGGCTTGAAGCACATATTTATCCCAGCTCTTCCACCTGCCGTCAAACGACCTCGATGTCGCGCTCTCAACGACCTCGGGATTTGCGTTTGCCGAAGCCTTCGTCGAGTTTTTGCACACCAAGGGCGTGCCGACCGGATCGCTGGGGTGTGTGGTCGCGAACCCGGAGCAGAGCAAGCACCTCGAGACGGCAACGACGACGATCATGGGCCTTGACTGCGACTTTGTGGGCCTGCGAAGCGAGACGTATACCGACAGCCGGATTCCGGACCAGGTGGTGGGTAGCATGCACAGATTTCTACGTTAAGAAATTTATACCAGACACTCGGAACACCGGAACAGGACGCGCTGCGGCGAGACCTGACGCTGAACTCGATGTTCTTCAACATTCATACGCGCGAGGTCGAGGACTGGTCGCGGCACGGACTCTCGGACCTGGAAAAGCGCATTGCGCGGACGCCTCTTCCCCCGCGCCAGACGTTCCTCGACGATCCGCTCCGCGTCCTTCGTGCTGTGCGCTTCTCATCACGCTTCAACCTCACCATCGAGCCCGAGGTCGCGGCCGCGATCCGCCAGCCGGACATCCAGGAGGCGCTGCGCACCAAGGTCTCCAAGGAGCGCGTCGGTAGCGAAACGACTAAGATGCTGCAGAAGAATCCACTGCACTCGCTCGACCTGATCGAGTCACTCGGCCTTCACTCTTCCATGTTCGTATGCCCCGTCGACCCGCCGTATCCGGCCGTTCAGGCGGTTCAGGCAGGCCACATCCTTGCGGAGGTGATTGAGCGGGGTGCAGGCTCAAGCACGGACATGTTGTGGCTGGCCGCAGCTGCATGCCCTTACCGCGGGGCGAAGATTGAGACAAAAAAGGGCGAGGAGAGCGCCGTGTCGATCATCATGTCCGAGAGTCTGAAGCGTTCGACGGAGATTAAGATTGGCGTTTCGAGCCTATTTGAGGCGGTCCCCTTGCTGGATCCGACACTCGAGGGCCGCTCGACCATCGGCGTCGTGCTCCAGAACCCGGCGGTCAAGCCATGGGAGCAGAGCCTGGTGTGGGCGATTGTCGAGCGCATTCTTCCGACATGGAATGGCGAGTGGGGCGCAGAGCAGGACAAGGTGTTTGACGAGTTCATGCGCTTCAAGGCTCGTATCATCGAACTCGGCCTACCAGAGGCGATCGCCAAGCCGCTACTCTTGAACGTAAGTGACCATACCTTCAACGCTAATTCCCAGGGGCGAGAACAGCAGCAGCTCCTCGGCATACGCCCAGGCCCGCTCCTTGCCGTGCTGGGGAAGCACATTAACGTCTGGCAGTTGGACCATCCAGAGGCAACCAAGGACGAGTGCGCGGCCTGGCTCGCCGCGCAGTGGAGCGATCCGGCCACCCGCGCAGAATGGGAGGCGCAGATCCCCCCGCCGGTGTGCAAGAGCGGCAAGGCCGAGAAGCGGAAACTGAAGGCCGCGGCCACTGCGGCCACCGCGGGGAAGTAGGAAGGCTCGGCGATGCGGGGGACCGACGCGTCGCAGGGGCCGGGGAAGCGGTTACGCGCTGAATAGATTCATTGCATGGCTTAATGGCTGCACGAGTGTCGGAAGACTGACTCGGCTCACGTACTCACTTGTTCTATCACTGCGTCAGATCGGTTGGAACCGGTGAACGCCGTAACTTTGTTTGTCATCTCCGCTTGAATGTGTGCCGCGGCAACAGATACAACCACAACCGGTCTCGGCTCAGCACGGCACCGTCGGCTCCGATAACAGCCCACTGCATAACCATACACACCTGCATTTCAGCCCGCGATGCGCAGGGCTTCTGTACCTCGGTGTACTCTTGCCGATGGCCGAGACATGCATGGCCTGTCAGTAGAGCCTCGGCATGCAACGCAGAATCAGAGTTGAAATGTGTGCAGGCGGTTGTCATTAATTCTTGAAACGAAAAGCGGCGTTTTCGCCGAGCGGCAGATGCCACCTCCACCGGGAAGCTCCACCCAGCGATATGGTCGATGGTCGTCCTGTACATGCGACTCCTGCAACTGCTCGGATACCTCGCATCGCATATCGCATTGCTGGTCTCCTCGTCTGACGTTCATCCAAGGTATTAAGAGTACACAGCCAGAGAACATCCACCTCTTCCCTTCCTCTGTACCTCCTCCCCCTCATTCACACCCTACCCCTCTCCCGCCACCAAACTGTACCTAAACGCGCACGCTATGGCGACGCCGACGGCGTCCTCGCCGCGCGCGCGGCCCACCCTCCGCGTCGCGGCGGTCCAGTCCGCCCCGGTGGCATATGACCTGCACAGAAGCCTACACAAGCTCCGCAGCCTCGCGTTCGCGGCCAAGGAGAGCGGCGCCGAGATGATTGTCTTTCCCGAGGTGAGTTTGGTGAGCCGTGGGCGGTGCTAATGGCAGGCGTTTCTCTCGGGATATCCCCGCCACATTGAGTTTCGTGTCGGCGCGCGCACGCAAGAGTCGCGAGACTGGTATGGGCGCTACGTGCGTGTGAGTACGGCCGATTCAGAAGTGTAGGGGGGTGAGGTAGCTCGTTTTCTTGTATTTCTTCTGTTGGGCGCGACGTCAACTGTTTTTATCTCACTCTGATTGCGCCCTTCAAATACTCGACCATAATTTCCTACTCCCCCAGTTCCCGTGCTCACATCACAGTCCTCGGTAAAGATCCCCCCGGGCGCAGAGGGCACCGACTGGCTCTCGACCTCGGCCGAGCAGAAGCCCGCCGACGAGTACTGGGCATTTCAACAGCTCGCCCAGATCGCCCGCAAATACACCGTCTACCTCTCCGTCGGTATCGTCGAGGCGTCCAATGTGGGGAGCACGCTGTGGTGTACCAACCTCCTCTTTGGAAACACGGGCATTCTGCTTGCGAAACACCGCAAGATCCAGCCTACTGCTGCGGAACGGGTACTCTGGGCCCAGGGTGAGGCGACGAACCCCACGGGTAAGCGGCACAGAGATGGCGAGGGCAAGGCTGGGACGGACAATCTTCCCGTGGTGGCGACGCCAGTTGGGCGGATCGGCGGCTTGATCTGCTGGGAGAGTGAGTTGAGTTGCGGACCTTCCTCGCTGATGGCAGACCTCATGCCCCTCGCGCGATACGTCCTGTACAAAAAGGGCGTCGAGATGTGCGTACAGCTTACAGTTGGCACTCAGCTGACGGCAGATACCTCGCCCCAACGGCGGACGGGCGCCCGACGTGGCTCCCGACGATGCAGCATATTGCCCAGGAAGGGCGGTGTTTTGTCGTGACCGGTGAGTGCTCCTTCCTTTTCATCTCCACTGGCCGAGCACTGCCTTTGAGCTCCATTCTCACTCCAGCGAACCAGTACCATTCCCCCGCCGACTTCCCCGCCGACTACCCGCCCGCCAGCGACCCACGCATATGTAGCGGCAACACGGACAAGGTGCCCGAGGTGTGGTCGCGCGGCGGGAGCGCGATCATCGGTCCGCTCGGGGAGGTGCTCGCGGGCCCGTTGTGGGATAAAGAGGGCGTGCTGTATGCCGATGTGAGTGATCGCCAGTGGGAACGGAGGTTGCTCACACCAGCTCGACCTCGGACTTATCGATGGGGCCAAGCTCGACTTCGACCCGGTTGGGCACTATGCGCGCGAGGACATGCTCATGGAGCTACTCAATGCCACGATGGGATGAGAAAAGTCCGATGTGGGAGGAAAATACGCAAAATTAGTCCATTCTAGGTAGTTGTCGTATCTGTGCATTGTATGTATCACTGCTGGTGCCAGACCGTAACTATCCGTCCACAGTAAGACATATGTACTTCCAACCTTGACATTCCTATCCCACTTCACCGTAAAGCAGCGAGTTGGACCCCTCGCCCGCCGCATTCGCTATACTTGCTCGACGTAGGCGCTCGAGCTCGACGACGAGTTCCAGATTCTCCCTCTCGAGCTTCTCCGCCCGCCGGCGGGCGTTCTCAGCGACAGTAACATAGTACGTCGAGTCGACCGGCTCGGGTGCGCGAGTGGGGCGCACCGCGGGCGAGGCGGGCGCTGGCGACGCCACCGCGGACATGGATTTCAACTTGGCGGTACGAGATTCCAGCTCCTGGATCGTGTCCGCCTGCTCGCGGCACAACTTGTCGCGGGCGCGCACCATGCCCTCGAGCTCGTGGGCACGGCCCAGAAGATCCTCGACTGCCGACTCGGCCTCGCGCAGCTTGGCAATATCCGAGTCCCTGAGCGTTAGTTCGATGACTTTATGACAACGCACCAGAGAAGTTGCGAATCTGTCAATTGCTTGATCCGGGCCTTGTAGTCGTCGAGATGGCGAATCATCGGCGTCGCCTCGAGCATCTGGCTCTGCAGTACAAAACGCTCATTCTTCACCCCTGCGAGCTCCTCGCGCTGCTTGGAAGCCAGAGCCTGCGCCTCCTGCAGGTCCGCCCGCAGCGACGTTGCCTCGGTCTGCCAGTTTCGCCGTTCCTCGCGGAAACCCGACACCTTGTCACGCAGCTCCTTCTGCCACTTGACGTGCTTCTGCTGCGCCTGGGACGCTTCCGAGCGTTGCTGCGACAGCTCAGCCGTAAGCGTCGAGATCGTCTTGGCCTGTTCCTTGATGCGATTGACGAACATGTGCATCTCGTTCTCGTCAATGTTGAAGCGCAGCGAGTTGCGGTGCAGACGACTGATGTCTGAGAGTTAGAACTGACGGCATGCCGTAACTCACGGTGAAAGAGCTGCATCCGTAGCCGCTCGGAATACAGCGACTCGAGGCGCAGTAGCTCGTTCTCCTCCCGCAACCTTCCAATGTCGTCTGTGCGACCAGTCGTTTCGGTCGGGACACGCTCCATCTCCAGTGGCCGGGGGTCGAGCCGCGTGGCTGGGAGCTTGAAAAACTCAAACATGCCCTCATCCTTGTTATTCGACATCAAGTGGCACATGGCCACAAACTCGGACGGGTCGTACTTGTCCCATCGCTTCTCATCCTGGAGCTCGCCGCTGGATGTGAATGTGATGATGGACGGGTGGAGCTGAAAGTCGGCGATCAACGGGATGAGACGCGAAGCGAGAACACCTGGCTCCCACACCTCATCCCAAGGCACTGAGTAGACCGACTCGATCTGCTTCGTCTGGAGGTATTCTGGCGGGTTCCGAGTGAATCCGATAACATTCGATGGCCAGGCGCCATACAACCCGATGAGATACAGGTCGACGACGCGCTTCTCGATGAGTACTGATTGGAGAGACGGATCTGTCTCCGAGGGTGATGTCGTCGACGATGAGGCAGATGTTGCGACTGTCCACGAAATGGAGGGGTTTGGCGCTGGCGTGCGCGTCACTCCTGACAATGCACTGCTCTCCGCATCGACAAACGGCCGGTCACGCCAGCAGATAGCTCGCCCCAAGATGGCCATCAACAGCGGCACATGGTCGTTCATGGACTGTAGGGCGAAGGGCAGCACAACCACCACTGTCGATAGAGCAATCGCGAAAAGACGGTTACTGGTATCCAGGAGGAGACACTTGATCATGAGCCCAAACATGTCGTCCGTCGCCAAGCGATACATCGGTGTCCCTGCCGGCGGATCTTCCGGTGAGTATGGTGATCGAAGGATGATAGACTGAATGGCCGTCAGGATCCCAACACGAAGCTCTGGATCGGAGAACATGTCCCTGTAAGCGGCGAGCAGGTCCTGTAAGTCAGAAAGGGCACGCAAGGTATGCGCCCACCTCAAAGTTCTCCAAGCCCCAGGCTTCAACGACCGCACGCGCTCGTCTGTAGTCGCCGGATGCGGCGTTCCGGAGCCACAGGTCCTTTTCAAACGTGCCATTCGCTATCCCGGAAGCAATCAGCTGCGTGACGGCAGCAGTGCTCAGTCCTGGGTCCTGAGACCACTTCCGTAATGTATTCTGAAGGACGACGCTTGGCGGAAGCTTGGTGGCGACCTGTGCGATACAGTTGCGCGCCTCAGGCGTCGGTGTGCTGTGGGCCAAGCTGTCGAGCGAGGCAATTAGCTCCTCGGCATTGACCCCATCAGGAATGATAAGCTCAGAGACATCTTGAGGGAATCCCTCCAGGCTTTTCAAGACTGAGACAATTAGTGGCCGATAACGAGTGCCGGACGTACTGTCATCTGTTGTCGCCGGTGTTGGGGACATGATACCGTCCCGAATGAGGAAACGAGTCTATCCTGTGTGGTTGGGTAATGGTGGAAAGAGAGGAAGCAACGTGCACAACAAGGAGACTGTTTGAAATGGGGCCGGCCCTCTTTGGGAGAGATAAGACACGACACGCCAAGGTTTGCGGCGATAATCTTTTGAACGCGAGGGGTATACAGTTGGGGCCCTGTTTGATGCACTATTGTGGTTGTCAACACGACCGAGAGCAGAGTGAGGGGGTGGTGGGTCGGAACTGATGATGATTGTTGAAAGTGGAGAAGTGGAGGAGTGGGTTTGGAGCGTTGAGAGCCTCGAAGGTTGTTGCACAGCACAGCAGTCGTCGTAACAAAGGACACATGCAACACACGGGATCAGCGGCGGCGAACACTCTGCAAGCTTACAATCCGCGATGACGACGGGAACGCCGCAGACGGCAAAGGGGACCGGGGTACCGGGGGAAACAATCACGTGATCGGAAAACATTCCTCGATCACGTGCCGAAAAGGAGCCTTACACTTATTACAATCGATATACAATCTCTTTGTTGATTCCTAATCGCCACGTATTAGGTACTTGACAGCCCGTTAACGCACCACTTGGCCTCACAGTTTGCCAAGCCTTTCCCAGACACTGATTCCCCAGATTGCAGCTATTGCAGGTTGCAGGTTCCTCGCACCCATACACCCACGTTAATCACGTTATTGTATGCACGTATGCACGTTACCTGCTGCGCCGCGGCCGTGCTGCTCGGCTGCTCCCTTGTTGTACCGTTGTGGAGACTGGAGACCGGTGGTCAGGCTCTCACGATTTCTCCGGCCCCGCGTGTCGCTCGCACCGCCTGTGCAGATATCTGTGCAGGTTTCGCACCACATTGTCCTTGGCCACCCATTGTGCCTGTGGCCTGTGGTCCTGTGGCCTGTGGTTCTGTGGCCCTGTGGCCTGGGTGTGGTCTTGTGATCAGCAGATCCTCACGATCGTCATATTGTGGATATTGTGAATATTGCGCTGGGATTTGCAAATTTAATTCCGTATCTGGTAACTTGCGGATGCATTAGCCTGGAGAGGAGGGATATTAGGAATCTCTAACACTCAACTACTGCAGTTGTATGTGTGGTGAGTGTGAGGTAGGAGACGGCCAAGAGCTCCCTTGTCTGTGTGTATGTGTGTGTGTAGTTGCTTGCGTTTGTACCTTGCCAGAGTTTGTCCTCTCCCCTGAAGATTTGAGCAACTCAACTTTGAATGCCTCTGGTGTCCCTTGGCTGTTGCTGCTCGTCCTCGTCCTCGTCCTCGTCCCCCCGCCACCGAGACACATTCACAATCAGAACTGGGTCCAGATCGTGTATAGACTCTGTACACGCTCAATCTCAGACAAGACAGAGCAGTAGAGAGACTCATTCTCACTCACAATCTTGGTGTGTAGCTGCTGCAGCATAGTGTGTGCATACCGTATGCGTTTGTAGCACTTGATAATCAATAGTCTTCCTTTCCTCGTTCGCCATTCACTCATCATTACGCTCGTCTGTCACACCACCAATCCGCCCACCGTCACCATCATCATTATCACCCATTTCACCATTTATCATCCATCCGATTCAAACATTGTTCACCTGTCGCTGTCTCAGTGATCAGTCACTGCACCCAACCCCACCCCTTTCTGCGCCGACATCATGCAGACAACACCGTCATTTGTCCCCATCCCGTCAAATGGCCACTCGGGAGCCAGCCACGGGCCACGGGCAGCACACGACTCTTTCCCTCGCCAGCCGAGCTTTGACTTTGGCCAGCCGGGACCGTCACGCTATGCCGATGCCACCGTCGCCACCAGCGGGCTCAGTGCCATGATGCGGGGGCAACACGAGTACGTGTGATTATCAAGCGGCGAATCTGAGACCGTTGCTGTATGCGTTACTGCCAGACGGAGGCTATGCGCAGCGCGACCCGGAATCGCAATCTTATTCATCTGCTGACATTGCTCCGCAGGTCGCCACCGAGCGAGTCACCTTCATCCAACCCGCATTCCGGCTTCCATCCCGGCTCGTTTGGCGCTCACCTCTCATTCTCTGCCCTCGCACTCGGCGCACCGCAGACGGGCTCGTCGCCGTACTCGTCGTCTATGGCGATGAGCATCTCGCCGCCGCGCTGGGCACCAGGGAGCATGGGTGGCTTCCAGAGTGGAAGCTTTGTAGGCAGCGTCGGTGCACTGGGCACAAGTTTTGGGAGACAGGCAGAGGGTCGTGAGCGCGAACTGGAGGCAAAGTACGTCAAGGACTTTACATGCTGTGGGCACCAGTTGTCTGGCCTACACGAGCTCCTTGAACAGTGAGTATTGTCGGTTGGGCTCTCTATGGCGTGTCTGTAGACCCCCATTCGTATATTCGCCCTCGAGCCTGCGCGACTGACTTTGAAGTTATGAGGAAGAGCATTCGGGGCTTGCGCCCGATGTTCGTCTTGCAGCGATCAACGCTGCGCAGACGAGCAGCCCCGCTGCCGCTGCCAAGCGTCCGTTCGGCCCTTCCTTGGGGGCAATGGGGCACGGAGATGCGCCTACCACCCCAGGAATGATGGACATTGAGATGGATGAGCCGACACCGTCAACATCAGCTGTGCTTCTCCAGCAGCAGGGGCCTGTAGCGAGTCTTACGGTCAACCTCCAGCCCGGCGCCACACCACCTTGGTCAGCAGCATTCCGGAATATGGCAAACGCCAACATGCAGCCGCCCGCATGCGTCCGTCCGAGCGTTCTGTCGTACGCACCACCGACGCCACAGAGTGCACAACGCCAGCAGCAGCACCAGCAGAAGCAAAAGCAGCTTCAACAGCAACCGCAACAACAACAGCAGCAGCAGCAGCAGCAGCCTTCCACCCCTGGACCGAGCGCACAAGCTGTCGCTGCGCAGCAGATTGCCGCCACCCAGCAGCTGGGGTCATCACCCACTGCTGAGCAGATCGCCCAGGCCAAGCTTATCAAGAAGGCGCAGAAGCGTGTCGAGAAGCAGGCCAAGGGCGAGGAGGAAGAGGATCACAACGACGTGAGTAGATCCTAATTTCAGTTTCTGACGGCAGCCTCCGGGAGAAAAGCGGTTCCGGTGCCCGATTGAGGGTTGCGGTAAGGTGTACAAACAGGCCAACGGACTGAAGTATCACCTGACGCGGTCGATCAACTCGGGGCACGGCAACGTCGCTGCCATGGGCGGGCTCATGGCATTACTCGACGAAAACAAGGACTAGGGCGTGCAGGCGTCGGCGTGTTATCATAGTCGTGTGACGGCAGCTCTTGTAGCGTTGTATCGCACGGCTCAGTCTTGGTTCGGCTCGGACTCTCGGTTCCCGGTATTACTTGCGAGGCTCTCAGCGAGCGATGTTGTTTGTATTCCTCTCGTGCCCATCGATCTCAACTCAGCTCGTCGGTCCCCGGTCGGCAGTACAGTGTGTCATGGTTGTAGACCGACCCTAATCCCTCACCTGTACGGCGTATAGACCACTAGACGGCACTCGTGTATGTACTTGTGCCCGAACAGCGAGCAAGCGTCGAGCAGCGAGCGAGAAGCCAAGCTGCAAGCACAGCCGCGTGTAGGTGTGACCAGCCGGGGACTCGGAAGTTGGCACATGCCTCGGCCTCGGCTGCCAGTTTCCAGCCTGCCGGTCGACCGTCAGCCAGCTTTTTCATGAGACCAAAATATTCGACCCAAAATATTCAAAATATTCATCCGAGATAACGTGCGTGAATCACATTGGCGAACGCCCATCGGGCCCGTACACATGCTGCCCACAACCACGTTCACGATATCAATTTCACGCGATTCCACGCGACCTCACGATATGATCGAGAATCGAGCTTCGAGTGGCAAGCTCCATGGCGGGATATCTGTATCTTGCATCTCCATATCTGTACTGTATCAATGGTATCACGCGTACATGTCATGTTGTACAATCTAGTCCTAGTCCTCCTCCATGGCACCCTCGGCCTCGTCGTCTCCCTCCTCGAGCTCGTCGCCCTCGACGAATCCAGATCCCTTGGTCCAGTGGCTCCCGAGCTTGATCTTGAACTCCTGTCCTGTCAGCCAAACTACCTCCAAACATCAACCGCTATTCCACTCACGGCCATCTGGATAGCGAGGAGCTTGAGGATCCGGCACTTTTCGCTGCTGAGCTTCTCCCCCTTGCGGCAGAGGACGTGCGCGTTCTTGAGCGACGGCACACCGCGGACAAGGCTGGTGTCGAGGCCCAGCGCGCGCAGCTGCGGGTCCATGCTGTGCGGGAACGGGTCACCTGCGTTCTCGCCGTCGGCGCCCTCGGGCGTCCATGGTGTAAGGAGCGGGCCGGCGGGGATCGTCACGTCCATCGTGGCCGGAGCGCCCTGCCGCGCATACTCCTTCTTGCTCCACGACTCAAACCACTCCTGTGTCTCGCCAACCGGGTGCGAGGTGCAGAAGATGCCGAGCTGGCCGCGCAGGCGCTGTGGTGTTAGCCTTGGATATCGCATTGTGACGGGGATCGTTCCGTCTGTCGCTCGCACAGAGCCCCATGTTTGCTCCTTTTGTGCACGGAGGCGTAGGAGCACCAACGCCGCTCTGGCACTCAATCCCACTCCGAGGCCCCTCCATGGCCTCTCTCATCTATCTTCAACTCTCCAGCTCACTCCCAATCAATTATCCCAATCCTTCAACCTCCCAACCGCTCACTCACCTTGCCAAGCTCCCCAAGGCCCTCCTCGTACTCGGTCTCGGGGCTGACGCCCAGCGCGCGGGCCATGACACGCGTCTTGCCGTAGAAGAAACGTCCCGTTCCACGCCACTGCGCGCGCACCTCCTTCAGTCCCTCGTTGCGCATGTCGCCAACGCTGAACAGCCACACATGGTCGTACTCGTCAATGTGTTTGCGGATCTCGTTGACGAGCGCGAGCTTGCTCTCCTTTGTCGTGCGGTTCGGCGTCTTCGAGAGCGTCGTCACGCGCTGGCGCTTGGACTTGGGCATCGTGGGTGATTAAAAGGCGGGGTGTGCAAGTGACGGAGCAGAGCTTCGAGCAATTCTGTCATCCACCATCCGCCTGCAACTCTGGGTCTCTGGAGCTTCAAAGTTGTTGAATTTTCTGAACGAACCCTGAGACGGTGTAAGGTTATGTAATACAGGTCATGTCACGTGTCCGGGTGGCAAAACTGCTTGCCATGGGCGCAGATGCCACTGGTTCGGGAATACTGTAATCCCGCGAAGTCCTTTTGCTTTGCTGTGCCTAGCTCATGTCCGGTCACGTCCGTTGGGATCGCTGGATCGCTGGGGGCTTGTGGCATCACTGGTACTGCCCTGGGACGGCGGTTGACTCGGACCCACGTGTGTCATTGTTCTAATCGAGTGGATCATAGTAGACTAATGACTCTCCCTCAAGATTAATAGCCCTTTTATTATACACGGTGTTTTATTAGTAACTTAGCACCAGATTGGGTGGCGGCAAGTGTTCCGCCTTTCCTCTTGCGGTGTTTGTGCACCAAGAAGAGTCGCACCATCCCACTGGTCACTGACTGTCATCATCCCTTTTGCACTCTCCCCTCCTTTCCACATTTCCTCCACTCGCGAACATCCAACCCCTCTCTACATCAGACACATACATATCCACCCTTCTCATCAACACCAACCTCTACTCTCTCTGGAATTTTCGCTAATAATCATCCTCGCGAACAGCACTCGCCACACCCCGCCTTTCATCCTTAACCCCAGCGCACCACCTCCACAATGCCGCCCGTCAACCCCCTCGACGTCCCCATGGACGAGGCCGGAAACGCCGCGCCGCCCCCGCCTTACCCCGGTGTCGACCTTACCCCGACCCCGCAGCTGCAGAACCGCCCCCGCCTTCCGGACAACTGCCGCAACCCGCGCCTCCAGTCGCGTAAGTATCAGGCTTGGGAACTGGGTGGCAAGTCGAAAGTCGAAAGTCGAGTCATGTCGCGTCGCCGCGTCGCGTCGGGCCGCATCCGGACTAACGCGTCGTGCTGCACCGACCTACCGCACCGTGGCATATTCCTGTTGTTACTCACATACTCACCCCAGTCCCCGACGATGCGCTGCTCGTCAAGTTCCAGACGATTGTCCGCGACGGAAAGGAGATAATCATTGGCCGCATCAAGGTTCCCACCGTGAGTCCACTGTACGGCTGTTGCGCCTCTTTGCCACCGCCCGCAAGCGGGATGCTCTAGTGCAGTGGCTATTGTGGGCAAAAGAAACGCCCCTTGCCTATCCGGATGCCCGTGATCGGCGCGGATGATTCGCATGCATCCGGCTCCATTGATACCACTGAATCCCAGTCACCCTTCCCACACACATGCTGACCCACGTAGCCCGGCCCTAACCAGCATGCCTTCATTCTCCGCCGCTATGACACAAACGCTGTCTCGCTCACCACCATGTACAAGGTCGCGTTCCCTGGTGCCAGCGAGGCGGATGAGAAGCGCGAGATGGACTGGGTACGATCATGCGGACGGGTTGCCGCATCGTGGCCGAGCAGTGCTGATCCCACAGGTTCGCTCCTCCTATGACACGCGCAACGTCAATGGCAGCCGTGACTTTAACGGCGTCCGCCTCGCTGGGCAATGGTATGTGCATATCGAGAAGAGCCATGCTGATTCATGCAGGGTGAGCCGCGACCTCGCTATTCACCTTGCGCCCGCGTACGGCCTCCACAACTTGATTGTTGCCCTCGGCCGTGCCGAGCCTGACCCCAATGTTTCTTACCGCAAGTCGCAGCGGTCGCAGCAGGCCTCGGAAGACCTTGCTCGTTCGCGTGCTGCTGCCCGTGCTGAGGAACCTTCTGGCAGCCGTGCCGTTCCCGCTGTCGCCGCGCCCGAGCAGACCTCTCGCACTCCCAAGCGCGTCCGTCGTTCTGGAGACGACACTCCTTCAGAGGACACTCCTCGTCGCGTGACTGTTGAAGCCACCACCACTGTCACTGCCCCGGCTGGAGCTGCCATCGACATGAACGCGGAGATTGAATCAGCCAAGCAGCTGGTCCGCGACTTAAAGCGCGAACTGCAGCTCCGTGCAGCCGCTGGTGACGAGCTCGAGGAGACTGGATACGCAGAGGCTGAGGGCAGTGGCAGCAGGGGTGTCAAGCGCGGCGCGACCGAGGAGGGCGCGACAATCTCAAGTGGTGCCGCCCGTGGAGCTGACCGCACCATACGCACGAACAAGCGTCTCCAGGCTGAGGGCAGCTCGGCGGTCCAGGTGGTGAAGAAGGCGGCGTTTGGTGCGGCGCTCTTTGGACTCGGCGCCTCTGCGGCCATGTGAGTATCGTGTTTGTGAACGCACGGCCCTATTGGTCCCCATTGCTTACACCCAGGTGGTTCCCGCAGATTGCCGAGTTCGCGTCGAGCTACCTGTAAGAGTAGGCATATAACATACCCACGTCGTGTGAATACCTAGTTTGTGTGTAGGTGCCATAGTCTGAGTCCATACGATAGGTAGTATATAGTAAGTGCTATAGCGTGTAGTGAGTCGCGTCAAGAGTCGAGATGGTGTTCGTGTGTCGTACGTAGTGTTTCTCTCTGGTATATACCTTCTCCTTCTATAGCGTGCCGTAGGCTGCAGTAGGCGGCATCGCTTCCATATTCCACCCACATCCATTCATCCATATTCTGCTCGGGCGTGAGGGGGGACAGGAGCAGAGGTAAGTCGCGTGTCGTGCTCTCTCTCTATAGCCGTAGTCCGTAGTCCCGTAGCAACACACCAATATGCCCTATGGATGCTTACCTACAGAAGTGTGGATGGTAGCGTGAATGAGTGGCATAGACGGCAGAGTCGTGCGAGTGACAGGACAAGACGCGGTAGGAGCAGTCACAGTCAGTGGCAGTCAACGACGAATCGAGATATCGAGTGTCATTGGCACCATTGCGATAGTCGCCTTGACACAGATCACAGACTGTCTTAACACGAAAAGTCTTGACGCAAGAAGACTTGACACAGGATGTCTTGACACGAGATTTTGACACACAGGACGTCTTGACTCAAGAAGTCTTCACGCGAGTCACCTCGGAGGATCTGACAGACCAAGCAGTACGATCGTTCACAAACAACCAAGGCGGCCATCGGCCAGGCTCCACAAACTCAGCCGTTTGCTCCCAAAGAATAGTCTAGCGAGTTGATCGTCGCCAGTCGCAGCACGCCAGGATCGCAAACGCTGCCCATGTAAACAGTCAGTAGAAAGTGATAAGGGAAGTCTGTCGAAAAAGCCTGGGCTCTGGCCAGAATGCGGGATACGGGAGATGCCGTCCAAAGCAGGGAAATATAAATCCGACCAAGAGGCGCGGGATATCTCATGAGCTCGTCACGGTCGTCATCTGCTATCTTACTACAACCTCAAGTCGGACTTGCCCGCCAGTGGACACCTCCGTGCCGCCCTCCCCACCGTCATACGCCACACAGGCTCTCTTGGTGGGCGCAGACTGCTGCCCCCGCTACATCATATTGCGCGGCGTCGCACTCTGACTCCACACGCGTCACGCTCCGCCGCGAACCGTACCTTCAGAGATAACTATCACTGCCGCAAATGAGATATGAGATGTCAAAACGTCACGATTCCCACACTACAACAGCCCCGCTTCAGCCCATGTGCCCACCAGAGGCGACTACCCCACTCCGGCGGCACTATCGCGCACTAGTAACCTCTCAACTGGGTCTACCCCACATTGCCCCCCCGGGGGCGATCGCCGCTAGTGAGCTGGTGAGCTACTCCCCACTCCCTGACCCCACTGTGCCACAGTTGGCTGGCCACTGTGGGTCTGCTGGATCGCTGGGGCATGCCTTGCAGCACCCTAATAGAGTACCTGTCATATCGATGATGTGATGTGGGCATATCGCCGCACCGCGTTCCGAGCTGGGAGCTGGGCGTGGGAACGTGCCTCGCCACATTGCAATATCGCAATCTTGCATGTCGCGATGTGGCAAGTGCGGTAGTGTGCCGCGCGATCGTTCTCGAGAGATGGAGCTTGGCGTACGAGATGCCGAGCTTGTGAAAATGCGCCATTTCGGGGCGTGCCTCTGAACCGCCGGGGAGCTAATGGGCTGGGTGGGTTCTGCTAGTCTGCTGGAATGTGCTGGTCGCTGCTAGCCCAGCGTCTGTACTTCTTCATGATGCACGATTGACCACCGACACTGCGGAACTGGATATCTGGCCGCAGTTAGCCGCGTTTCATCCGGCGGGTGTCGTCGTGTACGTAGTGTTGACAACCGCAACGTGTATCGCGATCGGGGTGACGCCGTACACGGCAGTTTTTCCCACCATGCACGCAGTTAGACGCACTTTCCCACGGTTACCTACACCTCCCATACAGCCAGGGTGCGAGCCGTAGGCTCATTTTGGAGCGACCTACTATCAACTACATGTCTTCACCATCAAAACTGCTCTGCTCGCCACCACAACCGCTCTGCTCGCCACCACAGCCTCAATCGACGCTGTTGCATGTTGGAAAGGGGTTACTAACGCCTAAAAGCGGATACTAGCTAGCAGGAGGTCCATCTCGGCCTGGGAGACGGCGCCGCACTGCTCTGTCTCGGACTCCGTCTCTATCGCTGTCTCGGCCGCCGTTGCAGCCGTTGCAGCCGTTGCCGCGACCGTTGCCGCTGTCGGCGTCACCTCCTCGGTCTCTAGATCAGTCTCGGGCTCGGTATCGGCCTCCTCGGCGTCCTCAGCGGCTGTCCTAGCCGCTGCAGCTGCGGCGCGCGCATCCTGCCTTCTCTGCTTGGGGCAGATACCTCTGTGGCGAACCCTCTTGTTGCAGACGGCGCACAGAGGACGGCGACGCCGTTGTCCTGCAGCAGGAGGTGTAGAAGCCGTTGCAGCAACCGTTGCAGCGGTTGCTGCAGCGGCTTCTTGCGCCTCGGCAACTGCCTCGACAATATCGGCTCTAGTAGGTTCTCTCCTCGTCGAACCGCTGCCTCCTCGAGAACCTGGGCCAGTTGCAGGCCACGCACCGGCTCCACTCGCTGGGATACCGTCTAGTTGCGTCGCCACCACCTGCAGTTGTCGAGAGGAGTAAAGGACACCTCTAGAGATCACTCTCGACGGCCTGTAGACGTTGTTAAGGTGTATCGCGTCATCACCGTCGTCTAGGACGACGGCGGTGCCGTTCACAACAGTCTCGCGCCGTTGCGGAGGAGGAACTGGCCTGATATCACTGTTATCGATCGAGCAGCGCGCGCGCATGCTAGCAGCGGTGTCTAGGTGCCAGTGATCGTCAATGATCGAAATATCAACCGGCTTCTCGTCTTCTCTCAGGCGGTGTAGTTCATGCCAGCAAGGCAAGCCATATGTTGCTCTGAACCCTCCTGAGCAGCTCGCCATGGCCCCGGGGTTGCCGCCAAGGGATCCCAGGAGACGATGCTGCTCTTCTAGGAGCCGCATGGCATGAACAGAGACGTTGCGCGCGAGACCCTCGAACATCACCGGAAAGCGGCTGCAGTTGTCGAGCATGTCCTTGCCGAGCGCGGCCGTAACCTCCGTCCACTCGGCGTTCATGGCGTCTCGAACAGCGTTTGTCAACGCCACAATATCACCTTTACAAGTCTGAAGACGGTTCTTGAGGGACGCGTGCTTGGACTCGGCTCTCGAGGTGGCCTTGATACCTAGAGTTCGACATTGCTTGGTGTAACAGAGGATAAACTGGCTGCCATCCTGCTCGATCGCGTGATCCGCAACGGCTCGAACGCCGGAGAACCGTCCATCTCGATACTTGAGGGCTAGGTTCACTCTAGCAGCTCGATACTCGTCCTCCGTCCACTTCAACACCGTCTCCACCCAGTCCTTCGTGAACTCGCGCGTCTCCGCGAGCGACAAGGCGTGTTTGCCGGCGAGGATGTTCCTCATGATATGCCAAAGGCAGACGAGCTTTTTCGTGTCTGGGAAGACGGTGTCCATGGCCGCTCGAAGAGCGGCGTCTCGATCAGAGAAGAAGGTGCGCGGCTCGAACTGGTCTCGATCGAACCCCATGAAGTCGCGCCAGGTCTCCAAGGCCTTCTCGTACCATGCCGTACTCTCGCTCACCATTAGAACCACCGCGGAGGTGAACGTTCGACCAGTTGCGGTGGTGCCGACGATCTCGAGAAGCGGCAGCTTGTATAGGTTCGTCTTGTAGGTGCAGTCGAGTGCGAAGGTCGACAAGAAACGTCTCGTGAGACATTGAGCGTCTCTAGTCGAGAAGAAGACGCCGCAGGCGCGCCCATGGGTGTCTACCATGACATTAATGATATCCTCAGGATGACGGTTCGCGCGCATGTCGGCAAGGACGGCCTCAACGTCGTTATAACACCCTCGCCGGCCGCGATGATCCGCAACTAGGTCTGCAACTCGACGGCGAGTGAGCCAAGCTCGATAGACGGGGAACTCGCGTTGCAAGGTGGCGTGGATGTGCACTGGGGTTGCGCTCTCGTCAGCAAGCGACCGCAACCGTCGAGAAGCCGTGCTATCGAGCTGTCGGTGCTCAAAGAAGGTGCCAAGGGGAAAGCGGCGGTGGTTGTGGCCGTGGTGGGCCACCTCGAGCGTCCAGGAGCCGTCAAGGTGGCATCTAGCCTCGATGCGGAACTTGCAGCCGCTCTTCATGCTGCGGAACTGACGCTTTCGAGTGTCGGGACGTCTTTCAAGGTTCGAGTTGCAGCGAGACGCACCGTGAAGCCGACAGCAGAGAGTTGCAGTTCGCCGCTGTCTGTGGTGGCTCCTAATGAAGACGGCAAAGCCGTCCAGGCCGGCCCAGCGTTGTACGGCGTCCTTTAGGTCGGCAAGGGTGGGATAACGCCTCCCCTCGACCTCGAACGGTGGCTCAGAGACGAACTCCGTCTCTGTTGCAGTAGTAACGGCTGCAAGGGCGGTTGCAAGGGTGTCGGAGACGATAGTAAGCGTTGAAGGACTTTCGGAGACCTCGGAGACGGTTGGAAGGACAGGAGAAGCCGTAGTGGCACGCCCTGAGGCGATATCAGCGTAGGATGGCATGCTAGCAGTGTTTGATAGCGAGCAGGACGGCTTTGGTGGCGAGAACGGTGTTTGTGATGGTGTCGAGAAGGAGTGTAATGGTGAAGAACGCGTCTAATTCCGCGTGTGGCCTACGCGTCGCACCCTGGCTGTATGGGAGGTGTAGGTAACCGTGGGAAAGTGCGTCTAATTGCGTGCATGGTGGGAAAAACTGCCGTGTACGGCGTCACTCCGTATCGCGCGGGGATCACATGTCACATATCAGGCGGACCAACGGACCTGATACCTGTCACCTGTTGCGCATTGATACGACACATGCTGATACACCGGCACGAGACCTTGTCGCGCGCTATTGGCTGGTCCAGAACACGGTGAGGGGAGACCTGTTTCAAGGCGATAAGGACGTAACCCTCCTGGCCTCCTGACCTCCTGGGACCGTTTCATGCACGGGGCAGGTCTGGAAGTCTGGCCCCAGTGGACGGTACTGTAATTCAGTAACAACCTGTACTGTGTACAGCTTGAATCGCGAACTCTGCAGACATGCCGCAGACACAGCATACTGCGGCCAGTGCCACAGTGTATGGAGCAGCGGTACCTATCAACACGGCAGTGCGGCACGACGACAACGAAAACATACAAATCAAGCTTCCTCCAGCCTCCGGGCCGTGAAGGTGTCGGCATGCGGTGCGCGGGAGGTTGAAGCTAAGCTTGTGCTTGAGGTTGGGGTTGCCCGTGGATAGTAACTCTGCGTACCCCGGGCATGACGGATCCCGAATGGCACGGGTTAGTTTTTGGCTTTCTGGCTGCAGTACAGTAGTGCAGTGCGGATCACAAAAGATCGAGGATGGAGGATCTGCATGATCTGCACGATCTGCACAGCTGCTTCGCGCGCTGCTTCGCGATTCCCACAGCATGCAGATCATGGCGATGCGCGATGCGTGGTCCTGATCGTCGGTCTGGCCCGTGCGCTGCGATAAGATCTGATTCGTATGAGATGATAGGTGATATATGGAGATGGAGATGGATATCGCACATCCTGGCGTCATGCGGTGCACACTTGCCTGTACTGACATGGTGTGCCACCAGAGGAATATAGAAGAACAAACACGACTGGCAAGCACATATTGGATCAAGAGGCGCCGCCGGGACGCACGGGTTGGACATGTGGACGTATCCTGTCTCTGGTAGAGCGTAATTGGTGCATTGCTGTGTTTGTGTCTTTTTGTTGTGTCACTGTTTCATCGAGAGCACACCTAAGGCGCTCGGTGGCGAAAGTGAGTGGCGGTTTAGTGGCGACTCTGCGCCTCTGCGGTTCGGAGCGCCGGAGCATTGCACAGGACATGGCACGATGTCGATGAAGACGGAATGTGACAGTCACGGCGTCACCCCACTCCGCGCCGTGACTGTCCAGAAGGTGTCTAACAGTAGCGCCGGTCTCTTCGGCCCCATATAAAGTTGAATAGTGCGGTCATCGGGTAACAAATCCGAGATCCGAGATAGATGAGCAACAGACCTGCCCCCGAGGATCCGAGGATCCGAGAATGAAAGTCGCCGCAGGATTGCAGGACAAACGGCATGCGGCGGCATGGACCAAGGTATCAAGCTGCGAGCTGACGTTTGATCGTGGTGGAGGCATGCTTATTCTTTGCCAACGCCCCCCAAGCGCGAGATTCCATTTCGCAACGCGGTGCAGAATCACATCACATCACTATTGTGAACAATTCCAACGCGGTGCACACCGCGTGGCGCGTGCGTAAACAAAAACCCAACTAACCCATCCAAACCCAACTTGTTTGCGATGCATTTCTCGGAGATTGGAGGGTTTTGGACCACGTATGGCCACGTACCCAAGTTTACAAACGCGGCGGACACAGCGGAGGAGGAGGGATAAGAGGGAACACACCGGAATGAGTTTGCCTGTTTGAGGGGGCTTGTGGCGTTGCTGGGCGGATTAAGCTCTACAACAGTGAGAGGAGGAGTAAGAGGAGAGTGCTCTGACTTCCATCGGCCCTCGGCGCTTCTGCTTGTCTTCACCCTACGATGACAACCAATGTAGCCGTGCATCTGTGTTGGCCCTCTAAATAGATGCCGTGCCAAGAGGCAGGGACAGGGACGAGGGCGAGGGACGCAGTGGCCCGAGAACGACAGTACGACAGCGACACAGCGACGCACCGTCGCCGTCGCCGTATCGCCCCTGAACCCCCGGCCGGCGGTGCCGTGCCGTCGCCGTGCCGCTGCTGCAAGCTGCAAGGCTGCAGTGCCGCGAGTGCCGCCGGCCGTGCCCCGTCACGCCGAGGCGGTGTGCTGGGATCGTACACACTTTAATTCTCTAATCCCGCCTCGGGTCCCGTACTCTGTCTCTGCTGCTGCAGTGTTTGGGAGAGATGCGCGATCATATTCCTGCAAACCGTGCTGTGGCTGTTGCCGTCCCCGAGCTCTCCTAAACCCTCAGTTCTCGGCACCGCACCCAAGACTTGTGCAGTCGTCATCGCCGGCAGCCGGGAGGTCGCCAATCTCCCTCTCTTTCTCATGTCCTCCAGCCGTGCAGTGCGTTGCCAGCTGCGAGCCGTGCGATGCCCACCGCTGCAGCTAGCGGCCGCCACGTCGGACGCCGCGGCGATGCGATATCTACTACTGACTGATTTCTGCTGGGTCCCTCTTTTGTGCAGACGGAATCCTGATCCTGGGTTTCGTATTCATGTGCACGCCACTGCGCTTGACACATATCCATTCATACATACAGCGGTTGTCAACTCGCCCTGGGAATAACATACCTCGATACCCATACATTAGTACCGGTTGTCGTCTCTACGGTGGCTACAGATTGCTATTACCGACGTTCGGTACTGACTCCGACTCCGACTCCTGGAGGTGACGCGGCGCGACAGCGACGACGACCCGAGACCCTTCCAGCTTCCAGCACTCGCTCCTTCTCCTCCACCCCTTGCTACTACGCTACTACTTTGTGTCGTTTCTCTTTCCCTGTCCGGCGGCACCACATTTTTACCCTTACCTCACTCCTTCTACCGGCTGCCTGTTTGCGCGCCTGCACACTACGCATTACGTCTGGCACTACAGGGCCCACAGCGCACACATTAGAGCTCTAGAGCCTATTTGGCATTGCATCACCGCCGCCACCAAAAAGGTGCGCACAAGACAAAACCCAAGACCGAGCCGACGGCGCCAACCGTCTCCCAGCCAATAAGACGAGACACGACTACACGAGTGGAGAGACACAGGCGCAGAACGAAGCGGCAGATTGTTTATTATCGGAAAGAACAAGGGGGGGGAGGCAGAGACTGTTAAGGGCATTAAGGGTAACAGAAAAAGCGAGGGGACCAAGACACACACAACACACACACATATCCATATTGCCAGTCGATCGACTCGTACCGCCCCTCTCCCTCTCCCTTCACTCCCCTCTCCCCCCCCCCCCCCCCCCCCCCCCCCCCCCCCCCCCCCCCCCCCCCCCCCCCCCCATCTCTTTCCCCTGTGTGCCGTTCCTCTCCTCTTGTGCCTTGTAGCCCTCCTTCCGTACATTGCGTGTTCGCCACCAAAAAAAAAGAGGGCACCACCACTACTACCAGTGCCATCATCGACATCATCATCACCACCGCATTTGTATTTCGTGTACATCCCCCTACCTCCACTGTGCACAACCTGCCCATCTCGTACAGATCACACTACAGCAGCACGATCCCGGGACAACCACCACCTTACTTTACCTCCTTCTGTCGCGCACTCGCACAAGACAATACACACTAGCACTTCCGCTTCCGCATTCATCTCTCTACACACACTTCATCACCACCACTTTATCGTCACGCATCGATCGACTCCACTCGACTTGACCGACTCCATCGCCGCCCATCAACCACACGCGGCCCAACTCGAGTGACATCCACGCCCGTCTCCCCTGCTCTTCACCACCCGGCACAATCACACCACACCACACACCAACCCCCAGACCCCGGCCACCGGATACCGGCACGCTCGCGCACGGTGCTTGGTGCACACGCGCACACCCGCTCCTTCCATCTTCTCTATTCCTGCTGAGCGCAAGCCCACTGCGTGCTCACATTCGAACACCACTCGCAGTTCATTACCATACCACACCAAGTCGCGACAATTCCGACCATCGTGCTGCCAGTAATTTAACCACCATCCTTCGCTAGCACTCGCGTCAGCACCACACGGCCACACGGCGCACACCTCGAACACCGCGCATACAGCTCTTCTGCGACAGATCTTGGGATCTTGCATCTTAGACTCGTATCATATCTCCACACACCACACACACACACACACACACACGGACACTACCCGCACCGTCATCTCATCTCGCCTGATCCCCATCGTGACTCTGTCCGTCACCCATCGTCATCTCATCACCGAACTCGTCCCCCGACATCACCACTACCACAATCTCTTAGACTGTCTCCTAGCCACCAGCTCGACGCACTCGCTGCATTTGGCAAGGTGAACCCCCACCTCGCATTTCGCCAGGCCCCACTCTGGCCACCGCTCTCCATTGTCCTCCAACCTCTCTCCACCACCAAAACGTCACAACTACCTCACGAATGGCGGCCACAGCCCGCCCACTAATGTCGGCGAACCAGCTCCCGGGCCCAGCGGGCCCTCTTGGACCACCTCCCCAGCTTGCCAGGCCTCAACCCCCTCGTTCTGGGTCAACCCCGCCCTCGCCCGTTACAATGCGCCAGCTGTCCCCCACGCGACCTCTCTCGAGTCTCGGGTTTGGTGGAGCGTCTTCAGCGGGCTCCTCCAGCGGCGTCAGGCAGCCGCGCCCCATGACTATTTCCCGGCAGCGACCTACATTGATAATTGGCAGCAGCAGCGGCAGCAGCACTTCGCTGGACCCGCCGCGGCGCTCCTCTATTGCCGCGGATTTCTGGAGCCAGAACTCGTCGGCATCAGGCTCCAATTCCGCAAGCGTTGTCGGAACGCCCGGCCGACCCTCCCGTCGGCAGTCGAATCGCGAGCAGGACCGCCCACAGCACAGCCTCCCCACCCGCTCGAAATCAACAAAAGACAAGCGCCGAGAAGCCTTCTCCTTGTCGGAAAACGAGGGCCCAGCACTCTCAGATGCAGAAGTGTGAGTACGAGCGAGAACTGCGCGTGCGCGATTGCGCTAGTGCGGCGAATGGACGGCGACGTATCCTGAAGCCACTTACATGCCTCCTGAAGACCACAATGGCTCACAACAGTACCGAGACGCCTCTGCTTCGCCTTCAGCGTGACCCAGAGACGGGAAGGAAGATGATCAACCAGTATCTGGTGCGTAGACCAGCCTTTGTGGCTTCAATGCGCCTACTCACCACCAGGTCATGCAGGAGATTGGCTACGGCACCCATGGCCGCGTACGTTTAGGCCGCGACACCAGCGTCGACATGTCCCCCGACGGCGGCGACCTTGAGGCTGACCTTGCAACCGGGTCCGGAAACCTCTACGTGAGTGTATAGGAGCGCACGGGCCCAGGGCGCGCTCGGGCAACTGGAGGGGCGTGCACGTCTGACCGCCAGGCTATCAAGATCGTGGAGCGAAATCCGAAAAAGAAGCGTCTTGCAGGGCTTGGACGCCAACGCAACTTGGGTCGCACCGATGGTGCTAAGCGCGTAGCAGAGAATGAGTACGTACTGTGGGAACAAAGGACATCAGGACGAGAGAACTCACGCTTCAGAATCCGCAAAGAGATTGCCATCTTCAAAAAGGTGCACCACCCGAACGTGGTCCGTATGAAGGAGATTATCGATGACCCCGAGTCAAGCAAACTCTACATGGTTCTCGAGTACTGTGAGGGCGGCGAGGTGCAGTGGAAGGGCGTCAATGGCCCCACACTGTCTCTTGCGGAGACGCGGAACATTTTCCGGGATGTTCTCCTGGGCCTCGAGTATCTGCATCACCAGGGAATCATCCATCGTGACATCAAGCCAAGCAATTTGCTAATCTCCAATGGGACGGTCAAGATTGCCGACTTTGGTTGCTCCCACTACTCGGAGGCACTCCTTGCCGCTTCCTCGCAGGGTGGCGAGGGCGAGGCCTATGTGGACGACATTGAACTGGCCAAGACAGCGGGCAGCCCAGCTTTTTTCGCCCCTGAGATGTGCTACTCGGACGACGTTGATGACCTGCCGTCACCCACAACAGAGACGCGCCCTCCGTTGACCGTCATTCACAAGACCTCAAAACCCCCATCGTCCGACACACAGCCGCACCCAACCACCGATGTCAACGAGGTAGAACAATCGATTGTGAACGCTCTGCGAGCCAAGCACCGGCACCCCATCACAAACGCGATTGATGTGTGGGCCCTTGGTGTCACCCTCTACTGCCTTCTCTTTGGCAAGACCCCATTCGATGCTGCTAATGAGTACCTTCTCATGCAGGTTATCCCAACAGCACAATACCCCATCCCAGCAACGATGAGCAGCGACCAGCTGCCAACAGGCGCCGACGCCCCTGAAGAGGTCAAGGAGGCCCTCGACCTGCTATCACGACTTCTCGAAAAGGACGCCATAAAGCGAATCTCCCTCGAGCAAGCTAAGGTGAGCAACCGAGAACCATACATTTGCTGACCCCAGCAACACCCGTTCACGCTCCGTGGAATGCAGGACCCACAGGGTTGGCTCGCGAGGACGGACCCGCACGCTCAGACCCGTGTGACCGTGACTCACGACGAGGTAACGGCAGCAGTCACCAGTGGTGGCTTGCGAGAACGCTTCAAGAAGCGGTTCAAGTCCTTCTCCCACAAGCTCGGCTTTCTTGGTGGCCGGGGGAGGAGTCATAGCGTGACTCAGCAGCACACCGACAGCGAGATTAATGATCAATCTCACTCGCACTCGGGATCCGGTTCTGGGCCAGATGGACCTCCGAGCCGCCGGATGGGAGAATCATCTCAGTCTGCCATTTCTGGAGCCAACCTAGCTCGTCGACTGTCGCTTCTCACAACGGGAGGCTACCGGACGCGCGGTAATTCCCACGGATCCTTCAATACCGAATCGCCCCGGCCCCAGGGCTTGCTTGCTTCTGCGATGGAGCGCAACGCTTCGCTAAGAGACGACTCGCCCACCCCTGTCCCAGAGGACTTCTCTCGGTCGCAGTCGGCCAACTGCTCCGCCGACTCCACACCACGGCAGCTCCCGTCCATGGCGTCGCTTGACAAGATCCGTGCCGAGGCGACGGCCAGCCCGATCGACCACACTCGCCGTGGCTCGATCCCCGACATTGAACGTCGTCCACGATCGTCCTCCAACGCCTCCAGTGCGGGGTCGCTATTCAATGCTCTTGGGCGTGGAATCTTCTCCCGCGAGAGCAGCAAACGGGGCTCGCACCGAAGCAACGGCCAGCCGATCATCAAGCGGCCGTCATTTGGGTCCAACGAGGAGCAAGAGAATGTTTTTGCCTCCTCGCTCGACTCGTCGAACCCTACGGTCTTCGGCACCAGCGTCTCTGACAGCCACCCAAAAGAGTTCCTCCACCGCTCCAGTGCGGACGATCTCCGGCGGCCAAGCATGGAGACGTTTGAGTCGGGCTCGCCCGGCTCCATCAGCGGCATGAATGGCAACGGGCTGCATAACCCGATGCACTCGCCGGAGCGTGCGGAGCGTATGCACATGTTCGAGTCGCGCTTCCGCGGGGACTTTGGTCCTCCGAGGCGCGGCAGCACGCTCTCTGAGGACATTCGTCCTGTAATGGAGGATGAGGAGGTCGATTGGGAGGGCGACATGCCTGACTCTGACGACGAGTTGTCGGAGGAGGAAGAGGACGGCCTCCCACCCGGCCACGGCATCACCTCCGCACCTGCTGATTGGAACCTCGCCGCCGCCCTCGAGGAGATTGAACGCAAGCAACAGAAATATTCTCCCGCCAACTCGCCTGTGCGCACCACTGCCATGCTCCGTGGTGAGCGCGGGCGGTTGTCCAAGCCGCCATCCGCGTACAACTCGTTTGGCTCGACGCAGTCCATACCCTCAGTCTCGTCGGGCTCAGCTTCTGCTCCGCACATTCCCGTTCCCTACCGTGTCCCGCCCTCGGCGTACCGCGCCAAGAGCCCCCTCGGCGACTTGGCGGCCTCGTCGCTCCCCGCCTCCCTTCCGGCATCTCTTCCTGGCTCCCTTCCTGCCTCTCAAGGCGCATCCACCCCCGAGCGCTTCCAGGACGCAGACGAGGACGACGGCCTCGTCCTCGGCACACGCCGCGGCCGCAAGGGAAGCAGCCTCTCCCGCAACAGCTCGCTCATGAGCCGCAGCCCCCACAAGGCCATCGCTTAACGGCCATGGCCAGTGTCACACCATCATCAGATTTTGCATTCATAGATGACATCTGTTTGTATCATGTAGAGACAGCCCCATGCAAGTCTCAGTCTACGCCAAATCCACTCTATACACATTTTACTAATCGCGGGACCGATGTGTGCCACTAGGCCGCGCCCGCCGCGCGGTACAGTCCCACCTTCTTGTCGTCGCCCGCGACGGCAAACATCTTGCCGGGCGCGAGGGCGCCCTCGCCCTCGGGCTGCCACGCGAGAGCCCACACGTCCGCGTCCGTGTTGTTCGTACCCACGCACGCGCGCTGCGCCACGTCCCAGAGCTTGACGGTGGAGTCGGCGGCACTGGAGTGAGCGACAATCAACAAGAACTTGTCTCTTCTATTACTCACCTGCTCGCAAGCAGCCTTGCATCCGGGCTCGCCGCCGCGGAGAGGACCCACCCGCGATGTCCCTGCATGACCGCGACGCTGCCTTCCCCGGCACGGGCGTCGTGCAGCACGATGCGCGCGTCGTCCGCGCCAGAGTAGAGCCACGCCGAGTCGGGGGACCACGCCAGCGCGCGCACGGCCATCGCATGCGCTGCATAGCTCCCCACCACGCTGCGCGTCTCAGCGTCCAGCACAAAGACGTGGCCGCTCTCCATGCCCACTGCGACCTGTGATCCATCCGGTGACTGGAGTTAGAGGAAGAAAAGTGTATGTATTTTTTTTTAACTTACAAAGGCCAAGCTCATCCCGAAGCGTCCCTTGCCGGTATCCACTGCGCCGCCGTCCCCGCGCAGCGCGTCGTCGCTTGCAATATCGGAAATGCTGCGGATCGCGACTTTGGAACCGCGCCCAGCCCACGCCCAGGCGCTGCCTTGCGGGTGGAGGGCAGACTTGTATGCCGGGACTGAGGTAAGCAAGGAAGTAGAGACAAACGAGGAAGAAGGACAGAAGGAAAGGACTCTGAACCCCTCAACCGTCTGCCTTTGATTGTAACGCACCACTCCCGCCCTCGAGCGCCTCGCGGGCCGTCTCGACGCGCCCGCCAAACGTGCCGTTCTCGACATCGACCACTGCGCTTGTGCCGTCCAACGAGGTCGCGAGCGCGTACTTGCCGTCGGACGTGGCGGTCAGGCTCGCAACCGCGAGGGGGAGATCGGGGAGGACGACGGGGTCTTCCTCGAGCGACGAAGGGTGCAGGCGGACGACGCCGTCCGCGCCGCCGCTCACGAGCTTCGTGCCCCACGCGAGGGACCAGAGCGCGTCCTTGTATGCTGCTGTTAGCGAGAACTACAGCAGAGGCGTACCTGGTGTTGACTCGTGGGGGAGGTAGACGAGAGACTGGGATTAGTGCGCTCGTGGAGGAGGGCGTACCATTGGGATAACTTTGGATTGTTGACAATGAGAAGGTGTCAAGAAAGGTGGATTGTCATGAACTTGGATTGACTGGTGGTGATGGTGGAGTATGTGACCGTGGGAAAGGTGTTGTCGAACAGTGACATCAGAGGGACAAGTGGAACATTGATCACTGATCACTGAGGCGCTGTCAAGACTTAAGCTCCGGACATCTCGTTCTCGTTCTCTCATTACCACATTCACATTTCAACACAATGCCGTGGCAGAAGACCTTGTACGTCCAGAACCAGCACTATTTCTATGGACATCATCTACTTACCCCGGGTGGTACTGACGACAGCCGCCTCCCATACTACAAAAAGGGCTGCCACCTCGTGACGCGCGAGGTGATCCGCGAGTGCGAGGAGGGGCTGCGGGGCGTTGATATTGGTACCTTTACGCTCAACTGTCTGCACACCAGTGCGGGGCTGACGGTGAGTGGTCTGCGAGTTGGGCCAGGTGGGGGAGTGGTAGAAGAACGGGAGCGGTGCATGTGTGTGCTTGGAGTCGAGCTTGGCGGACTTCCACAGACATAGAGTGGACGGGAAGCTGGTCCAGCTGCCGCTTTGAGACACGGGGGGACAGGAGGAGTATGAGCGTCTCCTCCCGTTGTTCAACTCGAAGGCACACATTATACTAAGGTCAAAGAATTCAGGAGGGAGAGCAGAGTGAGAGTTCTGCAACAGAGACGTCTAAAGGGACAGCCAGTCGCGCATATTGGTACCGGAACGAACCGCTTCAGATGTTAGACATAATGCTCCAGAGTTCACTATTAAGGGGCCAAGCTGACGCGCAGGTAAACGAGAACGCCGACCCGTAAGAGATAACCTTCGGCCGTATTACTGACCGGCGCGCAGCTCGGTGCGGACTGGTGAGTAAGCGGAGCAGAGTATCTCACGGTGGAAGATGACCTTGCTGACGGCAGACATGGACATGGCGTGCGTTTCAGATTGGGCCCCGTTGCTGATCCCAGGCTGGACCGAATCGTCCCCGAGTCGTTCCCGTGGGAGCACACGGACGAGGGACCTGAGTGAGTGGCACAGGCTGAAACCGGGCCTGGGCTCTGGGCCTAAAGCTGACCGCAGCGACTCGGTGTCGCACCTCAAGACGTCGCTCGTCGGCAACAGCATCACGCTGCCAATCTCCAAGGGCAAGCTTGTGCTCGGCACGTGGCAGGGCATCTACCTTGCTGAATTTGTGAGTCAAGAGCCATTGTCGATGTTGGCGACAGCATCTGCGTGGGGGAGGGAGCTTACATACAGAGATACTCTGGCAACGGATGGGCCGGGCATGGCGAGGGCCGTAAGGTCGTCGCCACGATTCTGTGAGTCCGATCCGTTGTCCTTGCGTCGCAAACTGACCGCAGGCCTTGAGTTGCGGTGTCCTCATAATGTCTGATATCGCCGCAGAGTACATGTCCGTACGTATGGCGTCGATGCAGTTTTGTTACGTATCGTCGCAGCTGTCCGGAAGGCACGTTTGGCATCGTGTGCATCCATACTGCGGAATGGCGGAACTCCTAACCCCTCATGGATGAGTCTGTCGTACTATTCGTCACGTGCAAATCTCTGCAGACCCATTAATTGTACCCACCGCACTGACTAGTGCCCCATGCTGAGTCCGTCACCACAACTCTCATTCCTGGCCCACGGGTCCAGCGGTCCCGATACGTCCTGCGAAGCTGCGATCCTGCATGATCCCATGCCGGAGCCTCGGCCTGTCTCGTACGCCATTCGGCATGCCTTACGACATGGGGTTGTCACCAGATCACCAGATATGTTGGAAATGATGGAATACTAATCCGACCATCCCTAATGGCTGGTGAAGATGCTTTGTTAACAGTTAAACCTGTTTATTAACCTTTTAGGCGATCCTGCCCGAAACACCGAAGCCGCCCCGCACGGGTGGTACCGGCTCAGGGAGGACGATGGAGCAAGTGGCGGCGGGTTAGCGCTCAGCTCAGGTTTCTCAGCTGGATGCAGACGCCGTCCAGGAAAACCCGGGGACGCGGCCGCTCAGCTGAACACAGGGCCACCCCTGAAGGCAAGGGTGTGGTACCTTCCTGTACCTGTACCTTTCCTGTAGCCACTTTTATTAGAACTGATCGAACTGAAGGAACTCGGACCTGCTGTTGCCAGCATGCGTGTGGGCAAGCAAGCGGATGGGCTTGGAGGTGATCTGATGGTCTGAAGGGGACCTTGGTAGCCAGCTGCAAGTTTTCCAGGCGGTTCGCCGTCGCCAGATTGGACGTAGTTCGCGCATGCATAATTCGTGGCGTGCCACAAGAAAAGAGACTGTCGCAAGTGGTGTCGAGATCTTCTTTGTGTCGCCTGGGGCAGCGAGATGGCAGCTGAGCACATGATCAGACAATTCCAGTACTAGAAACTTGAGATGAATCTCTGGAAATCAATCTGCAGTTCTACAGCCCGGCGCTTCGCGCGCTTCGCCGCTCTGCCACGCTGCTAGCGCTGCCGATGTCACAACCCATGCGCAACGCCCCTCCCGCCTCGTGACTTAGCTCTCGGGGATCGGGGTTACCTTCGGTCAATTGGGCCCTTGACGAGTACACACGTACACACACGGACATGCGAAACTGTGTTTTTGTCGGCATCTCGGCTTCGAAGTGCGTGTGCATACATGTGATTAAGGCATCGGATGGCAGACTCGCTGCGGATTCTGTTTTTTCCATATGGTGAATTGATAATCTGCTAAAGCGCTTTGTGCCCACGCCGCATGACGGGTTTGCCGGCAATTTGTCGTCCTCGCGGCCTAATGTCATGATGATAGCGTTATGAGCAATAATTTTGGCACCAGTGGTTTCGATGTCTCTTGGGTTCTGGTGAGGGGGCGGCGGAGACACACCTGGCTCAGCTCGACTCCCCCGGTCCCCGACAAGCGCGCAAAGCCGCAGGGCGCGCGTCACGCGAACAAAAGCAAAAAGCTGAATACGGGCGGTGCGGAAGCAGGTCCACATCCTGGATTTGAGCCAGGGCTTCAGGTGCTCAAGTTCGAAAAGTGGGCTCCCGCTCTCCTCTCTGGATGGCAAATAAAAGCTGCGACTCCACAGTATTCGTGGTGCTTCAAGCGCAGTCCTGGCTAGCACTCCCCCCACTGCGCAGCGCTTGTATCTGTGATCTGTCGATCTGTGATGATACCCTACCGGGCCTACCAGGCCTACCATATGGTCAGCTACTGGATACTAGGATACTGATTCTGAAGCAGTCTGAACAGCGTGGCGCAGGCCGCAAGGCGCCATAAGCATATTGCAATTTCCTTCGAATCGTTGAGGTACGACGAAAAAGAGTCATACCTTGTGATCCTGGAGGAACAGAGAAAAGTAAAAGAGTGAAATAGAAAAAAAATAAAAGCAAAAAAGAAAAAAAGAAAAAAATCCCCCTCGGCATGCCGCCCCCCCCCCCCCCCCGATGTCAGATCATGTCAGAGGTGCGGTAGGTGCGGTGGGGCAGAGCGGCAGCACAGGCAACACACGGACTGATGGGACTCACCCAGCGTACCCCCCCCTGTTTGTTGGTCGGCCAGTGGCCACAGCCGTGCATGTAACCGTGTGTGCCCGCACCCGTTCACCATTGACATCCATGTAGAGGAGGCGCATACGATCCTGATGCAAAGTCTGGTCCTGGTCTCTGGTCTCGTGGTCCATTGTCGCCGAATGCTGGTTCTCCTTTCCTCATCACTTCAGCTTCACCACAACCACTATCCCGATATCGTATCATCCTACCACTGTAACGCCATTATCGAGAGCAGAATCACCCCGCCCACCCCCCTCCAACGACCTACTCGCCACCAGTCGCCAGGGCATGGTGCAGGACCACCCGGGCAGCAATCCGGGACCGCTGACGCCGACGAACAACGATGCGAGCACGTTTGTGTTCCCCATCCGCTCGCCCACCAGCCAAGGCCTTCACTTTACCGAGACGCCCCCGCCTGAGCCTGAGAATGAGGAGTCGATAAACGGCATGCACAGCGAGCACGACATGTTGCAGGTTCCGACGGGCATGTCGCCGCCCGGGAGGTCGCCGGAGATGTCGCCGGGGACGTCGCCACCGGGGGCGACGACACCCGACCTCGGAGACCAGCTGGCCGAGGAACTCTCGCGCACAGTCGTGCTCAACGAGGCGCCGCCTGCAGCCATGGACCCCGTTTCCACCACGGCCCGTACCGCTGGTGCTGCTGACGCCGCGCCCATTGCGCCAAAACCCGTCCCGCACTCGTCGGTCAAGGCTGGGAAGCACATGTCAGCGACGAAGCGCGCCGAGGTACAGCACTATGTCAACGAGCAGGCACACACGGCGACGCTGGACGACCCGAACCGCGTGTCGTCGTCCACTTCCGCCGTTCCAGGGTGCACCCCGCCGCGGTACACTCCTGACTCCGACACGCCCGACCACATTGCCACGCCGATGCCCGTGCCCGACCCGGAGATCGCCACCGTGCGCTTTTCGCATGTTACGACTGACGACGGGCACCAGATCCTCACCGGCCGAGAAGGCGAAATCCGGCGGTGCGAGGACGAGCCCATCCGGACTCCTGGAGCCGTGCAAGGATTCGGCGTGCTCATGGTCATCGAGGAGTGCGCCACCGACGGGGATGACGATGGTGGCTTTCTTTTTACTGTCCGGCAGGTGTCGGAGGTGAGTATTGACATTGCCGGCGGTTTGCTAACAAGTCAGAACTCGACAGACCTGCTCGGTCTCTCCCCGCAGTTCCTCTTCGACATCGAGTGCTTTACGGACCTGTTGGACGACGACCAGGAAGACACGTTCCGCGACCTTATCTTATCGCTGCCAGAACTTGAGGAGGAGGAGGTGCAAGGCCCGCAGGTCGTCCGCCTCAAGGGCTGCACCGAGATGGGCGCAATTGCATGGAGCAGCACAGGAGTGAGCAGTGAGCCGGGCACCGAGCCAAGCACCGGGCGGAACAGCAGCGCAAACATCAGCCGCGGGTCCCTGAACGTCGGCCGCTCGATAAACCGCCGCAAGACGCCCAGTGCGAACAGCAGCAGCACGGCGTCGTACTTGAGCACAGAGTCGGAGAACTTCTGGTCGTGCTGGGTTGCCGCGTCGCGGCCACGGACGTCGCACTGGAAGCAGGTTGGCGCGAATGGCGAAGCGCTGCCACCCCCGCGGCTCATCATTCTCGAGTTTGAGTTGGAACACGACATGTACAACCCCCTCTACTTTGATTCCAATGATAGGCCCCACACGAACGCGATCGCTCCCAGCTCGACGGGATCGACAAGCCACATCGGTAACTCGGTCTCGGGTATGGACTCCAGCAAATCGGAAAACATGACGCCCCAGATGTCCATGTGGTCGACAGCGTCATCGCGGAGTACCGATATCACCGAGCCGCCGATGGGCCTCAACGGCGGTCCGGACGATTATGCGCCGCCGGAGGATCTGATCCCGCAGAGCACGACCAGTCTCGCCAAGCCGTTGCGAGCACTGCGCGGCCGCGGCGGCGGCGGGGACGTCAACCAGGCGTCCGGCGGCTCGGGTCCGTCACGGCCCCGGAAATTAATGCACCCAAGTCGCCGTGCGCGCAACAATTTTGCGAGGGCAAACAGCGACGCGTCTCTCGACGTGTTTGCGCTCCTCAACGAGATCAATGGGCAGCTCAGCGCCGCCCGTGACATTGAGACGTTCTTGAACATCACTGTCGGCGTCGTTCGCCAAGTCACCCGCTTCCATCGTGTGCTGGTGTACCAGTTTGACCAGCAGATGAACGGTAAGGTTGTGTCCGAACTTGTGGACCTTTCGCAGACGAACGACTTGTACCGCGGCCTCATGTTCCCCGCGTCCGACATCCCTCCTCAGGCAAGGGCCCTGTACCGCATCAACAAGGTGCGCATCCTGTATGACCGTGCCCAGCCGACCGCCCGCTTGGTGCTCCGCGACAAGAGCGACCTGGACAATCCTCTCGACATGACCCATTGTTTCCTCCGTGCCATGTCCCCGATCCATTTAAAGTGTGAGTTCATGTGCCGCAGAGCCGCAATCAACTGCTCGTCTCCCCACCACCGGACTCCCACTCACATCAGATCTCGAAAATATGGCTGTTCGAGCCTCCATGTCCATCTCAGTAGTAGCGTTTGGCAAGCTGTGGGGCCTGATTGCGTGCCACTCGTACGGCAACCACGGAATGCGCGTCTCCTTCCATGTGCGGCAGATGCTGCGCATCCTATCGGACCACATCTCGCGCAATATTGAGCGGTTGGAGTATGCCCGTCAGATCCAATCTCGCAAGGCTATGCACTCGAGCGGCCTCGCCGCTCTGGCTGGATTCGAGGGGCGCAAGACGAACCCCTCTTCTACACACGCAGCCGCCGCCAACCACAGCAAGCAGCTTGACAAGCGCGGCCTGGTCGCGAATGCCGACGACATGCTTCACATCTTCAACGCGTGCTCTGGCTTGCTAGTCATAAAGGACCGGTGCAAGCTCATCGGCGAGAACAGATCCAACCCGCGTACAATGCTCAGTGTGGCGGACCACTTCCGGCGGGCAAAACTCAGTAATGTCGTCGCATCTCGGGAGATTACGGCCGACTTCCCTGATCTCCCATTCACGCGCCATTCCGACATAATCTCCGGCCTGCTCTACGTCCCCCTCACGAGTGAGGAGCCCGGTAACGACTTCATGGTCTTCTTCCGCAAGGGCCAGCTGCACACAATTAAGTGGGCGGGCATGCCGTACCGCGATGAAAACGACCAGCTCAAGGCCACGCTAGAGCCGCGCAAGTCGTTCAAGATTTGGAAGGAGCAGGTTCACGGCAAGGCCGCCGAATGGACCGAAGACCAGATCGAATCCGCTGAGATGCTGTCGGTGCTGTACAACAAGTTCATACCCGCTTGGCGCGAGCGGCAGCACATGATCGAGTCGAACCAGCTCACCGCGCTGCTGCTCTCCAACACGTCGCACCAGCTCCGAACCCCCCTCAGCCAGATTATAAACACTCTTGAGCTTGCGTTGGCGGGCAATGTTGATCCCGACACGCGCTCCATGCTGGAGAACAGCCACGAGGCGTCCCGCGCCCTCCTCTTCCATGTGCACGACCTCCTGGAGCTTACGGGTATCGAGACCGGCAACGAGACCGTCTTCCACGACCCTTTCAACTTCCACGAGACGCTGGCCCAGACTGTAAAGCTCTACCAGACCGAGGCAAACCGCCGCGGTATTGCCTTCCGATGCAGCTTTGGCGACGTCCCCGAAATGGTCGTCGGCGACCAACGCAAGATCCGCACAGTCGTATCCAATCTTGTCGCCAATGCGGTCAAGTACACCACCGACGGCGAGGTGACTGTCGACTGCCGCATCGTCCCGACCACACTCACCGGAAGCCCAAAACCCCGGTTTGAAGGTTCCGGAGGTGGATCTGTATCAGAGACAACGCTTTCCGTCGAGGCGTCCGTGGGCGTGGAGATTGTCGTTCGCGACACAGGCTGCGGTATCGCCCCTGACCGTCTCGAAGCGATCTTCATCGCCCTCGAGGGCCACGACGACCACACCGTCTCGCCTGGACATGACGAGCCTGGTCCCGTTGGACTAGGATTGGCCGCCGTCGGTCGCATTGTGGAGCAGCTCGAGGGCCAGCTTCGTGCGGAGAGTGACCTCGGCAAACAGACAACGTTCTACTTTACCTTTGCCGTCGGGACGACGGACATTCGGTCGCTGGGCTCGCTGCGGAGACGCAGCTCAGCTACAGACAATATGACAGTGACTGAGGAGCGTACCGCCCGGCCCTCCGATGTCTCTGAAGCGATTATCATCACGCCCATTGGCCCTGATGTCGCAAACGTCAGCGACCGGACGGGGGAAGCGACGCCACGGAAGCTCGCAAGCCCACCGGCATCCTCCACGCCGATGCCGAAGAAGCCTAAAATCGCGGTCGTCGCCCCAGAGTCGGCGGTGCGCGTCCTCGTCGTCGAGGACGATCTGATCAACTCAAAAATCCTATGCCGCCACTTCCTGAAGAGCGGGCACAAGGTCGTCGCGGTGGAGAACGGACAGGAGGCAGTGGATCTGCTTATGAAGGACCAAGATTTCGACCTTGTCCTCATGGACATGCAGATGCCCGTACTCGATGGGTGGGGCGCGGCGCGGGCGATCCGCGACATGGAGGCCAAAACGCCCCCCAACGGAGCCGGTACGCCAACAGCGGATGTACCCCGCGTTGCCTGTAGACTCGACGGGCGCGTTCCCATTCTCGCCCTCAGTGCAAGCCTGTGCGAGGACGACCGGGAACGTCTCGCCGTCGACTTTGACGGGTGGCTGCTAAAGCCATTAAGTGAGCATCACACCGCGATCCACGCTGACTCTAGACTTTGCTCGCGGCCGATTGCTGCTCGAGGCGCTGCAGGACGTGACCGGCGCCAAGCGTGATGCCGAGGTGTACACACCCGGCGAGTGGGAGCGTGGCGGGTTTTTCAAGGGTAGGTGAACTGTAGATTACAATGCTGACGACAGGCCACGCTACATAAAGGGGATATAAGCTATCTAGGCGAGGTTGAGAGGTCCAGGTTCAAATTCGAGTTCCGTGTTACGAGGTTGCGTGGTTCAGGCAGGAGTCATGACATGTAGCATACACAGCGGCATTGTACTCATCATCTAGGTATCTAGGTATAGAATGGTGGCCGTGGGCGTAGACCATTATGGCAATCGAGTGTGTTTCTTGTTGTAAAACTCAGGTGGCTTCAAGATATCGTCTTGTGCGAGACTTGCTGCGTGCTGCTGCTAGTGCTGGAAACAGGCTGGCAGCATCGTGTCCTAAGTCACGTGAGTCAAGGCTCAAGGTGAGGTGCGACGCGTGCGACGGGTTACCTCAAAGCACGTGGTTTTCACGCGGGTGGCTTGGACCTTCTATGACGTCTTGTCAGAAGACTAACAAACCCAGGGAAGGCAACGTGGTATGTGCACACAGTCCGTACAGTCCTGAGTGCCATCGTCAGACTCTGAGCTTTGTCCATTGAGACGTTGACCGGGGTCAGCCCCTTGCTGGCTTCACTGTTCGTGAGTCTGCTGCACATTCGCCGCACATGTTCGGCAGGTCAGTAGCACAATTCGTGGTTCCTTTGTATAGCGTACCACTTGGATTCATACCAGTGGCAGCCACGGCTGGCCAATCAACGCACTACAGCTAACAGAAACACAAAAACTAAGTATGGGACGGGGGGTGATCAATGCTTAGTACTCGCCGTCCTCACCCTCGAGGTCCGAGTTTGCGCTGTCGAGAGCAACCTCCTCGTAGTCCTTCTCAAGAGCAGCAAGGTCCTCACGAGCCTCCGAGAACTCACCCTCCTCCATACCCTCACCAACGTACCAGTGGACGAAGGCACGCTTAGAGTAGAGGAGGTCGAACTTGTTGTCGAGACGAGCCCAGGCGGTGGCAATGGCGGTCGTGTTCGAGAGCATGCAGAGCGAGCGGGAGACCTTGGCGAGGTCGCCGCCGGGAACAAGAGCAGGGGGCTCGTTGCAGATACCGAGCTTGAAGCCGGTAGGGCACCAGTCAACGAACTGAATGGTGCGCTTAGTGCGCACGTTGGCAACGGCGGCGTTGACGTCCTTGGGGACGACGTCACCACGGTAGAGCAGACAGCAGGCCATGTACTTGCCGCTACGGGGGTCGCACTTGACCATCTGGTTGTTGGACTCGAAGCACGAGATGGTCATCTCGGCAACCGAGTTGGACTCGTGGAAGGCCTTCTCGGCCGAGATAACGGGGGCGTAAGTGGCCAGAGGGAAGTGGATACGGGGGAAGGGGACCAGGTTGGTCTGGAACTCGTTAAGGTCGACGTTGAGCGAGCCGTCGAAGCGGAGCGAGGCAGTGATCGACGAGACAACCTGGGCGATGAGACGGTTGAGGTTGGTGAACGACGGCGACTGGATGCCGAGGTTACGACGGCAGATGTCGTAGATGGCCTCGTTGTCGACCATGAACGAGCAGTCTGAGTGCTCAAGAGTGGTGTGGGTGGTGAGGACCGAGTTGTAAGGCTCAACAACCGAGGTCGACATCTTGGGGGCAGGGTAGACCGAGAATTCGAGTTTCGACTTCTTGCCGTAGTCGGTCGAAAGACGCTCAAGGAGGAGGGCACCAAAACCGGAACCGGTTCCACCGCCGAACGAGTGGAAGACGAAGAAGCCCTGAAGACCCGAGCAGTTGTCGGCGAGGCGACGAACCTGCTCGAGAACCGTGTCGACAAGCTCCTTACCAATGGTGTAGTGACCACGGGCGTAGTTGTTGGCAGCGTCCTCCTTACCGGTGATCATAGTCTCCGGGTGGAAGAGGCTACGGTAGGTACCGGTACGGACCTCGTCAATGACATTGGGCTCAAGGTCCACCTTGGGTGTCAGTGGTAGGGCACTTTTCTACGGATACCTACGTAGAGCGAACGGGGAACGTGTTTGCCGTTTCCAGTCTCCGAGAAGAAGGTGGAGAAGCCATCGTCGTTGTGGGACGGCGAGGCCTCAACAAGGCGACCATCGGGCTGTAAAATGTCAGTCGGGCCCATCTACCCACAACGCCACGTCACTACGCACGCTCAGACCGTGCTCAATGGTGTAGAGCTCCCAGCAGGCGTTACCGATCTGGACACCTGTAGATTGTGAGCGACAGTTTCGAGCGTGGGCAATCGGGCCGCAGGCATGCACTGCATGCTGCCGACCTCAGACAACATACCGGCCTGACCAACGTGAATCTGCGTGCGTTAGCGATGGGAAGTTACTGAATGAACGAGACGATGCACTGGACAGCTGTATTTACGCCGTGCGGCAACACGGTGCGTGCCCTGTCGCCTCCAGCGCGACAGCCGACACCCGCCGCGCGCCGAATTTGACGTTTACGCGACGCCGTCCACGCCGCTTGCTTTACTCACCGAAACGACCTCACGCATCTTGTGCTAATATAGTAGTAGGGTTAGGATAAGAAAGATTCTGTATTATATAAAGAGACGAAGACGAGAGCGACCGCGCAATTAAAACAAGCGAGTGACGAAACGTGAAGAGTGAAGTGAGATTGGAAGTGGGGAGAGGATGATGAACGTTGACGAGCAAAGGGACGAATGAGTTGCCAGCAGACAGCGGGAGGAGAAGTGTGCCGTATGGGACCAGAGTGTAGTGTGGGGAAGTGGAAGGGATAGGACGGTCGGGCGGGCGAATGAATGGGAACCGGCAGTAGGTTGGTGGGACGAGCGAGAGTGAGGGTGAGGGCAAGACAGGCCAGACGGGATAGGCAGGAGGCAAAGGGCGGCCAAGGAGCAGGATAAGAGGCAGGCGTCAGCAGGGGGCTCGAGGGCTGGAAGGCTTTTTTTTTTCCTCCTCCTTGTCACGGTCTCGCGTTTCCAGTAACAGCAAGTGTGTGGTGGAAGCGGGGGCGCGTCTAGTGGTGTGGTGTGGTGTGGGTTGATGGTGGTGGGTGGTAGTGTGCGTGGAATCGTACGTACCTAGTGGGCTTGTCGAAAAAGTACGAACCTGGTGTTGGCGTTGGGCAAGAGTGACGGTGAGTGCGCGCGACCACTATCAGACCCGGTGTCGAGATTGTTTGCGATGGGGGAGAGAGGAAAGGATAGAGCGAGGAGAGATGCTTTGGAAGGGAGTGAGAGAGGGAGAAGAGTGGGAAGACCAAGGGAGGCGAGGGGAGGAGGGGACGAGGCGCAGCCAGTGTGGTGTGGGTGGTGTCTGTGTCTGTGTCTGTGTCTGTGTGTGCGCTCTGCCCCGCGCGCCAGCAAATCGTGGTCGTGTTGTGTTGTGTTTGGCGCCCCTGGCACACACGCCCCAGCTGCAGCTCAGCCCAGCACTGGGACAAAAGCCACCGGGGAGTGGGAGAGGGGGGTCAGGGGCCAAAGCAGCCAGCCAGCAGCAGGCCAGCAGGAGGGACGCGCCCGCGCGTCCGTGTTGCCGTTGTTGTTGCCCCTCTCTCTGTGCTCCAGCTCCAGCTGGCCTAGTGTTTTGGCTCAGGGTCAAGTTGGCTTTGCCTGCTGGGAGGTCCGAGTCCCACGCCGGCCATTCCCGGGATCAAAGCGCGCTCAAGGCGCGTCGCGCAGCAGGCCACGCCCCCCCACGCCCCCCCTCTGGCGGCTGGCGCTGCACCTCTCCCATGCGCTGCCTTGCCGGCCTTGCCGTGCCACGCTGGCCCATACAAATCGGCGTTATCTTCTTGTGGCACCTCCAGCTCCCCCTGCCCGCTGCTTTGTTTTTGTTTTTGTTTGTGTTTTCTTTTGCCGTTTTATTTTTTTTTTTGCTCGACGCGAGATCCAAACCTAAAAAGCGAGACAAATCAACAAACAAATACAATAACGATAAAACACATGTAAAATCACCGAGAAAAATCAAAACATCTCCACGCTGCCCAGACACAGACAACACTCCCACATCCATCCAATCACGGGCATGGCCCGTCACTTGCTCAAGCCCCCTCTTTGCTCAGGTGGACGCACCAGGAGAGCTCACATTCGGCAGAAAGTGGTAAAATGTCATAGCACAATGCATCACTCCCTCTCTGTTCATCAGCCAGCTGTGCAGAGGCGGCGAGGGCCTCGCGGCGCACCACATCCGCACTCCAACTTGGGCTGGCCATCGGTCTATAGTATGGGTATTACGAGAACTTGGCGGTCACAATCCACCTGAATGTCGAATCCTGTTCTCCCCTCCCACCTTCTACCTCTATCGGTATATCATCGTATCGTCCAACCTGGCGTTCTACATGCAGCGCTCGACTATCCAGCGACGCCAATCGGCGAGGACACGCTGGCGCTTCACGTCGTCCGCCTCATCGATCCCCACCTTGATCATAACTGGACGTCAGCGTCGTTCGACAGGCCAAACAGGGATCTAGGGCCTCACTGTGTTCATAGCCGTCATACAGCTCTAGCTGCTTGTCCTCGTTAGGAAGACGCGTGAACAGGCGCTCGGTGGCCGTCGGCGACGTGGCACGGTCAGCGGTGCCGTGCACGATACGGATGGCTGTTGTTAGCGGAACCAATGGTTACGGTAGACACCAGGCATCGACCAAAGGTTGCACTCACGGATGTTTATATGTTCAGCACAGCGGTGCAGCTCGGTCATGCCGTCGAGGAGCGATAGGCCAGTGCCGACGCGGAGCAAGCCGTGGTAGCACAGGGCTGGAGTCAACTCGATCCTACTTGGCAAGCAACTCAGGCCGTGAACGTGCCTGACTGTGCGGCTACTCACGGTCAGAGAAGAAATCTTCCTCCACGCGAGGGTCATCAGATACGTTGCCACGAACCGCCTTCGCGAGCGGAAGTGATCCGGCAAAGAACTTGATGCTCTTCGCAAAGAGCTCGACAACCACTGACGGGCGTGACTCCTTGGAAGCTAACATCAGCACTGGACAGAAAGCGGCCCCGCGGCAATCGCGACTATCACACTCACCTTCGACCATGGGACACATGATAAAGGCGCCAGCGACCTGCACACGAGGCGGAGGAGCTAAATCCTCTCCATTTCCGTTCTCGTGGACATCCTTATTCTCTGCGACGACCTCCTTTGCGGAATCGAGCGGGGGAAACTTGAGCGCATAGTACATACACGTCCAACCACCCATGGAGCTATCGTCAGCAAACGCAAAGACAGGTAGACTCACGCGCCACACAGGAACACCTGCCGCTGTGCGCGACCCGCTTCGAGATCCCAGGCGACCACGTCAGTCAGGACAGTGTGGAGTGCGGCTGGAAGGACCTGTACCGAGGGGAGGTACGAGTTGACGCTGCGGTCAGTGTTTCTGTGCTTGACTCTTAAGTGATCACGGGGGACGAACCCAGTAGAGCGACCATACTGTCTGTCAGCACTTGTCCACGAAAGAGGGTTGACCTACCGAAGGAAGGTCAGGCAGGATGACTCTGAAGCCAGCACGAAGGAAGTGAAGGACATGGGGCGCATAGCGGAGACCATAGTCAGACAGACCTTGAAGGAGTCAGTAGTAGGTCAGCTGGTGCCACTGTCTCAACCGCATGATTGCTCAAGTGCAAAGGCACCACCAGTGCGGCAGGTTACAGAAAGCTCAGGACACTGCAGCTACAGCAATTGGTACTTACCGTGCACGAGGATCATGTCCTTGCCACGCCCCCGGCCGCCCTCTTCCCAGCCGCCCTCTGGGGCCTCCTTGAGTTCCCAGACGCTGTAGAAGATCCAGCGTCCGCCGCGCTCGGCGCCCGTCACGAGCTCCTCCGCGGTGAGGTGCACCTCCTCAGAATGCAGGATTTCGGTGGTCTCATACGCCTCCTGCCAGGTAGCGCATTGCGAGGCGGGCTTGAGGAAGACGCGGCGGGACGTGCGCACGACGTCGGGGTTATGAATCAGCGAGTGGTGAGGAGGATGGTGGGGAAGCAGGTAACGTCCGTAGGCTTTGTGTCAGTTGCCGACAGTACTCTAGTAGCAGCAAAAGAACTCGCGTGACCATGTCAGCGCAGCCATACGCACTGGGATCGGGGACACTGTATATTCCACCGGCGACAAAGTACGGCTCGGCGACCTCCCTGCCATGTCAGTGATCAGTGAACAGTTGCGCATTTCTTGGGGAAACGACGAGCTTGACGAGGCTGCGAGCTGATGACCAGGTGGCTTTTGTGTTTCCGGACGAAACTGCTCAAAGTTGTTGAAGCTGCGTCATGGAGCGATGTCGAGATGGGATGACTTACCAGACGGGGTTATGAAGCGGCATGTTGGGGATAGGGCGCGGAACGGTGACCGGGAACGAGGTATCAGCGAGTGCGAAGAGTATATACGAAGATGAGAGTGCGGAAAGGGTTAACGTTGACAATGTCCTACAACAACAATCAGCGGCAGTGGCATGTGGCATAGTGGGCTGGGTGGGTGTGGTTCTGTGCATGGACATAATTTCCGTTTAGTCGTCGGTGCCCGGAGGCCGACGGCGGGCCGGGATATCTACACCGTGCGCACGGTCAACGTGCACCGTACAGTACAACCCTGGTACGCTGGTGCCTCCAAAAGTGGAGCACCCGGGTGGCAAAAAAAGGAAGGGGTGCGTGGTTCGGTGGCGGGGTGACCGGGTGGCGGGGTGACCGGGTGGCGTCGACTCCAGCGCGCTCTGTCCCCGCCCCCTCCTCGTCCGCATTCGGGCAGCCGTGCTCAGGAGCTATAAGGCGTTGGGGGCCGCAGCTTCGCAGACTATTTGCGGCATAAAGGAAGACTAGTGGTGACAATCCACACAGGGCCACACAGATCCTCTCGATGTTCGCACTCTGGCTCGCTCTGGCCGTCGGGCCAGGCAGCTTCCCAGTGATCCACTGGCCACTGGGGATGCTCGCCGTCGCACCAGCTGTGCTTCTCGGTTGGTTTGCAAGTTGCTTCTCCATTCAATGGATGTGCGCATCTGTGGACCTGTAGATGATTGTCACAGGGGAAGCCGGGAAGGTTGCGGCACAACGCCCACCGCGACCAGTGCGTGACCCGGAGCACCCTCGGGGCACCGCCGATCCCACATCGTGTCCCGCACAGTTCGCTTGATCGCTTGATCACTCGCTCGCTCGCTAGTCTGCGAGTCGAGCAATCACCAGCCAGCAGCAAACGGAGGCGAGCAGCGGCACATGCGGGACAGTACACAGCAGATAGCGAAGCAAACGAGGTGGTGAGGCAGAGACCAAATAACGGAGACGCCAAATACATCTAGGATTGGGAATTTGGCGTCGACGCCGTTCAAAACAGTGAGTGAGTGGTGCTGATGAGGAGCTCGTCTTCTAGCAATTTAGTAATTTCTTTGTGGCTGTCCGTAATCCACGATGCAATTGCTTTTTTTTTTTTTTTTTCTCTGATCCTTCCTGGTGTGGAGAGGTTTGGATAGAACGTGCTTCTTGGGGTTCCTGCACATCCCCATCATATTTCGCCGAGGGTACGGTACGGAGTTAAGTACAAGAAGCAGGCGATCTTGATCGGCGCTGTTAAAAGATCCCTGCTACTCCTCCTCATCATCATCACTTCCTGATCTATCGTTGTGTCCCGGTGGTTGCATCCACACACCAACAATCCATCTGAAAGGTAAGACGACTTCTTCTTGTTCGGGCGGAGTGAAATGTCGTCACCAGCTGGCAGAGGCGCAGAGAGACCTTTCCCAGATCCCCAGTTTGCACACTAAAACATGGTATTGTCGGGGGCCTCTGCACCGCGTCGTTCAGGGACAATGTGAATGAGGGGGCCAGCGTGAGAGGGGTAGCAGGGGAACTGGGCGGTGCTGCGGTGGAGAGGGTGGAGAGGTGGCCGTTGGCTCCGAGGCCGAGAGGAGCATCCGTTGTATGCCGACCGTCGACGCAATGCCTCCACTTCTGTGTAATTTAGAGAGAGAGGCGAGGGCCAAGCCAAGAGATCCAAGGAGAGGGGGTTCTCCCTCCATATCATTACAGCAACAACCCCTTTCCCTTGGCTCTCAGCCGCTGATGCACAAGCTGGCCTAGACGCTACACCAACCCGATTTTGAGACACATCCACACCGTCACTACCCCACACCACCACTCCCTAGAGCATACACCATTCCATCCAGCCCATTTCTTATCACTCTCCATTCGCCACTTTGTGCTCACCACTCTCCCAGCAACAATAGCCAGCAAGCCCACATCGCACAGCGAACACCTTTGCATCCTCTCATCTAGCATCCGCAACCGGGACAGATCGTCAGTTGAACCTACCGGTTGGTCCACGGTTGACCCGCCGTCAATTCTTATCTGTGAGTCCAGAAATTGGATCGAAGGGAAAGGAGTCTGTGTGATGTGCTGAGATGCGCCCGATGTGTACGATGAATTGTGTATCGACTGCGGCGACCCATGGGGACGAAGCCACGGCGCGCACGGCGTATGATGCAGCCGTGACCAGGTCGCCTTTCCCCAACGTCTCTCACATACAAATATCGAACAGCACTGACCCGGGTAGGAGACTTCTTCCTCTCATTCCCACCCCAATACAATCACACCCGTTCCCTCCAAGTCTGCACCATCAAGACGGGCTTGACGTTCGTATACACCGCATCCATCCGAATCCATCCACCACCCCCTGCACAACATCATGGCAACCGGAGTGCGGCCACTGGTAGGTCTTGAGACATGCCTCCCCCTGACACAACAGTCGCGCAAAAATGTTGTGTATATTGAGAGCGACATTCCGTCGCCCTCTGGCGAGGGATCCATCACCCCGCCAGCGCATCTGGAACTCCAGGACCCTCTGCCCTCGGTGAACGCCGAGGCGGAGGAGTACTACGGCGGTCGAAAGGTGTACCACCGAACCCGTACCCTCAGCACCGCAGGGACGACAGGATACACCAAAAGTCGGCCAGTGACCATGGATGGCGAGGTTATCCAGCGCAACCGCCGCCTGTCTCACGGTACGCGATCGGTGTCAGAGTGCTGCTGACCCCAGACGAAATCGGTTCCGCCCCCCGCCGATTTCTCGTCGACGTTGAGGAGACGATGCGTCTCGTGCTCGCACAGGAAGACACGGATAACAAGTGAGTCTACGCACTGCGGATTGCCTTCATGGAGCGCGGAACTGCTGTGACACTCTCATGTTATGGTTCTTCATCCTGACGATCAGCTGCCAGATTTCCATCCACGACTCCGGACCGAAGCTGATCTCACTCGGCACTGCAAGCTCCAACGCATACAGGACTTGGGATGTCAGGGTGAGTGTCGCGGCGCTGTCATGAATTATCTCTCGCAGGCGTCGCTGACGTCAGGGAAACTACATGCTTTCCAATCTGCTGCAGGAGCTCGCCCTCGCGCGCGACTACGGGCGACGCTTCATTGTTCTTGATGAGGCCCGACTCGCTGAGAACCCCGTCGACCGCCTCTCGCGTATGATCAAAAACTCGTTCTGGAACGCTCTCACGCGCCGTATCGATGCCCAGGGCATCGAGCAAGCCTGCAGCGACCCCAAGAACCGCAGCCGTGTTCGCAAGGCCCGCATCTACGTGCCCCACTCGGAGCTCGAGATGCTGGCGCACTATCAGGAGATGTATGTACATTTCCCCCGATACTTACTCACCCCAGTGCCAAGGAGCGTCCCGACCTCAACCTCGACGTCATCAAGCTGCCTCCCGTGCCGGACGACCCGATGTACGTCAAGTCTCTGAACGATAAGCCAGGAATTCTCGCCCTTGCTATGGAGAAGGGACCGGACGGCAAGCTCCAGGCCTTGCCTTTCGTTGTGCCTGGTGCACGTTTCAACGAGATGTACAACTGGGACTCTGTGAGTGCATGGGATGGTATAGGACTGACCGCGACAGTACTTCATCGCCCTCGCTCTCCTTGTGGACGGACGCCTGGATCTCGCCATGGCGATTGTGGAGCACTTCATGTTCCAGATTAAGCACTACAACAAGATTCTCAACGGTAACCGCACATACTACCTCTGCCGTGCCCAACCCCCGTTCATGACCGACCTCGCGCTCCAGATCTTCAACCAGCTCGACAGGACCAAGTTGGAGGAGAACAAGAAGTGGCTGAAGCGCGCGATACAGTCAGCCATCAAAGAATACCACCGCTACTGGATGGTCGAGCCCTCGCTTGACCCTGTCACCGGCCTCTCACGATACCGCCCGAAGGGTTTGGGTATCCCTCCCGAAACGGAGGCCTCGCACTTCACCCACATTCTCGAGCCATACGCGAAGAAGCGCGGCATCTCGGTCAATGAGTTCATCGAAGGATACAACGATGGCGTGATTAAGGAGCCGGAGCTGGACGAGTACTTCCTCCATGACCGTGGCGTGCGCGAGTCGGGCCATGACACGACGTACCGTCTGGAGAAGAAGTGTGCGGACCTCGCCACCGTTGACCTCAACTCGCTGCTGTACAAGTACGAGATCGACATTGCCTCAGCCATTGAGTGTCTGTTCGACGACAGCCTTGACATGGAGGAGACTTTCGACCTCTCCCCGTGGCCGATCACTCCTGAAACATTCGCGAGCACCGAGCGCATCAAGTCGACTGATAAGCCGATGACCTCTGCCGAGTGGTACGAGCGCGCCCGTGTCCGCAAGGCCCGCATGGACGAGTACTGCTGGAACGAGGGCAAGAGCATGTACTTCGACTACAACTGCAAGCGTCAGCGGCAGAGTCTCTACGAGTCGGTCACGACCTTCTGGCCGATGTGGGCCGGCTGTGCTTCGGAGGAACAGGCGCTGCGTATGATGAAATACTCGCTGCCGAAGTTTGAGATGGCGGGCGGCCTCGTGTCGGGCACTCTCGAGTCGCGTGGCCCCGTGTCTCTTGACCGTCCACACCGCCAGTGGGACTATTCTTCGTGAGTACCGCATGAGCGCTGCCGGTACTGCACGCTGTCATGTCGTCACGGTTCCACAATACTGATATTCAGGGGCTGGCCGCCGCACCAGATTCTCGCTTGGGTTGGAATGGAGCGCTATGGCTTTATGGACGACGCAGCACGTCTGGCGTACCGTTGGGTGTACATGATGACCACGACGTTTGTCGACTTCAACGGTATCGTGGCGGAGAAGTTTGACGTTGTCTACTTGACTCACAACGTCGAGGCCGAATAGTGGGTATCATGCGTCTCTCTCAAAACCCGACTAACATGCAGTGGTAACCAGGGCCTCGACTTCCGATACGTGAACCGAGAGGGCTTCGGATGGTCGAATGCCTCGATGGTGATCGGCACGATGATGCTCACGCCGGCGATGCGCCGCGCGGTCGCAGCGTGCATTCCGCCGTGGGACTACTTTGGCGTCGCGCCGCCCGACTACGCGGCCCTGCGCGCCCAAGACCCCAAGCTTGTGTTCCCCGCGCATCCTCACGATGACGAGGCGCCGCCCCCGACTCCAAAGGCTGGCGGACATCGCCGCACGCCGAGCGACGTGCGTAACATCCCGACGCTGGAGCAGACGATTGCCCAGCTCAAGGGCATGCAGGTGTAGTTAGGGAGTACCGAATTGGAGAGCGTGTATGGTGTTATCAATATCAAACAACATTCACCGGCAACCACACGATCACAGGGACTGCTGCCAGCCAACAGACTTGCAAACCAGAGCCGTTGCTGCGGTTGCGATTGCCGTCACGTCCGGCTGCCGCTTGCCAGCGCAGTGGCAGGACAATAGACGTAATGTACATAGATGAAGAAGCCATCAAACGGATGCAGAAAATGTCATATGAAACCTCTACCAGTGGGACATGGGACTGGGCGAACTTCGGCTCCACGTCTTGCAGCTTGCAGCTTGCAGTTTGCAAATCTGGCTGGGAGGAAGACGCAAGTTCTTGTGCATCGTTCCGGACATGTGGCTCGTTCTTGGAGCGTTCATCAGGGTGGTTGGTACCCGAGCCTTACGCGAGATCTCGTTCCGGCAGATCCCTCGTCGCTTCACCTCTGGTATCGTCCCGGTTTGGTCCGCAGATCTGGAATCGGAGCCGCGCACAACAGGTAAGTGGGTCAGTATCAGTAGTGTACCAGTGTCCCGGAAATGTGGTTGGGATCAGCTCCGTACATCCCATCTTGCCTTGACCACCGACCTCAATCGCTAAATGAAATGTTATGCCATATGATGACCCGTCACTCAGGGATACAGTGAATCCGCCTCTCTCTATATGTTGCTCTGCTCCTGTTCCTGCTGCGCTCTGCGCTGTATGCTCGCCTCTCCCCTCCTTACTTGCCGTAAACGTCGAGGAACTTCTGTCCACACGAATGCCACTCCCAGTCGACGGTGCCCGCAGGGTCGCACGAGCACTTGCCGCGCGTGTGGGCGTCGCCCTTCGGGCAGTGCGTGAAGGGATCGTGCTTGTATCCAATGTCGTCAAACCAGTGGACCTTATCGCGGGGGGCGAACAGCGCCGCCGCGATCGAGTGCACTGGCGCATCACCCCAGCGCTCGTAATAGAATCCACCAGCCTTGTCCAGGTACTCAAAGTACTTGGTGTATGCCTCGGAACGCCAGAACCGGAGGTCTCCAATTTCGAAGTTGGACCAGACTGGGAGTTAGCGGGGTGACAATCGGACGGATGAGGGCTCTCACAGTGGCACCGGTTGTAGGTCTCTCCGTTGTCGTCGGAGATCCACTTCATACCGTTGTCCTTAGCAAGGTACTCGGGGTGTTCCTTGATGAATTGCTTTGTGACGTCCCAGAGAGTCGCAATAGTCTCTCCGTACTCGAGTAGCGAGATGGTCCAGCCGTACACCTTGCCACTGTCCTGCATGACAAGGAAGGGGTCGTAGTCTGCGGTCAGCTGCTGTTTAACGGAGTTTGCTCTGGCCTCGAAGCGGCTTGGCCCTTTTTGATCGTTTCACTCACTCAAATCGCAGAAGAATTTGACGTTAGGCTCGACACGCCAGTAGTAGTCGTAGTTGTCAAGCAAAGGATGACGCCAGAAGTACTATGCGTGAGCAGATACCACAAAGCTTTCACTCACGCCAGAGTTGAACCGGCACATGTTGCGGTACGGCACAGAGCCTCCGTAGATGACCTGATTGCGGACCATCTGTTCCCTTGCCTTCTGGGCCTTTTCCTCGTCAATCCTGGAATGTTAGCTGCTGCTATTTGGCATGTGGATCCTTGGTATCGTTCGTGCACGCTTCACACGCCAACACATCCCAAGAAAGCACTCACCACTCGGGCTGGTTCCAAATATTGCTCTCGATCTTGCCGTACAGGCACTTGGACCTTGTCATGAGCTGGGTCTGCTTCTTGAACTCGTCGTCAAAGTCGCCGTCGTTGAGGAAGACCCAGTCGTAGTCTGCCCAGTGATTGAAGCGGTCCTCCATCTGCTGCATGCTCTCAAGAAGCGACCACAAGTCCGAGTTACGGGCAAGGACGACAAATGCGGCGTTGGCTCGTCGCCGATTCTTCAGCTGAGTGCTGTTGTGCATGGCGCGCAGGTCGTCCGCGGACGGCAGCTCGGGGACATGGTTGATCGATGGCGGGGCCTGCCCGGTCCATGCGCCGACCTTCTCGCTCGACCACACAGACGGCAAGAAGCCAAAGTCGTGGCCTGTCAGCGATACGAGGAGATGAATCATGATCTGGGGTGTCAGAGCTGCCGGTGATGGCGGGCGGCCGCAACGTAACGACAGCGTCGGCATTACTCACCAGGACTCCACAGGCACCAGCCACATAGCGCCAACGTGTAGGTATCGGCAGCATTGTGTACCGAGAAGGGGGTGGGGTGTTGTCGCCAGAGAGGGAAACGCAATGTTAAAACTCGGGGGTCTGGTGGGTGCGATGGAATGCACAGAGATGCAAATCCAGTCCTGCCGGTCAGTTCGGTTCCTCCACTCCGCGTGGCTGTGCGGCAAACTTCAGGGAAAAAACACAACATCGAAAGATACAGCGGCCACATGGGTGTGCAGACTGTGGCTTCCTATGACCGGCGCGGGCTGGTGGTTCAACACTAGGCCGCTCCGCCACTTGCTAGCCCCGGCGCTGACTGTTGATAAGATGTGAAGCATGAGCATGCAGTCATCTGCACTGCTTCCGCAGCGAAGATTCTGGGCCAACTTAAAAACGCGCGGCTTGCACATCATACATTGCGCCACGAAAACTGCGGAGCCGCTCACTGCACGCGTAAAAGAACATCGGCTGTGCGGTTGTGCGCCCTCGCCACTAGAGAAACGTACCGGATGAGGGAGTGGGTGACACACGCGATGCGATGGGTCCGAGCGTCTGCGATGTGTCTGTCGGTCCTTAAGGTAGTCTTGGTGGCGCGCAGTGACGAGATTGCCGCGGAGTTGCTCTTGGGATCTCACAGTGCAGCCTGATGACGTGCAGCCTGATGACGATTAGAAACAGAGATCTAGCGCTTTATTGCAGCGTTTTGCTGAAGGCACACACCTTGTGATGAGCCAAAAGTTGGAGTGTGAACAGTAACAATGAAGCTCGATCGGTCAAAGATGAGATCGACGAAACCGACAAAGAGAGTGAAGAAAAGGCGAGTCTCCGCGCACAGCACTGCACACACAATCAATACGTGGTGGGTTCAACTGCCTGTGCTCTGCACGAGGGCGTGTGTGGTCTTGGTGACGGCGGTGCCGGTGGTGGTAATGAACAGTGCTTGGAGGATGTGTGGAACGACGAGTTCAAGTGTCTGTGATCCGTGCCATTGGTTGCGGACGTGGCCATGAACCCCCCAGCAAGAGGTAACCGAAGAAACAGAAAAAGCAGTTACCGCAGCAAGAGGCACAAACAATGCCCCAAGGGCCTGCGCAAGGTCTCGGGTCAGGAAGCGCACTTTTTAGAGTTGCAGCAAAATGGGTGGAACCTCGAGGCCTCCGGTCTCCGCTTCCTCTCCGCGCTCCATGTGGCCGCCCTGATGCATGAGAGGGTGGGGTGTGTACTTGCGTACTCTTCAGAGGATCAGAGGTACGGATCGTACAGCCGCCGAGGGTTCAATAAGGGTGGGTGGCGGTTACGTTGTCGATTCCTTGGAGCAAATGAATCAATGGTACACATGCACATCTGGACAGACATTATACATTGCATGCTGTGCAGATAGCTCCCAATTGCCGTGGTCAGCGCAGCACATGGGCAGTAGTGTGCAACGTGCAACTGCTACACTACTGCTAGAAGGGCTGAAGAAGTATTTATACCAGAAGGTCGGAATTCTTAGACCCCCTTGCCCCGTTTTATCTGCGACCCGGCTTTTTGATACAATGCGCAGTCGCAGAATCGCAGTTTGCGCAGCTCTCATAACGCTAAGGTCTCGCGTCCCCCTTGGCCCCCCTTGTGCCCCCCTCGTGCCCCCCTTATCCCCCACGGCCCCCTGTCTGCTGGATCTCCGGGATTGCTTCGATTGGTGTGCCTGGTATTGGTGTGTCCTGGTCTCTGGCTCCATGGCTCTCATCCTGCGCCGAGTCACCCCCCGTCGACCGTTTCAGACTGCTGTAATAATGGGATGGAGAAACTGCCCCTTGCATTTTAGTGGAATTCGTGGCGGCCATGGCGCAAGCGGTATCATGTTCCATGCGTAGAGCTCGCCAACTTATCAACTGTTATCCACATGGTGTCGACGCAATCTCCATCTTCTAGTACTGTTCGTTGACCAGCTCCGCAATCCGCTCAATCTCGGTGGTGAGAAGGAAGGGGGGCACCGATAACGGAGGTCGAGCAAGCTTATTCCTGTCGCCAGCCAGGATTCAGCAGGGCCTCCGTGACCGGCCTTTTCGTCTATATGGTATGTCTCCGACTTCACTGGCTATCTGCACTCCCCATGTCTCCGAGCGTCGCTCCTTGGGCGAGCCAGCTCCTGGACTGGAGTGAAATTGGCAGCAAGAATCCATACCCCGGTAATTTTCGCCGTTTACAGGCCCCACTGCACCCTACGCCAAGGATATCAGCCTTGGGTGTGCGTTCAATTTTCCGCTTCCTGGCCATCCACCCTTCTTCCAACATGGCTGCCCCCGCGCCATGACTACAGCTCAGGTTGGAACGTCTTATACTCTTGTGCGGCTGTGTTCACTGACTGCCCTAATGCCATTTACACACGACCCTCGCTGAGGCTTACTTACCGAGTTGTGGGCGTGTGCCACATTTACTGAGAATGAAATGGCTGTCGACAAGACTGTCCATCTTTGTGCTTCCTATTTACCCCTGCTCGACAAATTCGGAGCTGAAGCGTTCAGGCAGGCGCCGATGTGATACCGTTCGACGAGATGCGTCCGGTGCGAGTGATCGCAGTTCGGGGTGTGGTCATTGCAACATGAACAAAGTAGAAATGCAAGGAAAAAAAATCAGGTTAATTTCAAGAAGAGCCGACCGTGCAAGGCGAGCACCTCTAAAATCAACTGCGGCTTTTACACCGTCATGAGCATTGAGCGCAGTTGAACACTAGTGACCTAGCTCCGAGACGTTCTTGCCCTGGCCGGGCCTCGAGCGCGAGCAGCACAGGGAGGAGCTCCCCAAACCAACTTCAGCGCTACATCGTTGGTGAAACGGTATCATGCGTCGTTGCCAGCAGCCTCGACGCGGCAGGGGTTCGACTCCCTTACGATGTATAACGTGTGTCCGCAGCCTCCTTATCTTTTTCGGACCATGATGAAGGGGCTGTGGAAGGGGTGGCCGAGGTGGATGGTCTGGATGGTGACTAGCACGACTAGCATGATTAGCACGACTAGTTGGAGTTCCGGGTCCATTTTTGTCGTGGATCGACGGATCAGCGGACACTGTGACACGATCGCGTTCTCATGTGCCTCGGTGGATTCGCGGATCGCGGACGCACACACCGCGAACAGTCGCAAGCAGACACATAACGTCGAGAGTAGGTGTTCCCTGGCTTCAGGTAATGATCCTCGGGCGCAAGGAAACTTCAGGCCAGCCAACCAGAAGATCCTCCACACTTTAGACTGTCCAGTATTGACATCGAGGTCACGATTTCATCGCACTACAGAGCTACAGAACCAGTCGCACGCCAATTCTGCCTTCCCACCTTTAGTGCCGGGGGTGATATTGACTCCTGGTAGACATTTTGGCTGCTGTAAGCCAGATCCATCGCTAAGCGCCTCCCCGGCCTGTGTGGACGTCGTGCGGGCGCCTCTCGGGCTCGTGCACCCGCAACAGGAGTGGAGTAGGTCGCGCGAGCAACGCCACCAGCTACCAAATAACGGTTGCACACGAGCGAGGAGACAGATTTCGAGTGTTTGGATCTGTGGCACCGGGGCGCCACCTACGCGCCCTCTCTGGTATGGGTCGCGTGGCAGGACAAACAAGCTTGCCGTCAGTTCGTGTGAGGGGCAGGGCTGCTGGCACAACGGCAGACCGTCCTATAACAACTTCGGTAGCTCTGTGTTTGTTTGTCTGGTAGCGGCTGTAGCTGGTAGGCCCGGAGGACTTGATCGCTATGTCCGCAGGAGGTCAAACTAACATGTCTCGTCTTGGCACACAGCTTAGCAGATAACTCGCAAAAGCCCGACGTTTGGGGCGTCCTGTCCGGCCTCACGTCGGACGGTACATTCTAGTGTCGCTCCTTCGCGTCCGCCCCACATGACTCCGTCCACCACCGCGATATATGCTCGACCAGGAGATGCCAAGAGATTACAAGAAATCGGGCATGACATGCCGCCAGCCGCCTCGCAGGGCCTGGCTTCTTCGGGAGTAGCATGTTGTGCATATGCGTTCCATGGCAGGGCATGTGCTGACTGGATACCGTTGATGCGTGGGTTTGCCGCCCAAGGGGACGCGACTGATTTTTGTCCTGGGTCGGGAAAAAATGGAAACGGAAAATGGAACGCAAAAAGCAGACTGTCACGAGTGACGGTGGTGACAGTGACGGTGGTGACGGTGCCCCTGCGGGTAACGGTGTCACAGTATCACAGTGGGCCGTACTGCTGCGGGGCCCAAACAGAACGGGACGGAGTACATATAGATACCAGGGCCCTCGCAGCTTTGCAGCGTACGATGAGACATAAGACAAGATGTGAGTTGTTGAAGATTCTGCAGCCCGGCAAGAATTCGCAGGATTGTAGAAAGCACAGCTCCTCCGCCCCGCTGATCAGCGATCAGGGCCCAGGGGACATGTGATCCTCGTGACGCGTGACACGTTTAGCGCTAGCGCCTGACTAGCAACGATCACCGAGATCTGCAGAAGTTTGCACTGCCGCGTAACGCAACACCCGTAGTGGCGTCGTTCATCGTGACAATCTATACTGGCCACACGGCCACACGACCAGTGCCAGCCACAACAGCAACAGTTTCCACCCAGGGGTGACATGGTGACACAGAATGAGAAGAGTCAGCATAGATGCGCAGGTGCGAGTCGCGAGCCAAGGTGCTGGGCACGCGATCATTAGTCATTTGTGAGTGTCGGTCACGCCCTGCCCGACTGCACACCCTGCATATGCCTGCATGCGCCAATGTACAACTCCGGCTCCTCCACCATGGCGTGGCAACATGAAAACCACCAGCGTTCCAGCACGAGCAGCTGACTGCAGGGTCGTGACTGCCGCTGTCACAGCGAAGAGCACGGATTCCGTGCTCTCGGGCGAGGTTGTACCTAGATTACAGCTGATGGCATAGGTTTCACGCTTCAGAGCTTTCGGGCCCAACATGCTGAACGGAGTCACCGGGCAAACGACTCCCCCTGTCCATACACCGGCGGATGTTACCGGGCTGGCCCGCATCCGCCGTTCCTGCATAGCGCAATCACTCATATTGGCATGGCTAGGCCCAAGGAACTGGAAAGCATTGTCAGCATTGTCAGTCTACGTGCATACTCAGCTTCAGCAGCTGTCGCTCCGAGAGTACTTGACGCGTCTGACTTTGATGGCGTGGGACGTGCAGCAGCCACATCTCCGTTGGCTGTCTCGGAGTTGTTGGCTGGCTGGTCTGCGGCTGGCAAAGATGTCCGACTATTCGTTCTGGCGGCGCGCCAGAAGGCTACATGCTCAAGACAGCTGGCAAACATCTTTACGCGACTAAGATCATCATTGGGGTGACGCCCACGCATGTCGTTAATGTTCTCGTAATTTCCGACGGCAGCGTGTCGAAAGTGACGCCCCCAAAGGTATGATGATCAATGGCGCGAGAAACAGTGTAAAGGAATGGGCGTGGTTAAAGAACAGCTGAGGACGAGTGCAGAGGAGACACGCGCGTAACGCTATCGAAGCAGACGTACACGCGCCATTATCTCTCGCCACTAGCCGCGTAAAGGTGTCGTCGGCGGTGGCGGACGAGAAAGAGACGCGTCGCCCTTCCAGCATGAAGCTCCTCCCCCGTTTCTCTGGATCGCTGCCGTAGATGCCGTCCACGACGCGTCGAATGCTGGATCCCCATTTTTGGGTCTTATGGCAGCGCGACGTAGGTCCTCGGCGTCTTAAACCTTACCACTGGCGACATGGCGACTGGTTCCATCCACGAGATGACGTTGCCGCTCAGCATTCCCAGATCCCTGGCCCAGTATGCGCCCAGCCGCCAATATAAGCATTATGCATTATGCACCGGGTCGCGTATGTCGCGTAGCGCGTAGCTCAATAGCTCATGGCTGCATGGTACCATGGTCTCTTCTGCTACATGCGACCAGCCCCGCACAGACAGGGGCCGTATGCCTTCGGCATGTCCCGGCAGTGCTCGTGCGCTGCGACGCCGCATTGTCCTATCGGGAGAACTCTGCGCTACAGCATGTCAACGGCATTCCCAGCGGAATGGGGCTGGATGTGTACACCACATGCGCATCCAGCGGCTCGATGGACGGGCGCGGCAATGAGCATGTTCGACATGAGAGTAATGAAGCAGTTGATTCCTATGAACGAGGCGCGGAGGGGGAGCAGGTGGCGGCATTTGGCGTGGTACTGAGGCTGGCGGCTCCGAGCGGTGCTTCTGAGGCTTGAATGGGACCACTCCACCGCCGATCTACCCTTGGATCTGCGGCGCCCAGTGTGGAGTTCGTCGCCAGAGCACTGTCAATAACAAGTCTTCCAAGCAAAGATCGGGCGCGGTGGGGCACAGGGGAAAATCCAGTGGCGCTGTCACGCCGAATTCAGGATCAGTGTCGCGTGAACGACATCGACACTTTAGTCGCTGCACTCACGGGCGCTGTGCGAGGACGGCGGGCAGTACTCTACGAGCGAGAAATGAGAGACACAGGAAAGCGGGGAGAGCATGCATACTAGCGCTGCTTGGGAAGAGAAAGAGTGGACAGTGGAGGCGAGAGTGCCCCGATGAAGGATGCTGGTGCGAGGACGGGCCGCTGCCGAGTGCCCGCGCATGCAGATGGGTCAGGAGGAGCAGGCGTCGAGGTGCAAGGCAAGGGGACGCGACTGACCTTTTTTTTTTTTTTTTTTTTTTTTTTTTTTTTTTTTTTTTTTTTTTTTTTTTTTTTTTTTTTCTTTTTCACAGGCACAACAACCGTGATTCAGGATCATCAAGAGGTCAAACAAAAAGGACAGCGGCAGGAGCAAAAAGTTGGGTCCAGCCAAGAACCGAGAGACCATCAGTGGCCAGTGGCATTGCTGGCCATACAAAGACAACCACTGCTAAAGCCAAAGGACAAAGACGCCACGCCGGTGGCCATTGTCATTGCACCACAATATATCCCAAACGGCAGCGAGCGTATAGCAAAGCAGCGCAAGTCACAGCAAGGAAGGGCAAAGATCCGAACGGGAGTGTGAACCGGGCGATGAGGGGAGTGGTTGTGGTGGTGATGTGGATCCGAGGAGAGGGAGGGAGTGCCTGTCACGATGCATGAATGTTACGCAGCAGCAGACCACCAGCGCAGAGACCGAACGCCGATGCGGACGGAGAGGATTTGAGAGAAAATAAGAGTAGCGCTTGTTGTGACCGGCGGCAGCGCAGCTCGGTGTTGTGGACGTTGCGGCATGCATGGGTTTTTGATGCATTGTCGCAGATGCTAGTTCGATTCTATCATTCCTCTGTTCTCATGCCCTGGGTCCCTGCTGGCCGCCAGAAAAGAAAACAGGAACGGAACGATGTACCCACCAAGCACACACTGTCTCTGTTGGTGCCCCCTTGCATGCTTGCCTGCTACTGCCGCCGCTAACAGCGGACAGCTTCTGACCCAGCGCGCGCGACTGCAGCTGGTGGCCAGCATGCCAGTGGCCAGATGGTCTAAAGCAACGAAAGTGTAACAGCGTCATCCCCCCCCTCCCTCCCTCTCCGTCGTCGCCCTTGGCTCCAAACATCACGCATCCCCCGTCCGTCCCTCTCTTCGATCCCTTTCAATCCCTCAATCCTCAGATTCCTCTCACGCTTTGCCGCAGGATCGCAGGACAGCCCGACACTGCGCTTTCTATCGTGTCAAACACCATCGTCGACATCAACAATATCAACAACATCAACAACGTCCAACAACAAGCACAACAACTCGCTCTCTAAACTGCAGTGGATATCAACCCGTTACACTCGTCCATTCCCCCCGTCTTCTCTCTTCTCTTTCCATCCAGTCATACACCACCGCTTTATTGCGCACTGCGCCGCCTACCCCTTCATCTCTTCCCGGGCTCCCATTGTCTACCCTGTCGGCACTGCCTACGATACCGTCGTCATCAACGAACCGCCTTATACCTTCCGTTCTTCCTATCCCAACGGCAGTCTCTGAAGCCGCCGCACGCATTGCCGGATTACCTTAGGCAAACTCTTGCGCTGGGTGCGTGCTCGACGTCTGACCGTAGAGCACTACGCACTTTTGTGTCTCAATCATCCTGTTTGCCTCTCCCTGCCGAACGCCCACTTTCCCTGACCAGCTCCCCCTCTCCCTCCGACCTCGTCGTACTGCGTCCAGCTCCCCTTTGCCCGCCTCTAGCCTGAACTTGGCTTGCACTTTGGCTTTGCACTCTCCACCGCCCTACCCCTCCGTCTTGTCTTGTCTCGCATCGATCGCGACTTGACTCTATCCATCCTTCTTCCCCCTTGCACACTTCCTCCCCGGAGCAACGTAACAGCGCGCTTTGGTGACTGTTGCGCAGCTTTCCGTCGACCCCTGCCACTTGTTGCACCGGCTCGCCGTTCAACGTCTAGCCTTCAAATACAGCTCGTTGCGTCGCTACTCGTCGACGGCCAGCTACCTCGTGGAGCCTCTCGTTCTTGCGGTTGGTCACATCTTGACCACACCATCCACGCCTTCAAGCTCCCTCACGCGCGCACGGCGTTCCGCACCCACACACGCCTGACGCGTCGCTCCGCACGCCCTTCGCCGTTCCTGCACTCCGAGCCGGTTGGTCGCAAGGTGAGTCGCCGTCGACCGTGCATCCCGCGCATTCATCCGGCGCATTGGCTGACACGCTCCTATTGTTCTTCCCACTGTCCACCACTCGTATCACCTCGATCTCGGAACATCAATTTCTCGCCGGCCCGCTCCTTCCGGATTCTCGGACTGCGTTCTCGTGTTTCCCTTCGCACTCCCTCTCACGCCCCCTTTCCTCGCCCCTCTTGCGACTTGTTTTCAATAGACCGCCGCACCGCCAGCCATGCCACGCATCCCCTCCCGCGAGGAGCCCTACCACAGCGTCGCAAAATGCAATCGCCATTGGAAGACCAAGCGCGAGTTTGTGACAAAGGCCGCCAACAAGGCTTCACACGTGGACGGCAGCCATTACCTCCTTGTGTGCGTTACCCCAAAGGGTAACATCGAGGTACACGCTAGTGAACACTTTTACGACGACTCGAATCAGCAGCGGACAGACGGCGTCCTCAACTGGGATGTTCTGCGGAAACGCGCAGCGAACATCCAGTCCAAGAACGAGGAGCGATGGGCCGAGGTGGAACGGCAGGAGAAGCGCTTTGGCCAGGAGGGAGAGGAGGATGATGACGACGAAGATGAAGAGGGCGAGGGATCGACGTCTATGGAAACTTCCTTGACCGACATCAAGGTCGACGACCGCTCAGCTCTTGGACCCGGCCAGCTAATGTCGACCTTCTCAGCCGCCAAGCCCGCGCCGGCACGACCCATCTCGTCCGTTGTCGTTACTCCTCACTCTTTGGATAAGGAGTACTGCCACCGCTTTGCAGCTCTCGGCCAGAGCGTTTGCGCCAACATTCTCAAGGCATGGATCAAGGTTGTCGAGCCCAAGAAGCAGACCAAGTTTCCGTACAAGGACAAGAAGGGCAACGAGGGTCGCCCCCCGCCTTGGTGGCCTCGTGGAATGCGTCACATCGAGCCCGACCACCTTCACAAGGACGAACGTCCCCGTCTTCTCTCGAGCATCATTCAGCAGGCTTCGACTCCTCGCAGAGATAGGAACCCGATCGCCACATCCCCGGAAAATCGCGAACTGACAATCTCGCGCCTTCACTTTGCCACTGCCGAGATCGGCTCGTCGATCCCTCCCCGCCAGCACTATGAGCTTCGTCAAATCTATCTCATCGCGAAGGAGGTTCGCAAGGCCAGCGAGGATCGCCTCCGTGGGCGCTCGGCGACCAGGGACAGCGATGATGGCTCGTGGAGCGAGGTTGTCGTCGAGTTTTTCGAAAAGTCGTCCCTCCCGCCAGCTGTCACCGCCAGCAAACGCGGTTATGAGACCGAGTACGACACGACGTCGCGTATCCTCGCTGACAAGGAGAACATTGACTTCAACGACCGCCCGATGAAGCGCAATAAGCTCGGTGTGCACGTGCAGCCAGCGTTGACTCCTTTGGCCTCCCACCAGAACGTCTACTCTGCTGTCCACTATGTGGAACCCCAGTCGGCCGTTTCGCCGTACTCCAACTGGCCAACCAGCGTCACACCCATCACAATTCCCCAGCAGGCCGCTACCCAACCCCAAAGCGCGACGCCACTGTCTAGTACCCACCACCATCCTTCCCAGGGTCAGCATCAGGTTCAGCACCATCAGACGCAGCACCACCAAACGCAACATCAGCAGACGCAGCAGCAGCAGTCGCAGCACCAGCAGTCGCATCAGCAACAGTCGCATCAGCAGCAGTCACATCAGCAGCAGGTGCAGCAGCACACCCAACAACAGCAGACGCACCCGCAACAGTATTACCGTCCGTTTGTCGACACCAACGCTCAGCAGTATTCGTCAACGACGGCCACCACAACCCCTACCGGCAACACGCCCTCTTATCCTTACGGCTACGGATATCAACCTGTCTCGTACCAGGGATACAACTACACTACGTCGCAGACCCAACCGGGCTCTGCCAACACCACCTCTGCTCCCGCCGCCGCTACTACTACAGCTCAGTACAACGGCAACTACTATGAGGGACAATACGTCAACGATATCGCAGGCCTCAGCGCCTAGTCCCAACATACACTGCATTTAGACTGCATCCCCACCAACAACACTTCGCTTATGACTGCACTTTAACGATTTTGCACTTTCCGTAACACTTTGCCATTACCACCACAACTTTAGCATGCGGCTCTTAGTCCAGACACATCCCACTCGATACCCCTGTGTTTTTTGGCAATCGATACCTCTCGCCTGTTTTGGGCGCCATCTGTTTTCTTTCCGCGATATCGGCCTCCTTATGTTTTTAGGTTTCAATCTCACTTGATAGTATCAACCCCCTCCTCCCCTTCCAAAGACCACCCTCGAACTCTGAGAATTAGGCCGTGCATTGATTGTACTCGTACTGGCGTAACTACGTAGAGGCCACGCCATGGATATCGTGACCACCATCACAATTGCGAGTGGATTGCCGGGCATGCGGACGCGGATATGATCTGACACGGGTCGTACACTTCAGCTTATCAGGTTGCGCCTCGGCGCAGCTTGTGCTCGAAGCGTGAGCATGGTCAGGCAGGGCACAATCTGTGGTGCGAGTGAATAAGGGACAGCGTCGCGAAGACAAAGAAACTCGGCGTCCATCTAGGGGTCAGTCGGAAGTCAGGTCGCATGCGCCTCGTGACAGCGGAGCGGCGACGGCGATGGTGCCAGATGTGGAGCTCCGCAGCGCCACACAGCACGGTGCTTCCGACCGAGTGCGAGCGGCGCGAGCAGCCGGATTCACCGCGACCCAAACCGAAGCAGTGACGCAGGGCGAGGCCCGGCCGGCCCGGGCGCTTGGCGCTTGCCCTTCTCTCTTGCGCAATATTTGTGTGTGACGAAGTGTGGGAATGGGGTGGGACAATGTGACAGGACAATAGCAGCCAGCCAACAGGACGAGCAAGGCACGACGAACATGCCCGAGACGCGAAACACACCGTGTCGGCACTAGGCACGGCTCGCTCGCTAACCATGCTGGTCATGTTTCTTGTGAGATCGTGAGAGTCTGAGCACGGACCCATGGAGCGCGAAGTAGCGGATCGGTCCCGGGCGCGGCATGCCCATCCATATTCGCGTTCCAGCGATCCATCACACCGCACCGGTTATCGTTCAGCACTACGCGCCTTCCGAGTGTATTCCCCTGCATTCATGGGCGGCTGCAACGAGACCGCCGGGGCGGCGAGGGCCCGAGCCCGACGCCAACAGCCACTTCGGAGGCACTCGGGCGTCACATGGGTAACAGTTGCTGTGCGGTGTACTCCGAATGTTGTGGTGCGAGTGTGGTGCGAATGCGAGCGTGATCCGTTAGGTGTGAGGTGGATAAGGGGTGGATCTGCAAAAGTGATCACCAGAGATCGACGCTGATGGAAAGTAAGGATCGGCAACGGTGGTGTCACCGTCGCGCGCGCTAGTGCATCCATAACAGTGTTCCACAACGCGACACTAAATCCACAATCTGCGCGTTCGACTCTGGCTACCTGCCAGTAATAATGGGAACGGGGGTTGATAACGCGTAAAAGTAAAAGTACACTACATCCACTTTTTGCCGGGTAGGTCGCGCATGGGTAGCGGCCACAGCGCGCCGAGTGACTGGCGGTGATGGCCTGGGTGGCACCTTGATGACCTTTGGCGCGGTTACATTCTCAGTTGCTCAGGTGCTCGCGCAGTGTGCTTGCTTGCAAGCTCACCCCGGGTTTCCAATGTATTGCTGCCTTTTATTAGATCGTCTTCTTGACCGTCCCCGATTTCTCAGACTTCCGCCCACCTATGGTAAGTGTCGCTGTCCGAGTAGCGGGGGAGGCGGCGCTCTGCGCTTCGTTCAGTCGTACATACGAGCGGTCAGTAGCATGCAGTCATCTGGCAGCACGCGTAACCACTGCCACCCACGCATCCACACACCGGAGCGCGCCACGCACTGCAACACAGGTCATGCAGCAGTGTGATCGTGTGCCCACTGCCAAATGAGGATGTCGAAATCTTGGTACTGAACTGTCAGGTTCGCGGGTTGCGGGACGCAATGCGGGCTGGGACGGGTGGTGATAGTAGCCGTAGTGCTGTGCGGGCTGCCAGATCCTCGTTTAGTATGGGAATTAGCCGTCCCAAGTCGGAGGTGTTGGTCTCAGCATTGCATTGGCTTGTGATATACACCGGAGGCTCCATTCACGGTGTTTGCTGTCTGTTCACAGATCTGTCTCTTGCAAGTGATGCGGCGACACGGACGGTGACTCGATATCCATTGACCTCATCAGCTGGAGTACATATGCTCTCCAACAATGATTGAATGTCTCACAAGGTGGGGCGCAAAGTTAGCGTGAAACGCAGGGCCACATCAATTGACCTCGCAAGTGGCGCGGCCTACGACTTCAAGTTTGTCGCGAAGCGAATGACGGTCAAAAGCTTCCAGATGCGCCCGTGGTTCTTCTAGTCTCGCCTGTAGTCAGTGGTGAGCCGCGGCCGTCAGACGAATTCTGGAACAGAACTTTATCCACTTTCACCCCTGTCCTGGAAGTGTGATAAGCTAAGTTTCAACCAGGTCCATCTTGCTCACCACCGCTGGAACTTTTTGGACAAGAAGCTCCACCGTCGTTACATCTACCTCTCTGTTCCTTGCGTTGCCAGGTCACCACGTGCGGACCATAGCAACGCTGGCATTAGCTGCAATTAGAGTAACGAGGACCAGAGGTGAAGCGCAACCGAAACAAAGCCAAGACGGCCGCACGGCGTTCCACCACCTCCGGCGGTGTGTTGCGCCGAGCCCGCGGGTCGAGCCGTCGCGCCTCGGTTCCGGGCCTGCCGTCCCAGTTCCCTCGACCAAGAGCCCACCCCTCCATCGGATGCTGTAGCTCTGCGAGAGGAGAGCCGCCGGCCTCGCAAAACGCTAACCAACTCGGGATGAGCCCTCAACCTTCCTGACCTTACAGAGGATTACTCCCGCCCTCCACTTCTGTGTCTGGCTTTGCCAGTTAGCATTCGTGACTGTGTGTGACTGGTCGTGAGTCGAAAGTTCACGTGAGCATTTGCTTTGTCCTGCTTCTTTTGTTCGCTCGAGTGACTTTGACTGGTGGAAAATCTGTGTCGAAGTGTTTAGTGATGGCAAGATAACGGTGAGCGGATGAGAGGGGGATCCCTGTTGATGCATCGACTGTCTGGTCGGGGCCATCAATCGAGTTTTGCTGGGCGGCGTCCCGATTGATCGGCTCTTATAATACCTGTCCTCTGCTAGCTCTGCTGAGTAGGAATCACGTTTCACGCGGCGAAGGGTCTGGAGGAATGCAGACGTACTGTAGCTTGTAGTGTAACGAAAGGGCAAAGTAGTGAGTACCGCATCACAGGCTCCACAGGTGCAGACTAGTCGCTGCCCGGTAGCTCTGCCAAGCCTTCCCGTGTATGTCATCGAAGCAGGACGTGCCTCCAATGGAACAGGGCACTGTGCTCGGTTGCGAGGTGGGTAGGACGACGGGACAGTTGGGATCGGTCACCGATCACGCGGCAGCGCGTCAGATTGGGTTCAGCAATGGGCAGTGGAAGCAGGGTCCTCAGATGGTTTGGCCTGGTGGCCTGGTGGGTCTGGTGTGATGATGCAGGTGTCCTTGCAGGGTAGACGATAAGCACCAATCTCCCCGGCCCGCGAACTGTCAGCAGGGTTTGGCAGCTGTGGAGATGCTGCGGAAAAAAAGCAGGACAGTCCGGATTGGGGTTGAAGTTTTAGCCGCCTCTGTCCCGTGTCGTTATATTTGTCCCAATATCTGGAGCTGGCGGTCCTTAGCCCTAATGCCTGGGGGGCTGGCCCGCTAAGCTCGCTGGATCGCCGGAGGTGTCTTAATCCTCCGCCCCGTTTCGCACCCGCAGAAATTCTGTTCAGGCAGTCGCGTCGGCCCCGCGGAGGCGGCGTACTCTCGGCAGCTCCGTCGCTGCATGGTGACAGCCACGCTACACGAACGCCGGATGGCGGCGGCGGCGGCGGCGCTGGGCGGTGGTGGTTGGGGTGCTTGTCACCGGTGGCGCTTGTGGGCCGTGGATTGTTGGTTGTCGCTAATTGCTTGTACTGTGCCGGCTCGACGCCACAAACGCCACAGGGCCGTGCTCACAGTACCTGAACGTCGATCTCGTTTGTACGCACTCTGCCGTCTGCCTCGTGTGTCTCGTGTTCTGCACGCATGCACACAGGGCAGCAGTGCGTAGGCAGCTAGCTAGCTAGACAGCGAGCTGGCAGACTGGCAGTCCGGCAGTCCTTTACGTCGTTGTGCTGGCCCGCTCTGACACAGTTTGCAGCATATTTCCCAGCCTACATGACCTGCAGGACATGCCTCTCGTACTGTACACCAACTGCCGCGGCTTTGGCGGACATACGTTGGTTCCGACGCGGGCCGGCCAAAAGACCAGGGATTTGAGGTTTTTCCAGAGACATCCGCGGCGCCACCTGCATGGTATCGATTACCGACAACGCGTCCGTGGTGCTATAACAGTCCTATGTTTCGCTAGTGGAGACCGGGAACGCCGGCCCAGACAAACCAGGCTGGGCAGGACATCGAGGCGCCACTCGGCGCAGCCAGGACAACGGAGCATTAGTAATAGCAGAGCATCAGGACTCGCCGACCCCAGAGTACCCACAAAAACCTTGGCTCGCCGAATAGGACAGGGTTTGGACGTCGGGAATCCGCGTTCTCAGGAGCGCCGCGCTCCCAGAGCGATCACACATCCCGCAGGCGTCGTTGGTCGCGGTACTGGCTAGTCATTATCAGCCATCTATTGTGTCATCAGAACACCGGTGTAGTGGATGTGCATATCCGAGCAAGGCAGGCGTACAGGGACTAGGCATGACGCGTCAGGTGCCGAGCATGCCCAGGCGCCCGACAGCCCGACAGCCCGCATATGACGGTGTTGATCATTCTGTCTAGGAGCTAGGGTCGTGTTGAACACGACTGACGATGGCCGAGCCTGCCCAGGCCGCGGGACTGGCGATCCGCAACAAAAATGTTGCACCTGCACTCGCACCCGCTCCAACCTCGAGCTTGCTCAGTTGAGGGGACCAACTTAAACAGACGAACAACACTGCCATGACTGCATGTCCCCTTCTATTCTCGTTATCGCTCCCATTCTTCAACCACGACAGCTGGTTCTCTTCTCTTCTCGTGATCTTAAGTCACCACTTCATCCGACAGACAGCTCCGATCATACGGCCCACTACTGTTACAGCACCTCGTCGAGCCACTACAGTAAGTGCCTCTCTTTACTGCCTCATCTTGTTCGGCAGCGCATTTCGGTGAAACAGGCAATACCATCCGGCGTGATTGGGTGTGGGTGCTTGGCAGTGTCATTCCTATCGATGGTACCCCCGTTCCAAACCCTCGTGCCTTCTGTCAATCTCTATCGTACCCAATCCTAGAGGCCACGAGTACCAAGTGCGCTTAATCTGCGCGATATGCTCTGCTATCGGCGGGTGTTGCTTTGCGCATGGACCAGGAGAGTTTGTACCATGATCTGGACCCTTGTGCTCGTGGGGTGGCGCTTTGGCTTCTGGGTACTGGCTCATCAAGCTAGTGGGTTTCGCCTCGCTGCGGGTGGAAACCGTGTACTGTGTCATTATCGAGATTACAGCAACACAAGAGCACAAAAGTCGTCAGAGAGGAACATGACAGAGTTTGTGCAAACAGGCTCCGACTCCGACATGTTGGCATCTCTGGAAGCGGCAAGCGTGCCAGGTCTGCCGATAACCAGGGCAAACTCTCCCTGTTGTTCCCTTTCTGCTACCTTCCCACTCGTTCCCCGCGCTCTCTCCTTCCCTTTTCCCATCCTCCTCCTACCCATCCTCCCCACCCCCCGTCCCACTCTCAGAGCCCACAGGGTCACAGGCACCGCTGCCGAGCGCTCGGGACCTGAAAAGATCCTTTCGTTCGACCTTGCGGGTTGTCGAGTTGGTTCTAGTCTAGGTACGAGGGCATTCCGTGAATCCGTTGGGTCTTGTCAACGTCTGTGGATGGCGGCCTCCTGCGACCCGGGCGGGCCGTCGATGCCGTAGAGCTGTAAAACTCTGACCACGAAGGTTGGCCCCCATGTCAAGCTTGCTTGCAGTCAACAGGTCTTGTCCTTTATTACCGTGGGGAAGCAACCTGGGAGTTTGTTTTATGCGCATCACACTGCCGACATCCATTGTTCTTAAAGCCTCCAGAGTGCTCACCATTCCCACAGTCTTTCGTCAACCCCGATCAATCTCATCAGGTCACTACCACTCCAAGACCCAACCCCAACTTTGAAAAGGTCCATAAGGCTGGCCCTTGCTTGCTCCACTCTCGTTTACTTCATCAGTGATCCTCCATCACACTCATTCTCAAATCGCCCAGCGACAGCATCTCTCGCCCTGATACCACCACAATCGGAGCGCGCACATCACTCGCAACCGATACAGCAATATCATATCTGCGCTGCATACCTCCGTGAGTATTGAGAAAATCGATGGCTTGGGCTGTGAAGGAATGGGTGCTTGCCCCGAAAGGCCCGTGCTAGGGGGATTGTGGACGGTGCGCATATGTGTGTGGCGGGTGACAACGGTCAATGTGGCGGTCTCGACCGTGTCGAGACTGGCGGTCCGTGTCAGGAATCCGCCCAGGGGCCAACGTCTTGTCTGTCCCCCACTACGCAACTTGTCCCTTGTCTCCAACGGACAACAAGCATGTTACACACATGTCGCATCTTGCATCTTGCATCATGGGTTCTTTGTTTCCCCCCTTTCCTAGCCCTTTCCCCGTTGCATCATACGCACCTTTGCATGGGCTCCGGCCCGGGCAGGCACTTGTCTCCATTGCCCCACCTCTGTTCTTTATATGTTGCTGACCACCATTCTTGTTTGTTGAAACCGTTCTTCAACTGTCCACCTTTGGTTTGTCTGTCTCTTGGTTTTGCTCATCCCCGCTGCGCGTCTCTCTCTTTATCTACGATCGCCCCCACGCACACACCCCCTGCCGATCCCACCGCTTCTTCTGCGCCCCGCGAATCTGCCAATCCCGCCAATCCTTTGCTTACCCTCCGCCATCTGCCACTCTTGATTGGAATTTACAGAACATCATGTCGTCGTACGCGAATGAGCCGCGCCGCCAGGCGCCGTTCCCGGACACGCCTCCCCACACTCCCTCAGACTCAAAGCACGGCAGCCTGGAAAAGGTCCGCACGACGGGCATCTTCACGTCGCTCGGTGGCATGCCTCCCCTGACCCCGGACACCTCTCCTCGGCCCGCTCACTCTCCTCCGAGCCCTACTCTGCTCACCCCCGCGGACCTGCCAGTCGGAGCAGACCCCATCGGTCTCGGTATTGGGCTGCATGGGTACGAGCGCAAGTTTCCCTTGAGCGCCGCCGAGGAGGAGAAGGCTCTGGCGATGGAGGAGCGCACCTCCCGGGCGTCCACTCCCTCCAGGTTCTCTGTCCCTGGCAGGCTCAGCCGTCGCGAGAAGCCCCAGTCAATGGTTACGACGTTCTCCTACCTGATGCGCGTGCCCCGCCGTAATCGTCCGGTCCTCCTTCTCCTAACATCATTGGCCGTCTTCGCTCTCATTCTCATCTCGCGCTCTTTGTCCGCCGTCGGAGAGGCCGAGCGCGTCGACTTCATGGTTCGTCAAGCCGAGCGCGGCTATGCCGGCCGCCGATACGTAGAGACGGGCAGCAGCGGCCTCAAGCCGGTCAACATTAACAACAACGCTGCCCAGGCTCAGGCCATGCACCAAAAGTCGCGCCCCAGCCACCGCACCATCAAGGCCGAGCCGATCACCCTCACTCCCGAAGACGAGCTCCTTGCTCTGATCGATTTCATCACCTCTTCCACCGGAAACTCGCTCCCGCCCAACGTCGACCCTTCCGTTCCTGTCGACCCGGCGGTTCTCCTCGGGTTTGACCCGGCGGATCCCTCGGCCGCCGACGACCTTTTGCTGCTCAAGGAGGAAGTCAACCTGCAGTACCCTCTGGTGCTCATGGGCCGCATGCGTGACCCCTGGCACATAGAGCTCAACCGCCTGCTGGACAACTACAAGATCATGCCGGCGCCCCTCATTATCGACATTGACCAGCGCGAGGACCACGCCCAGTTCATCCCTGTCGTTCAGCGCCTCCTTGGCACCGAGACCTTCCCCCAGCTGCTCCTCCAGGGCAAGCCGCTAGGTGCCGCGCAGGACATTGTCGGTCTCGAGATGGAGGACCTCAAGGCGCTGATTACGGCTAACGACGCCGTTGCCATGCGTGAGCTGACCAAGAAGGAGCGCCGTGGCAGCGGACACGGCAAGGACGGCAAGGTCAAGGCCGAGCGCGAGCGTCTGCTCCGTCCCGAGCGCATCAATGTCTACTAAACACTACACTATCTATCGATAACCATATCTGCCCGTGCGATTGCTTCACGCCCCACAAAACAACAGACAATACACGCCCCCTTCTCCTCCACCAGCCGCCGACATCATCTGCGACTCGCGCCCATCATCTCTGCACGCCGCCTGGCCGGCCCATCATATTAGAGACTCGCAGCATTGTTGTAGCATACCTCTCAGAACAGTATCTTCTTCCTATCCCTCCCTGCTTGTTCATATCTTAGTTCTTACACTTACTCCCCATTCAGAGGATATCCCACTTGCCGCGAGCCGCGAGGCAGGCCGGTTAACTTGGTACCTGTTTGCCCGTTGCCAGGATGGCGCACACGTAGTTGCAGTTATGCAAGTCTTATCCTTATCAGTACTGCTCTTATCAGTGATCCTGGATCTGCTCTGCGCACGCCGGTGCCTCGCTACCGTTGTCGGAAGTAAGAGGAAGTAAGATGGGCGCCGAGAAGGTGTGGAGGGGGACCGGCGCCAGCATTTCAATCTCATCCGTGTCGCGATGCGCCGGCGCGTCAAAATCAATCTTCCAAGCGCCCACTTATCCTCTATGCAATAAGCATCCGGTTGAAAGTGTAGCATAGCATATCACAACAATAATGCTAATTACACGACGCGCTGTGCTTAGTTGTTGGGTCTGGTTTCAGTTGCTGTTGGTTGCGGATTGCTTGGAACCTGGGGGCGTTTGGTGGTTGGGGATTGTGCTTGAGGGCTGGGGATTGGGTGATTTCCTCGGTCGAGGACATGCAAATGTGTGTCACGGGCCACGAAGGATTGGGGGTTGCACATGGCGCATTAGATGATGGTAAAGAGCAACGTAAGGGCAGACAATGATGGCAGCGAAAGAACACAAAGCAGAACAGGAAAGAAAGAGGAGAAGAATGATTCCCTATGCCATGCAGACAGTCCAGTTAGGTTGTGGTAAACTTCTGATATTCTGATTTTCTCTCGTCGATTGATGTATTGGGGTGGGTGGTGCTGATGCCGCGCGCGAAGACTGTGGTCCATCACCACCCGTGAAAGCGGTAGCCAGTATCGGTATTATCGCCGCGTTTGGCCAGCTCTCGTCGGAGTCGCGCACGCTCGAGGTCTTGTCCGCCCTCGGTGGACGAACGTTGCATTGGCGGAGCCTGCAGTTGGTTTAACCGGGCGTTCGTAGAGCTGCCAGAGGAAGCGGAACGGTTGCCATGGTCACTCGGTGGTGAGGTAAGGTGAGCCATTCCGGTGAGAGCAGCCGCGGAATGTGTGCGGTTAATTCCGCCTTCGACACGTGTGAGGGGGCGAAGAAAGCCAGGGCCGAGCACGTTTGCCCGCCGGCGCTGTTCTGGAGAGACAGATGACGACGAGTTTGGTTGTTGGGGCGGTGGGGACGTGGTATGGTTCGCACCGATAGCCGTCAGGTTCGGGTGCGAGTTGTGTCGCTCCAAGGGCTGAGCGGACTCGTCAGAGTGGTTCGAGGTTTGCTGCTGAAGAGGTTCGCCATGCGCCGTGGTCTGGTATTGGGCGAGGTTAAGGGCTGAGGACGATGTTGGAAGGCGTGACAAATGAACCGATGGAGGAGGACGCTTGTGTGGGCCCATCATCTTAGCAGGCCGACCGGATGACTTTTCCCGTTCGATGATAATATCTGGGGTTAGATATGGAATTGTAGCCGAGACTCACTCTTCCTCAATGACTCCGACATCTCCCGCATGATGATAGCCCTTCGGCGACTTGTTGGGGAAAGCGGACGAACAATGCCATTCGGGCCAAGCTCCCCTGGGGAGGTGACAGTCACGGGTTGAGGTGCTGTCTTGGAACGCTCGCGCTCGGCCCGCTTTGCTGCCAGGGCATCAAGCTTTGCGCGAACCTCCTCGGACTGCAGATAGTCGTCGTCGTCAGATTCCTCGTCAGACGTTTCCATCTCGACACCATCAGGTAGACCTTTTGGCCGCTCATCTGATGCCGTCGATCCCTGGTGGTGAGAGGTGACGCTCACCCCGCTCTGCACAGGCATTGCTACTGTCGACTTGGTGCGCAATAGGCTGGGGGCAGGGACCGGCGACGAGGAGAGTGTGGTGAGCTGGGCCGCAGTCGGTGCGCGCCGCAAGCCCGACTCCGACTCTTCCTCCTGAGCTGCCTGCGTGAGATCGACGAGGCTCTTGCCAGACCGGAATGTACGCGTCAATAAGCCCTCTGATTTACGAGGCGCACCAAAGATGGCCTGTTTGGCGAACATTTGGCGTTGGCGTTGCGCTTCACGCTCCGCCTCCGCTCTTGCCTTCTCCGCAGCACGTTCCTTCTTCGTTCTTGGCGGCGTGGGAGCGGGAGGTGGGATAACGGCGATACCCGAGCCACGGCGACCCTGTGTCGCAATTGGGGGTGCTTCCTCGACACTTTCGTCAACCCAGTCGGAATCATCGTCATCATCGTCCTCGTTGTCTTCCTCGTCTTCCCACTCGTCCGATTCAGACTGATGGTTACGCGCGGCTATCGCCTTGGCTGCCCGGGCCTTCTCACCAGCGAAGCGGCCGCGCATATTTGCCATCGACACCGGTCTGCGTTCTACGCGTTCCTTCTTCGGCGGCATGACAATGGCGGATGCAGAGTCGCCGGAGCTGCGGAGCTGGGACCCGAGGGATCCTGTCTGCGGGGGCTCGACTTCCGAAGGTGCGACCCGTGGGATAGACGAAGGTTGGGAGTTGGAAGAGTCCGACACTTTGCCCGGACTTGACTGAATGAAGAAGCGGTTGTTTGCGCGACGATTCGCGCGTGTCTGGGGCGCTGTTGCTGAAGGAGTTACTGCTGCAGAGCTCGCCTCCGCTTCTGAAGGAACTTCGGTGATATTCTCGGGAACAAGATTTGGTTTAACCATGGGAGTGACTGTGCTGCTCAGACTGCCACCAAGCGATCCGACTCGACTTGGTACCGGAGTGGGTTCCACAAGACGAATTTCGAGGTTCGCAACGGGGGTGTCTGGAGGTGCGAGAGACGACGCTTCAAATGTTGCCGAGTGGGTGGCAATAGGAGAACAGGACTTGACCGGTTCTCCCGTCCGCTTCGGCTGGTTCTTTACAGCGTCTCCAACCCAGTCCTTGAAGGACGTATCCTTCACCAGAAGAGCAAGTTTGCTGTTGAAGGAGCGTCGTTCGAAGCTCGGGCTTCGGGGAATCGAGGTTGATCGGTCTGAAGGTGTTGCGATCTCCATGGATGATTCGGTGACATTGGTGGCAGAGCTACTCCGACGTCGGCGCCGGCGCGCAGCACCCCAGTGTCTGAGGGTTAGGTAACGGTCTTGTCACCGCAGTGGTGTTCTCGACAACATACCGCCATGCAAGGTTTTCTAACCGCTCGCCATCCTTGACCACATCGGCTGCACGAGAGATGGCTGTTTAGGTGGTCAGCTGTGGGTCGGAGTTGTTGGGTGGCTCGATTGGGTGCAAGTGAGACTATGGTAGACCACATGACCGTGTCTGTTCTAAACGCCCAAGCCACATCCACGGTGGCCACACTGCGACTTACCGTTCCAGATGGTGGGAATGTCATCGTCGAGCTGTTGATCGAGTTGAGGAATGGCGCTCGGAGAAAGCGCGAGAAGGGGCGCGTGTTTTTGTCGTGGGGATGATGTACGGCACGAGTCGATTGATGAAGTGGACCCGTGTGGTTCGGTGGGAGCCGGTGATAATGAGGCTCCGGAGCGGCCGGAGTGACCGGAGGGGCCTGCTGCACTTGGTACAGCGTCCCGCACGCCGGAGCCCAGACCGTCGGCGCGCTGGCGCATGATGTCACACTGTGCCGGGGGACGAGGAAAAGCTGTCTAGTGGACGCTGGATAAATGACACGCGTCGGGACGTTGGGAGCGCGGAGGTGCGAGGATGAGCGTGTGGAGGTACGGCAACGACCGAGCAAAGGAACCGGATGGACAAGTGTGGAGGAAGAGCTGGCGCAGTGGCCGTTGACTAGACGCGAATGCAATACATGGGCGGCACGTGTGGATGAGGATGCGGACGGGCGCTGTGGGTGCGGGGCGCGGGGCGAGGCGGGGCGTGTTGTTGTGGAGTGTGTTGTTGGCGAGCGGCCAAAAAGAGACCAAGGTGCGGGGTGTGCGCGTCGGCTACTGTGGGGGGGGCCACGGGAATAGCGCAGCGCGTGCTGGACGATCAAACCCTGGAGGGAGTGGATGCGGCAATGCAGGATGGATAACGCGGGAGCGTGGTGGTTGTGCAGATGGGATGGATGCGATGCGAGAATGATGCTGATAGTGGAAGACGATAGAGGGGTGAGGAGGTAGTGAAAGGTGAAGGTGGAGTTGAAATGGGTAATGTGGGGCAAAGGAGAGGAGGAGCCAAAAGACTGCAGAGTTGTAGTCAATGTGACTCGGCCGGCCGGGTGTGGGTGTCCGGCTGCAGCAGGCAGCAAGCGGGGCTCTCTCTGGCGCTCTGGGCCTGGGCGCAGGGAGGGGCGGCGGCGGATGATCTTTTTCCGGGCCGGACAGTTTTGAGCACGGGATCCGCGGTCCGCAGAGATTAGTGGTCCGGCGACTTTTCTTCGTGTTCTTTGCCAACTCTATTTTATTATTAAAATCGAGTTTTGTCGGCCTCTGAATCGCTCAGATACGCGGAGCGCTGCGCAGAGCTGGACAACAACACAGATGTAGAGTTCACGAATGAGGAGAAAGGCTTGCCGGCGCCGACTGAGCTGAGAGAAGGGCGGATATTGGCGGGCGTGGCGGAAGTTCGGAAGACGAGCGCAAGTGGGATGCACGCGATGCACAAGTGCAGAAGCCAGTGCGCGAGTCCAAGAGCAAGCCGCGGTCGAACTCTGTTGCTTTGGGCCCCTCACACGAGCACAGCGGCACGCACAGATAGGCGCCGAGGATCGTAGGATCAAGCCAAGAAGATTAAGGAGATCGAGTCGGAGGAGGGAAACTGCGAGCCAACCACACAATAGATAACAAAAGCTTGCTTGGGAATGCGAGACAGGCTGCTCGCTCTAATCCTCGGCTCTGTAACCAAGGATCGGGGAGCGGGGGAGCGGGCGAGCAGGGAGGTCGTCTACGATGTGGAGATCTGTCTGTCCCTGCGGGACACACAGCCCTTGTTGACGTGTAGCGGGAAAGAGGAATGCGGGAAACGCCGCGCCGAGAAGCGAGAGCGAGTACCAGAGGGTGGATGCGAAAGGACTCGTCGGTTCAGAGATGGGGGTACTATACGCGAATATTAAGACTCTTGGGAACGATAGAGGGGCTGGACTTCGGCACGCAGGGTCAACGGGTCTCGCACACTTATAACGTTCCGTTACCGCTATTGTGGGCGTCGAGCCAAGCAGCCTGTTTGCAGAACGGCGACCATCCGTCTCGCGCTGCGCGCCACCCGGTTTCCGCGACCTACAGACTTCATACAGACCACTCTCATCCTTTCAGACGCGCCCGACGTTGTCTCGGCCACCTGCTCCGGTGCTCCGGTTTTGCAGTTGGAACGCCCGTTGGCAGCTGGTGGCCTGGTGAGCTGGTGACCACATACTGTACATGCTGTGCATGGCACATGGCCACACCCCAATGCAGCTATGTAGCATGCAGCAGCATGTGCGGCGCGTAGCACACAGCCGCCCAGCCGTGCAGCACGCAATCGGCGTCTCATGCGATCATGAACACATGAACATCCAGCATACAGCATGGCACAGCAAGCGCCATGCATGCCGCCCGCCCGGCATGCACTGTCCTTGACGGCCGTGTCCCGATACGGAACCGCTGGCACCCGGAACAGATTGGTTCTTCAGCCATCGTGCGTGCATCGAGTGCCACCTCCTGCCAACCTGCCCGTTGCATCCAGTGGCGTCGCAAGATCCGACGGTGCATGCCGCGTATATGCGTGTTTACCTCGCATGCTTTGCATACAGTTCATGTTGTTGGCACTGGCTGGCGTTGGCGGTCGCCACCGATCCTGACCTGATCCGCGTCACTGGGTGCCGCCCCGAGCGGCGGAGATGGCCGTCGATCCGGCCGATCCACCAATTCATCCATTCAGAAAGGACAGTGAAATCCGAGTCGAGACTAAAACCTCACGGCCCGCGGTGTTCCACCCACCAGCTCCCCGTCCACTCTCCGAGTACAAACACCCTCTCAACTGTTGCTCCGCACGCCGTGCGCCGCGTGGCACTCCACGGGTTGGTGCGTTGGTGCAATCATGCAATTGTTGTGGAGCTCCAGTTGCCAACGCCCTTTGCTGCGAGTACTGGTCGGCAACGGGACGCTACGCACATCGGCCAGCACCCATTCTGCACCGAGCTTCCCTGTGCCTCCATCATGTGACTCTACAACCTCGCCTCGCCTGCTCCCGGCCTCCGGGGTTAACCGAGCGCTTGCGTGGCACATTGGCAGCATGCAACGCTGGGGCGCAGGGGGTTGTCGCCATGCACAGTACGGACCACGGATCATCCAGTGTGCCAATCCATGGGCGATCAAGGATCCAAGAGGCCAAGATGGAACAGTTGGTACAGCCGCGGGCGGGGTGTCGGATAAGTGCCCAGGGGGATGTGCAGATGCGCAGGGGGTGGCGTGTTTCGGCTTGGACCTCCTTGGCCTAGCCTGTGCGCCCAAACCCCCCTTTCCCCTTGTTGACACTGCTCGCTGCTCGATCACTCCCCACGCCCCACCCCGTGCTCGAGGCCAATCTCCCGCTCATGTAGAGCTCGCATCTCTGGAATCTGAGGCAAGCTCCAGCTCATAATTGAGCTCGGGACATGAATGAGCTTCTGCACTGTACTCTTCTCTGATTGCCGTCAACTATGGAAATGCCGATTGTCAGACCTGTGGGGGTGGCGCTCGGGCCGATGCGGGGAAAGCGTACGCTGGGCAGGGCTGATCATGGGTCGCCGTGAGCCTGTCTCACGAGCACGAGGTGTCGTATGCACCCCGGATTGAGGTCACTGCCTATCCAAACCCGTTGGATATATCCAGTGGACGTGGCAGGACTGAGCGCGGACCACTACCAAATTGAAGGTTGCGGATATGATAGGCAGCGCTTGCGGAGTGATCGAATGTCGGCCGGCCTCAACGGCAGGTTTTGTGTGTCGGCGCGTGCAATGTAATCGACAACTTGAGAGACCGCGGTCCGCTCCCACGTGTTGCGTAACGGACACGAGGGCACGCGGGGAGGGCCCGATTGTGAGAATGTGGGATTCGATCGCGACCTGAGACCGGACAGGCCGGACCGCGAAGCGGGGCGGGGCTGGGCGGTGCCGAGCGGTGCCGTGCGGCGCCGTGCGGGGTTCCGGCGGCCCGCTCGTGCATTGATCACCATCCGTACGCCTCGTGGATGAAACTATGCTAGCGTCTCCTGGGATATTCTCACGACGCACGATCGTGTAGCGTGTAAGTGAGGAGAGAGGCTGGCCATCACCATCCCGGTTACAATTCCCAGCGGCCATTGCCACGATCGCGCCATGGGCCCCGATCGATCGATAAAAGATAACGAGTGTCCTCTGTGGGACACCGGCAACTTGCAACTAGCCGGTTGGATGCAACTGGCAACTGGATTTTGGGAGGACGGAGACCGTGTTGTCGACGTACTTGAGGATAGACGGAGTCCCCCCAAAAGTGGCCCCGGCATATATCGTTCTTGTCGTTCTTAACCCATGGAGAATTCGTACCCCACAATGAACGAGGGATGTGTTCGCCCGGGGGGGGGGAAGGGGGAGGTTGCGTTCTCATGTTCTTACAGACTTGGCGAGAGGATACTACCTCGCGAAAGACCGGGCATCGTCGCCCAGATCAGCCACAAGTCTTGCGATCGGTCCCCGTTATTAGACGTGTAGATGTCAGACATATGGTCAGTCCTCAACGGTTAGCTTGTGGAGGCCGCAAGCTTATACTGTCCACAACAGCAACTCAAGAAACCGGCGAGGATCTACAGCGGGGCTAGTCAGTCTCCACACGCGCACAGGTAAATCGCCATCCCAATCTCCGGCGTGCTAGTCGCTGCGTTCGGGGTCACACGGGTATCATCTATAGTCACAACAAATACAGCTCCACTTAGTTTTTCTTGGAGGTTTTGGATCGCACGGGGAGGAACTTGACCTTGTACTTGTTGAGGAAGGGCCAGGGGGGCACGCAGGTCTGGGTGTTAATAGGCTTGGCGAGGGTGAACATGATAGAAGCATCGAAGAAGAAGTCTGCTTGTCTCCTAGTGTAGGCGTGATTGGTGATTGGTTCACAAGGACGCAACCACACGTCAGCTCCACGGAGTTCCTCTCGGCCCAGTAAACCTCCCATCCACTCTCTCCCCTACTCACCAAGAGAAGGAGCAGAAATCCGCCTCCAAAGATCTCAATCGCGACAAACACGCTTGACGTGGCAAAGGACGCGAGGAACGATACAGCCTGCGAGAGTAAGGTTAGGGGCGAGGTGTGGGATGGTCGCGAGGGAAAACGGTAAGCAGGGAGCAGCGAGTCAGGAGGTCAGACATAGTAGATGAGCAGACATCGAGCGGGATAGCAACATGGGGCACGAAATGCGTCAGCTCGTGCACAAGTCTTGCAGTCAAGTAACTCACGACGAGCGCGGCGAGATAGTAGTTGGCGTACGCCTCGGAGAGGGTTTGCGAGTACGGGTCCTGGTGGTCAGCGGTGGTCGAACAGCGACGCTTCAAAGCGTCGAGTCACTGGCGCGCCGCTCGTTGCAGTCTGAAAGCATCTGATGGACTCACGATCCCACCGTCGAGGAATTTTCTGATAGGCGCCGGAAGGTCCATGATGGCGATTCGAGGCTGGGAGGTGCGAGTGAGCGATAAGACAAGACAACTGGCCACACGGACGCGACTACCACAACATCAGTTTCCAGTATTCCAGCCGATGATGAAACGCAGTGCACTAGGCAGATGCCACGCTGACACGACTGCTCCGACACGGAGATCCTGAGGAAGACCGGACGCCGATCACGTGCAAAATGACCCAGAGGAATTGAGGAACGACCAAGATCCCAAGACTGCCAAGGATATCCTATATTCCGAGCCAAAACGGCGCAGGCGGCGGCCGAGAGAAGGCGATCGCAATATGGTGACGGAATCAGACGCGCGTGGGCAGATGGTGCAGTGTGAGTCCCAGTGCCTGGCTTCCGTTCCCGAGGGGTTTGAGGTGCACCGACTTGGCTACGATAACGTAATGTCCTATGATGTCATAGGCTTCGTTTAGACTCTCATTCCGTCATAATCGGGGTTCAACCACAACGGGCGCGCTGTGCCCGAGCAAAGATGCGCGCTGCAAAGGTGGGGGAGCTGAAGAGCTGAAGAGGTGGTGGTATCCGGGGAGATCACTCGTGCGGCACTGGCTGCTGGAATTTGTGTTGCAGACCCTTTGCAGCTCCAGTGCTGTTCTCCCTTTGTGCTCTGTAGCCGCAATGCCGATGATGATGATGATGATGATGATGATCTCGAGCAAAGCAAAAAAAAAGGTATCCACATGATCCTTCCCACTGCCACTGCCGCCCCGTACCGCACTAACATTACGGCCTCTTTTATAAAGAGCAAGCACCAACAAGAGTGGGCTCTGGTAATTCTCCATCTCCGCACTCTAGTAATCTTTCTTCTTGTCGTTCGATCCTCCTGTTACTTGTCTCACCTCCGCATATTGCCATCTCGACGCGACTTCATCCATCGTCGCATCCAACACTCTCCTCGAGCTCCCGAGGACCGCCAGCACTCCCGCTTACTCACTTGCACCTGAACGGTGCGCCGCCGCCATATCTTCAGCCGCCGCCAGCGTGCAGAACACGCTCGAGCTCGGGCTCGTAACCCTCCTCACTCGCCCGGTACTCAAAACTGTGTTTGCAAGCGAAACCGGCACGCCCTCGGAATCGCAGGACACGCCAGCGGAACCATCGTCCCAGTCGCCTGCCGAGGAGGTTTGCCAGAACGCCAAGGCTAGTATCGCCCCTCGTACCGCGCCGATCATCCCGGCCGCCATCCCCATCTCCTTACCAGGGACTCAGGGCGCACAATCATCGAACCCGAACGCGAGCTCCACTTCCGACATGAACGCAACTACTCCCACTCAGGCGACGTTTGCGCCACCTCCAGCCATCGGAGACCCCGCTACTCAAGGTGCCAAGCGAGACACCTTTGGCGGTAACGACGACGTGAACGGTCTCGCGCAGGCAACCAACAACATGGCCATCGCTGATACCTCTCCCGGCAAAGCTACGTGGGATTGGGACGATAGCAGGCCTTCTCCGAACGGCGCTGTCAACCCGGCTGCGAATGGTGGCCCCATTGCCAATGGTGGAAGCGCCGTTCCGCGCCGCATGCCGACCGGTGGCGCAGTGCCGCTGGAATCCCCAGCGCTCTTTATGCCTGGTGGCCCTCAGGTGAATCCATCCGTCCCAGGCGAACGCCCAGGTCTTCCTCAGCGCCCCAGTCGGTCGTACAGGGGACAGAAGCCGGAGATAGTGACTCATTATGAGAAGCCGCTCGATGAGCGTCCTTCATCTGTTCTTCAGCCTAAGTCTTCTGTTGCCGTTGGGGCTGTTGTTCCCCCAGACATTCGTCCCAAGAGCGCGTCGCGATCTAACTCACGCAAGTCTATTCCCAAGGCGGTCCCACCACCCACGTCCCCGCCTCCGGTTCCTCCTGTCGCCGCGCAGACGCAGACGCCAACGGCTGCAGCATTCCCCGTCCCTCCAGGAAATGCCCCTCCCGTTCCTGCTCAGCAGCAGGCAGCCGCGGCGACAGGTGCTCCAACCGCGACAGGTGTGCCCGAGCCGTACGATTACGAACAGGCCCGCTCCAACTTCTACTCTGTGCCGGATCCCACTCGCCCCGAGACGGCACAGGCGTATCGCGAGGAGCGTGAGCCAGTCCCCGAGGCATCTCCCGAGACCAAGCCGATGGATGGCCCGACCTCCCACCCGACGTTGATTGCTCCGGTGCCGATCCCCATGAACAACAATGTCCGCCGCACTTCGATGCCGCGGGCCGAACCCACTGGCTATTCGCAGAATGCCGCGCCCGTCGATACCATGGCCACCCCCCAAGCCCGGCCCCAGTCGCGCACTAGCTATCCGCAGAATGCCTCGCCCGTCAATGCCATGGCCGGCCCGCAGGCCCGGCCCCAGACTCAGAACCTGATGGCTAGTCCGCAAGCCCGGCCCCACTCCCACAACCTGTCGCGTAACAGTTCACACTACAGTGCCAGGAACCAGCCCCTTAATCCCTCGGCGTCGATTCAAGGCCAGCGCCTTCCGCCCATCCAAGACGGCGCTGTTCATGTGGGCGATGTCATGACGTTTGACCAGCAGCAGCGGCTGCAGGGCGGCTCCGGTATGCACACTCCTCGGGGACACCAGCTGGTCGATGACGGTCCGGTTGACAAGCCTCTCGGCCGCAGCGTGAGCCTGGACCGTCGCCGGTCGTTTGGTTATCGCCCCCAACCTATTCTCATGGAGGACGAGTTTGGTGCTGGTGGTCGTGACTCGCGAGCCGAAAGCTGGTTTGGCCCCGACCACCGCACAAATATGGTGGGCCGGAGTAACACCACCCGTTCTCGTGCCACTGCCGGTCGCAACGGCACACTCTCGCGTGCCAGCAATGGCGGTACCATCGGCCGTCGTGCCGGCGCCTTTGGTATGGGCGCGGGTTTGAGTGTCGGCACCCAGCCCGAAGAAATTCTTGGACGAGAGTGAGTAGTGCATCGCTTATGGTACCTAGTATTGCTGCTGACCACCAGGGACATCCACGCCCGCGCCGAGGTCTCGGACCGTCAGCTCGACCGCGACACCCTCCGGCGCCTCTCGCAGATGGAGAAGAAGGACGCGCGCAAGCTTGAAAAGCTGATGAAGGAGGAGGAGCGCGCGCAGGCCAGGAGCCTCGAGCAGTCCATCCGCGACCTGAAGCATCTCGCCAAGATGCAGAAGGAGGCGATTGCCAACGAGCGCAAGTCGCAGTCGCATCTCGCCAAATGGACAGGGCGGGAGCACCGCGCGCGCATGCGTTTCCTCAAGGAGAAGGAGCGGTACGAGAAGGTCGAGAATATCCTGCGCGGTGCAGAGAACGACTTCGAGGAACGCAGGGACCACGCTGCGGGCCTCACGGCGCAGATTGCGGAACGGTGAGTGTGCCGAAAGCGGAGGAGTGTCAGATGGCTAGCCACCTTGAGCCGTTCATACTGCCATTGTCACCTCCTGCCGGCATTACGCGTGCTTCACGTAATTTCATACTGACATCTCAGCACCCAGGAGATCGACGACCTGCGCGCCCAGAAGGCCGCCGACGACCGCGAGCGTCGCGTAAAGAAGCATGCGATGCGCAACCCGGCGTACGCGTAGAGTGTTCCGATCTCGACCTGTATCGTCTCATCTCATGGCGTATACTACAAGCACAACTCAAGACCAACCCCATGACTCGCTTCTAGACTTGTCCGTTATCTCTCATTCCGGCAGTGAAACAACGGCCGTGATATATATTTCCTCGCTCAGTACAGTATAGTGCTTCACTCAGCAGCAACCTTGTTCGTTCTTGGCTCCCTACTGAGCCTGGACACGAATGCCAGGCTTTAATTTATTGCCCGACTTCAATATGCAGCGCTTATCCTCTTGTTCTCTCTCGGGCCTGGGAAGGCATTGGCTAATTTTGCATTGCATTGCATGGCGAGTACTTGTAACAGTGTGGTTGTGTGGCTAGGGAACAAAAACAGAACAGAACAGATTGGCGCTACTCTGGCAAGGACCCAAAATATGATTTCTAGTATGGACACGGCGGGCGATGCGGGTAAATAGCGAGAGCGAGAGAGTGTGCGATGTTGTGCGATAAGAGAGCGAGAGCGAGACATAGGAAACCGAAACCCAAAACAACTTGGACAAGAACGTGTGCGATGGCGGTAAACAAGAGTACACGGACTGCTGGCCACGCTGCACGCGGTGATGCGGAGCTGAAGGCGCGGGCAGACAACACTAGACTGCTGTAGTAGTTTTGATTGCGGGCAGCATGGCCGTTACGAGCGCTTGACGACCATCCATGCAGCGACGGCGACCTTGCCGGAGCACGCGACGTCTGCGGTTGGTGGGGTGTAGGGCCCGCCAGGGGTGGTGGGCGTCCGTGGTGTGTCCGGCATACTCTTGTCGCCAGTAGGTGGGGCGCCCCATCGCCGCGGGTCAGCAGCTACGAGCGCACGAATGGCACGTTCACCCTCGTCGCCGGGCTGGACGTCCTTGTAGTCGAGGGCGGAGCGGGCCCATGTCATGGCTGCGTCGGCGAGCGCGTCAGGTGGCGGTCCGCCGGCGGGGAAAAGGTCACGGCAGTCGTAGGGGGGAGGTGGGGCGTCAACGTCCCACTGGGCCGAGAAGATTGGACGCGTGGAGGCGGGCACGATACCGACGGTGGCGGGAAGATTCAGCTGGAGAGCAAAGATCGGATTGGCGGCAAGGTAGTCGTCCATCAGGAGGCGCGAATAGGCCTTGCGGGTGCGAGGGTGTACACTGGGTGGAATCTCGTAGGACATTTCCACAATCTGCACGCATGTCAGCTTACGACAAAGAGAATGCAGCTGAACATACCTCGAGGACGCCGCCAGGCTTGAGAATGCGCACGGCCTCGTCGAGAAGATCGCCCCAACGGTGCTCGGGGACGCCAAGGCCGAGGAACCGCATGTGGACCATGTCAAAGACCCCAGAGTCATATGGCAGTCCGTCAAGGCTGAGAATGTTAGATGTTTCCACATCGCGGACGGCACTATGCACTTACAAGTCGAATTGTTGGAACTCGATGCGATCAGCGACGCTCGACCACTGACCCGTCCCGGGCGCCGTTCCGTTCAAACCTGTTCGGGCCTGATCCTCGGCGTTGGCGAGGGCGTTGAGATTGGTTTGACAGGGAACAATATCAGCGGCTATGAAACGAGTTTCGGGCCATGCCAGGGCCTGGGAGATCGCCCAAAGGCCAGTGCCAGTACCGAGCTGGAAATCTGTCAGTAAAGAGTTACCTGTGTGCTGATGCACGGGCCGAGGAGGAGTAGTGACTTACGTCGAGAACGGCCTTTGGCTGCTCATCCTCATCACAGTCGACAAATGTGTGCTGGCCTCCGGCGATTTCGTACATGGTCTCGTGCAGACGACCTTCGAGGTCGAGCACAGGGCGTTCCCACCCGACGGGGTACACTGAGCGGACCTCCTTGCCAGATTCGGTGCGCCAGGTGCGGCGGGCGCCAGGTGCCCCACGACGGCGCGAGGGCTCGTGCCAGGCAGAACCGACAATGGGAGGCGAAGCGACGCCGCCCTTGCCAGGCATGAGAGGACCGAGCACATCGCCATCGACCGCCGCCGGATCCCACGCGCAAAAGGGTGAGGTTGAGAAGGGGATGACCTCGTCGATATTGGGGGGCACGAAGCGTGGCGAGGACGGTATGATGAAGGAGGGCGAGGTGGGAAGCAGGTCATGCTTGACCTTTATCCGGCCGAGAGTTTCCGCCAGATTGTTCGTCGATTTTGATGCGCGCTGGGCTGTCCGCGAGGTGGCGAACAGGTCGGCGAGGTCAGAGGCCTCGGTCGAGGATAGTGTTGACATTGCACAGCTGGGCGAGCGACAAAGGGGACGAGAAGATGGGCCATTGACGAGGTCTTTTGAAGTCTCTGAAGAATAGCTGCGGTAGACCGGAGGGGGACGAGAGCGCAGGGGACTTCCGTGTAGGCTGTTAGAACGAGGAACATGAGGCGCAGAAGTACGAAGCTCGTCATGCGAGCCCTGGGGCTGGAAGTGCTTCTCCTCTTTGTTGTTGTCAGGCTGCCGGTTGGGGTACAGGTGGGCGACGCTGCGGCGCACACTTGCACGCCAGTTGCCTAGTGACGGCATGCGCCCAAGTTTGGGGTGGCGGTCAATGTCCATGTCTGTCCCCGATGCGCTGCGCAACCGCCCCGCGTAAGCTTGGAAAGTCTGCTGGAGGCGATTGGGTTCTTCTGGTGGCGAATGCCTGACTTTCTCCTGGAAAGCAAAGTCGTTCAAGCTGCCTTGAATGTGGACAAACTCGTCCGTTTCCGCACTGCCTTTGCGGCCAAGAGAACGGGTTATGTGTATAGTGCCAGCTTCGGCTATCGCGAATGGGCTGGTCCACGCGTCGAGCAGAGATGTCATGGGTGACGAGAGGCTGTGGGGCCGGGGAGGGATGATAGTCGGGGGGCTGTGGGCTGTGAGAAGCGAAAGAGTGGGTGGAGAGCTGAGTCCAGCTAGGTAAGAGAAGAGACAGTGAGGCGAGCGAGAGACGGTGTAGAGTGACAGACGAGGTGATGTTCCAATCAGTCTCTTGGGTCGACAATGTCGTCTGTCGAACAAGTGAGTAAATTGTGGTGTAGTACGTGATGTGTATCAAGTGGGAGACGCGGGGACGGCCAAACTTGCAAAGTTATAACAGAATGATGTTCTGCAAGACAACACCAGCCGCAGATGGGAACTGGCGACAAGGGTGCGAGAGTGCCAAGGGCAAGAGAGAGAGAGAGATGTCGCATGCAGCAGGCAGATGCGCAGATGGGATGGAACTGGTCGAACTGGCTGCATGAGCCATCCAGGCACACCCACCCACCCATCCACACAGTTTCCAGGAAACGCGTTCAGGATGAGGGTGGCCATAGAAGTAGGGACATACGGTGCAGCCGCACAAGGTACACGGTCCGCCTGGAATGCAACGCAGTCACGAGTTGCAGTACGGCACAGATTGTGGAATGAGTGGAGAAACGCCTCCTTGGCTCTCTTGCCTTGCAATGAGGTCCGTGAGCATCCGAGTGTGCGAGGTGCAGGAGAGGGTACACTAGTCAAAGAGGCGCGCCGGGGGCGCCGGAGACAATGTGGCAAGAGCAAGAGAGCGCAGAGCAGGCGTTTACTGCGAATGGCTGATCGGATCTTTGAAATCCGGCGCTCGGCACGCTCGGACAACCCCTGCTTGTACATCAGGGGAGATGGTTGTGGGGTACAGGGATGAGCAGAGGCGGCGATTTGCCGGCGCGTGGCGCATGCCAGTGGTCACGTTATTTTCCTCTCATCTTTGTCTTTGGATGAGAATGGCCCAGAGTTGCAGAGTGAAGTGAGGGGGTTGTGAGTGGGGTAGCGGGGCGCACAACCTCGATGATGGTTTCAGAGCAACGGCGTTGGAGTGTGGGTGGTCAGTGGGATGAGATAGATTAGATGTGGTTGCTCAGCGACAACAAGAACGACGACAACAGCAATGCCGATCCGGGCCCCTAGCCGCAAGCTGCTCGGGCTCGGCCGTCCAGGTCAATGTTTCTATGCTCTGAACAGCCCACAAATTGTCACCACAGCAGATCCAGTCCTCGAAGACAACGCGCTTAGGTCCAACCCTTGATCAGTGAGTCGCCATCAGCACGCTGGACAAGCATCAAGGCTCATGGTCCCTCGAACATCATTCCATCGTTTCACACCTTTAAGGGACCAGGCAGAAAGAGGCGGCGATGTATGTACTGCACTGTCATCGGTGCGGTTCATGCAGCTCCCCCCTCACCTGGCACTTTTGAAGTGTTGCAGGATCACATAATCTGGGGGGCGCCACTCTGTCGATGCTGCGTCAGTTGAGTGAGGGTTAGAAAAGCCATCGCCACTGACATGTTCGTCGTCCGGCGATCCAACGAGCAGAAGCCCAAGGAACACTATGATCTCAGGCAATCCAGACTTGTGGGCGTGTCTCGAGTTATCAATCGGAAAGGGCGTAGGTTCCAGGATGGCGTCGATAAAACTGGGGTGCAACTAGTCGCCACCATCAGGCGTTTCTGGGTTGCTGGCGCCTCTGACCAGCGTGCCTCATTGGTCCGGACGGTTACTTGGCCAGCGTGGCTTGCTGACGCCACGCGCCACGCCCCGAGGGAACATGCCGTCGCTGAATAGACAGAACGTGCCAGACTTTGCAGACTCGCCCGCATGCCTCGTGTACCCTCGTGGGCCGTACTGCGAGGGGGCAGTGGGTGGTATGTGGCCCTACGATCTGGGGATGAGATGGGCGGCCCGAGCAACGATCGGAGAGGCGCGTGCGCGGTGGAACCGCGGTTTGTCGCGTGATCTGTCGGCAGTGACCAAGGAGGAGCGCGCAAACTTTCAAAGGCTTGATGATTGTTGTAGAGAAGTCAACTTGTTGCCCAAGGAGACAGAGAGAGCTTTGAACGTTCTGGTTGGTGTGGGGGTTGGGAAAGAGGCAGAAAAGCGCCTAAGCTTGTGTGGTGGGAGCAGAATGTGGGGTACAGGGTGGGAAGAATGCGGGGTAAGGATGGTCGTGTACATCCCGCGATTTCCCGTTGGCTGTCTGTCACATCCCCACCACGGCCCGATTCACGGCGAAGTACGCGAGCTGACACAAAGCAACTTGATCTTTCATACTGCATCCCTCATCACGATATCGCGTTTCGAGATAGTTTGAGAATTGAGCCCACGCTGGCTCGACAGGTCCAGGCACACTCACGGCGGTCAAAACGACAATGTAGATCAGATATGGAGCTCAGGCCGCTCTGGCCTCGCCAGCCATCAACCAAGCCCAAGTACGACGGTTTCCACACATGGGTATCTGGGCAATGTGCGCCGGGGCCTTCTCGACAATGACATGGCCTAGGAAACCACTGTGATGACTCTGAATCAACACCAGAGACACGAAATCGTTCTCCTAACTACCGCGCCGTTCAAACCGACTTCCGTCGGGAGGTTGTGGGTGGGAGAGAGGGCAGAAGGTGGACAGGGCTGTGCTTCTCCCTCACTCACAACAGTGACTCACTCACTCTCCGCACAAAGAGCCGTTGGTCACATAGTGCGAGGCGCTGTATCGCGAAATCACGCCCAAGAGGCTGCACGAGGTGCTGTCGGAACACACTTGGCATTATGTCGGCGGCAATGTGAACAACGCCACACACTGACAGTAACTAACCGGGGTCAGGTCGGGAACGCCGTTTACGCCCCCCTTGCAGCTCTCCATTGTGACGGACATGGACTCAACTTGTACCTGAGAGGAACCTCCCTGCGTCGGCAGTGCCGTTGTATCGGCATCACATTATTCACTCACCATCCCATCCCATAGACCCCGAGTTCCCTCATCCCTGCCAGGTAAGAGGCTGTGGAACACTGCGAGGTACGGTCACGCTGCCCTACCGCCACCGCCAATGCCCGCACCTAGCCGCCGGACCAGCCGGCGTCCGCCGCCCGGCGATCCGAGCGCGTGGCTTGTGGGGTAGCGGCGTTCTCCACATTTTTGATGCGTGATTTAAACAAAGACTACGGCCTGAGTGGTGGTGGCTCGAGGAGGAGGCACTCCGGGCTTGTAGTACCTCATACTAGCACCTCACCACACTCAGACCACAGTGAGTCGCATGTCGTGTATCGCGAATCTAACGTCCGCGTCTGATCCAGCTTCTGATCGGGCAACTGGACATCGTGGAGAGATTGAACCGAGGTACCTCCGCAGACTCACTCAGGCCCCTTAACGACCACTGTGCGAGATTCTGCCTATCACGGACGAGCCTGGTGACATGCTTTGTTGCCGACGATTGGCTCCACTGGAACACGGGGGCGGCTAACGACCTCTGTGGCGTCGAGTTTCGACAGGTGATCCGTATACTGGGCAGTTGCTCACCTGCCGCCCAGGTGTGGGACTAAACGCCCAATCTTGACAATCAATGGCGGCATCTACGGCAATTGTGGGAGAGACAACTATATCACTTACCCGACGAACCGTATTACTCGCCCGACGAGGAAAATGAATCCCGAAACGGATGCCGAACTTGCGAGATGCCATGGACACTGATTGGAGCAGTCAGACTCACATGGGCGGTATAAATGTTGGCGAGTGGGCTGAGTTGACGTCGTCGAAGCTATGTGCGTGGACATCAAAGACAAGACTGATGGACTGTTGAGTGTGATAGAGGGAAAGACTGAGCCTGATTGACGGAGGTTGAAGTCTCCTTTCGACCGTCTGTACCGCTCACCTTTCCACCAGAGCACCCATTGACCAGTCCCAGCCGTTTTGACAAATGAAGGTCAAACTTCCCTTGACGCTGACCCAGCGGGTGGCTCGCCACCACAGTCTACACTGACGCTGAGATATAGTTCACTGGCTCTCCTCGATTTCGTTTGTTCCACTACGACTACCAAGGTTGCCTTCGTCTGCATCGATACGGGACTGAACAATAGCCGAACCACTAAATGTCGCCAATCTCTATCAGTGTCAGTATTGTTGCCTCGCAGGTTCATGAAAGTTTGGCCTGCCTGCCTGCAACCCCCCAGTTAAGTCTGAGTTTCGCGTTGATTAGCTCACGCGCTTCTCGCCTTTCCTCCAGATATTTGACAACTCTCACAGCTCCATTACTCAATCCCTTCTTGATGAAGCTTGGTAGACGTGTCAACTAAGACTGAACGGTTGCTCTGCCACAGTCCATGCTGTTGATCACGCCGAAGTGAACAAGAATAGACAACCTACATTAGATATTGGAGAGCTAGTTATCTTTTCCCTCGCGTCTCCATAGCTGGCGACTGGCCCAGTATATATGTTGAGTTCAGTCACAGTACATCTCTTGCCCTTCGTTTGTGCGGTTGCCTCTTTATGGCTTCTGATGGAAAGAGTGGGATCACAAACAGATGAGCCTTGCGAAGTCCGTCGAGAAACGATACATCAAGCTGAATAGCACCAGGGTCCCACTCATATGTCCCGAAACGTGTGGACACCCGGAAGGCATGTCAATCTCCTGAGCGCATTATGTACTGGAATCCCACTCGCGCTGCTTGGCATTTACAGTACTGACTGTCGGCGATTCGAGGCATAACCAGGAGACGAGCGAAGAAGGTACTTGTGAAGATGCAAGGAGGTGTAGCTATACATCAGCAACGGCGCACGGTACGACAGCGCGAGCAACGAGGGGCAAATGCGTGGGTTGATGAGTGACAGGCCGGAGTCTTATGACGCAGAGGGTTTCATCAGCATCAATACTCTGGCGAGTCTTTCCCCCCGCATGACGGCGGATGCTTCTTGCTGGGGAAGGCGTTTGCAACGAGATACTATAGTGAAGCTTGTGCTCTCCGATTCTGACCACATGACTTGGCTCGTTCAGAGACAGCACGGGGTTGAGGTCAACAATAAGCTTGCGGCCTGAGTTGAGTACAATATACTTGATGAGTATTTACAGAACACAGCAACCCGAGGTAGCGAACTGAGAGACCCCGTTCGACGGTGCCGTCGATGTCGATTTAGATGAAAGAGTAGCGGCGATGATCGCATTGACAGCGTCAATATACTTCAGAACGAACAAGTTTGACCACAGTACACGGATATCATACACGCGCGACCTCGCGCATTCGCAAAAGGCATTGGAAGCGAGGTGGTAAGCGCTTAACGATGATGAACGTGTGGACTTTGAGCGCGTTGCCTGTTTCCAAGTACAAGAAGCGACGATTGTGTTTGATCTGTGGTAAACATTGCAGACTGCTCGCCTTTCGCCACTTGGTTACTGAGTGGATCATTATCATCAATAGCTCGACGGAGCGTGTGGCTGGCATGGTCACCATTGAATTCCCTAGTACATAGTTGTAAGTGACCATGATTGGACCGCATCTGATACAGGCATGACAGAACACAGCGTCTCCAGAACTTTAACACGGTAATCTGGTTTAAGTACCATAACAGAACAGTCTATCGTCTATCTCAAGGCACCGAGTGGACTGGAACGACTGTCCCGCGTGAACAGACAGTCGAGAGTCAGCTGCAGCTCGGAAGGTGTGATATATCAGTGAGCGGACTTCAGTCGACTGTGCCAACACATCGATCTGGACAGTAGAGTGCCCGGGGATGTCCGGACATCTTCAGCTAATGGAGAACTAGCAGTCTGGGACTCGCGGAATAACGATGGAAACCAGGCGATACAGACTTTCGCGTTCAAACCGAGACTGTGTAGTTCTATAAGTTTCAGTCCACGTCGACACGTCGAACAGCAATTCTGGTGAGCAGCCAACAAGCTTCCACTAGAGGGATGCAAATGGACGCGTCGCGTCGTTTTACACGGAAGACGGACTCCGTGAGACAGCCACGACTGGGCATTGGGCACCCAGGCACGCCTGCGTTCCTGCGCCGAATGAATTGATTCCTGCAATCCGCTCCTGACCGAAGCTATAATTGGCAGGACGTGACACGCGATCGGGAACACTACTTTAGGTTTTTCGCCCCAGGGTCGGACCAGAAGGGCTAGGGAGGGGCGACGGCGCGCGCTCGCGGGCCCCAGTCGCGTTGCCGCAGCATCGTTGGACTGTTAGCATCGTGGCTGTCTATTCCTGTATGTCTATTCCCTCCGTCGTCGGACTCGTTATCTCGCTAGCGCTCGATGGCAATGCAGTCACATCGCGGTCGGTCGGCGAGACGTGGCTTGGCTACCTGTTCTCATATCCCATGTTCCCCCACCTTCCCCGCTCATACCGCTCACCTCGCATTTGGGCGCCTTTGGACAGCTTTGCAGGCGGTCGGGCATGTTTCCGGCCCGCTTGATCGGGACTCGGGCCGGTCAGCTGTCTGTGCGGCTGCGAGTCTGCGTCCACCATTGCGTCCTGCTCCAAATAGCCTGGGATGCAAATAACATTGTGGCCCATGTGTAGTCTCGCGGAATATGTTCCTACCTTGTACGTATGCCGGGATCCTCGGGCCCGCGGGAGCCATGATTTGCACCGCTTGCGACACTTATCGTGATGGCAACACCCGTGTGGCCGGTGGCCGGTGGAGACCGTCACGTCTCAGGAGCAGTGCGGGTTCACATGCCGCATCTGCCGCCTTGGATGATATCTGATGCCGACTTGCTTGGATTGGAGCTTGAGAGTTTGGACTTCAAGAATGTATGGTCAACAAATGTACCGTTTACGGCCAGTGTCCCGCAAGCCGGATCGCAGGACAGGTTGGCAAGGTTGAGGATCTCCCGCCAGGCACAGCACATGTCCTTCTAATCTCGATCGATCGTCCACAAGAACGTGTTGTGCCTGGGACACAGATCCTGGGACAGTGGACAATGCACAAAGGTCGCAGGATCGCAGGCTGTGGTCGGCCGCAGTCTGACTCGCGCCATCCTCACACACATATGACATGTGGCCGGAACGCCTCTCAGCCTCCCGCAGTAATGTCTACACCGCCTTGACTGTGACATGCTGCCCTTGGTCCCCGGCGTGGGGGGTGGAGAACGGGGAGGGGGTCCTGAGGGGTGGGCGAACGCCATCGCCGCAGATGAGTTTCACGCTGGCCCCGCTTAGCTCAGTAGTAGATTCCACCTGTAACAAACAGACTGCAATCGTATCAACCCGTTCGGTATCCTGCATCCCGGTGCTTGGCACACTTGATAGCTTGGCATCTCATCATGTGGACATGCACCCTTTGCGCACGGTGTTCAGTTGTGCCCATCCAGTCCCTAATGTATGTTTCGAGCTGCAGAAAGCTTGCTTTCTTTGGACGGTCGTGCAGCACTCTTGGCTTGACCAGCTTGGGCAACAATTGCATGGCGGCGGCTTGGCATCAACGTGAGTACAGAGGTTTTGGTCTGATCGGGACAGTATGGCATGGCTGCAAGCAGCCAATGCTGGATCACAGGCCGTAGGATCGCAGGATCGCAAAGTGAGATCACAAGCTCCTGATGACTATTGTGCCACCTCTCCCGGTCTGACACTGACAACTCCGTCCGTTGTGCGCGTGGTGTGCGCCATGGGGACTGGATATTGGTTCCTAGTTCCTGGTCTGGCCAGTGCTGAGGAGTCCCAGAGTCAGACACAAGTTCAGCGCCGGCGTCAGGCAGCCGAGCAAGTCTTGGCGAGGCAGCCAAAACGACTGTCTGTTGAGCACCGTGGCTCTATTGCATCTACTACTATTGTGCGCTGTGTTTGACAACCTCGATGACGTTCGGAATCAAACTGGATTGCAGACACAGTCAAAGGAGGCTAATGAGACCGGCCAGCTAGAGAACTCTAGAACCGGGCAAAAGGGGATCAGCCAGCTCCAAATGAATACAATTCTAGCTCAGGCCGGGCTCGCAGGCCGCGGCTGTTCTGGCGCGTGGGCGCTGCGCGTTCCTTGTGGTTCGCGGTTCGGCCGTTCCTGCCATGCCGCGTGGACCCTGAGCGACGCGCCACGCGCTTCAACGCGTTGAGAATCGGGCCATTGGGCGTCATTTTTTATCGAGCTTTTGGCTTTTCTCGGCCTGCGTTTCCGGGAATGAAACTTCCTTCCGCCGTTGATGACTGAGTATCGGGGATAGCCAGCAGAATGGCGATAAGGCCACGAGGGAACAAAGAGGGATCCCCTCTCACTCGACGTCATGACGAGAGCTTGGGAACAACGAAATAGGTCGCAACAGAGTATGTGCAGCTTCACGATTGAGCAACTGCGCTCACTGAGCACTCCAGATCGGATCTCTCGCGATCTCTCAGATTTCTTGTCTGTGTGGGTGGCGCACCCGTTTGGATCGCGCAGCATCTTGACTGTAGCACGTTCCCACCTCCTCTTTGCCCCGTTTGCCCCTCCCCACCCTGTGGCGTCCAGTCGATCCCTGTGCCGACCACATCCGAAATGGTTCTTGGCCAAGGGGCCCTCAAGGCCTCAAGGACGCCACCCAGCACAGCAGCCGGCGCTCAGGATAACCGCGTTGCACAAACCCGCTCAACCATCTGCGCCGAACGGATCCAGACGCCGAACCTGAGAGACAGGATCTTCCCCCATCCTCCCGTCCTTTCTGCGCCGCGGTGTCTGCTCTCCTGCGATACTGGGCCATGGGCCATGGGATGGGATGTGTAGCCAGCTTCCAGGGAGATGCTGCAAAGAATATGAAGAGTCTTGACCCGCTAGTCCACGATAAACGGACGCAGAGAGCACAGCAAACGGAGGCCGAGGCGCTCTGGGCAATTGCGCCGTCAGTTTTAGGTCAAGCTCAGGGCATTGATGGCCGATTGTTGAATGCTCGCGAAATGTGCGTTCGCTTTGATCCAGGCCAGCCCAGCCTGGCATCTCTCCCTTTGGCTCTCGGCTCTTGGACCGTGTGCTGGTCGGCTCTCGTACCTTTCGTCTCAGACTCAGTCGCTGCGGGGTGCAATTGTTGTTCATGGGTGTGCTTTTGCAAAGTGCGACAGCGGAATGCAGATGGATCAAGGAACAGAAGAAGTACACACGGCGTCGTTAATTTTGGCCCGCAAGGAACACGGCAAACGAACATAATCCACTAGCTATGGAGCTAAACTGGCAGCTACCAGAGTGCGATTGATCTACAGTGATCCTGCGATCCTGAGAGCCCCCTCAGTTGCGCAGACATTTGCCTATGAATGACATTTCTGTCCACACAAAGTGCAGTCTCATCCATTGGTCCGGGTCCACTGGACCTTGAGCCAGCTCCAGGTGTGGCTCACGCACGCCCACACGCCCACACGGGGCGGGGCGCTGTTGGGCTGTCGGTCGATCCTTGGGCTGCCTGTCGCGCCCGTCGCTTGTGCCCTTGTCCAAGCGTTCGGTGGCGTCCACACGACCCTTTGGACCAGCGACCAGTGGGCCATTCGCGGTATCCCCCTCTCCCCCATTGCCCAGCACACTGTCCCAGCTGCCCAGGCTGGTGCGAGCATTGTGAACGCCTGGATGGGGATAAAGGCTAGTTGGCATCCACGCAGTCCTCTCCCTCCTCGTCTCGTCGTCACTACTTATCCCACATCTTCTTCTTTGCTCTTCATCTCATCAGTTCCCCCTTCTCCCTTCGCTTTGCACTCTTTGCAGTTAATCCTTCTAGTTTCTACACGCCCCCACGCTCACTACCCCCGCCGCTCTCTACCACAATGTTCAAGCTCGCCCTCCTCTCCGCCCTCGTTGCCACCTCGGCCTCGGCCCTCCAGATGATCACTCCCGTGAGTGCTGAGGCTGCAGCTGTCCTGCAGTTGTCTCCGCGATTGTACCCCAACTAACTCTCTCGCAGTCGTCGCTCGTCCAGTGCCAGCCCGTCCTCCTTAAGTGGAACTCGGGTGTCGCCCCCTTCTACCCCTCCGTTCTCCCCGGCAACCAGCCCGGTGCCACCCCCCTCAAGACCTTCCCCCAGACCAACGCCGACTCGCTCACCTGGGTCGTCGACCTCCCCGCTGGCACCGCTGTGTGAGTACAAAACGCACATGTCGTGCGATCAAGACAGAAATGCGGCCTCCTGTGATTCTCATGGCCTCAGGGCATGCATGGCATCACCACCCTCTCCGCATGGGTTCCACGTCCTCAGGGCATGGAGTCTCCGTGGCACAGATCTCATATTTGGGCTCTCCAGCTTTGGCCCTGGGCCATCCTGAGTCTAACCTACATATCGAGTGTCCCAGCCAACAGTATGCTGACATCCGCAGCTCGCTCCAGATCGTTGACGGCACTGGTGCCCAGCAGTGGGCGTCGGTCCTCACTATCCAGGAGGGCAGCTCGTCCGAGTGCCTGAAGGGCGGTGCCGACAGCGGCGCCACTGAGAACACTGCCGGTGGCGACGCCGCCGGCAACACTGGTGCCCCCGCCCCGGCTCCTGCCACCCCTAACACCGCTACCGGTGCCGCCCCCGCCCCCAGCGCTGGTGCCGCCACCGGTGCCCCCGCTGCCTCTTCGGCTGGCGCCGCCGGTGCCGCTACTGCCTCCGCCGGTGCCTCCGCCAAGCCCTCGGCTTCCGCCTCGGCTGACGCCCACAAGACCGAGGCCGCCGCCGGCGCTTCCACCAGCAAGCCCGCCTCGGGTGCCGGTGCCATGCGCGTCGGTGCCGGTGCCGTCGCCGCCGGTGTCATCGCCGCCATGGTCTTCTAAGTGACGGACGGTTCATTCGGAGCTAGTTAATGACCTCGCCTCCTTGGCTCGATACTCTCCGTCGAATGCAAGGTTTCGATGAGGATAGACGCAGATAAACCTCACTACACTTTCCCCCACACACAGTACCATTACACTCGCATACCATTTCCTCTCCCCTCACCCTGTCATTTATTGCTACCGGTCCTCCCATAGAGACAATTTGTGGCGACGCTGCCATCGTGCATGCATTCCGCTCATTATTTCCCTCCATCGAGCTTATCAAACGCAGACTGGACTGACTGAAACTTCCAGTACTGACTATAACTGATGGGCTGGACATGAATGACGACACGGATCCATATCATGTACTCCGGCGCTATGTACAATATTATGGCTCAATAGCCCTTCCTGTGTTGAGGAATTATGCTGAGGCTTCACATGGGTCGACTCCTCAAAGGATTGAAGGAGTTCAGCAGTGTCGAGCGGTCCTCGACGAGACTATATCTGGGTGCGCCAGTGAGTGTTGCGGCCTGTCGTCAGTGCTGTCCCGGATGATTGTTCACCATAGTCCACAGGCGCTTGCTGCCAGACAATAGCTGGATCAGCTGGGAGTGAGTACTTGATTCTTGGGGCTTGCTGCTCACCGGCAGGGTACGCAACTGGATTGATCCCTAGTCTCAGCATTGGCCTGCCACAATGCACGTACCCACAACCTTCCTGCGAGGAGCTTCGGGGAACGACTTGGCCTTGGAATACTTAGTCGGCACATTCCCCCACGTGGACTTCGCGGTGCTGTTGGCGGAGTTGAGAAATCCAGCGTGTTGCATTTGCTGCACCTGCTGGCGATGGTGGAGCGGAACACGATTGAAGTTGACGCCACCATGTGAGTTGGTAGGCGGGAAAGGGAGAGGCGCTCGAGTGTGACCGTCACCTGCGAGTTAGGGAACAGAACTGAAGCAATATACCGACTACGAGAAGGTACGGTGTGATCGGTGTTGTCCTTGTCGTGTGTGGGAGGGGGAATAGGAGGACGACCATTGACATTAGGGGCTACGATGGCGGTGACCTTCTTCCCTTGAAATTCGCTGGTGATAAGCAATACTGACTGCCTCTACTCACTGGGTCTCGAACCATTTGAGGAGGCGCATCATGAATTCAGTTGAGTGGCACTTGATGAAAGCAGTACTACGGTCAGTGAGAGTGGAGACTCTGGCCTACCCCTTGCTCTTGCCATTGCATTTGTGTTCAAGGAAGGTGATGTCCTTAGCTGACAGAGGGACATTGGCCACCACCCCCGCACGGACTAGATCCGCATCGGAGGTGAACTCGGATCAGCACGAAGAGTGAAAGCGGACCCACCCAGTGAAGGTCAGAAACTTGGAGAACCGTGAAGGGGATCAGCTCGTTATGTTGGCGGGGCTTGGGGTTGTCATGGACGGGCACAGGACGAAGTTCATTGTGAGGCTCCTTGTCCTTGTGCCCACGCTCAGAGACCGCCTTCCTCGGAGTGAAAGGCACGGCATTGCCGGAAAGTTGCGACGACTCGGAACTCTTCGAAGGCTAAGTGTTAACAGTGCGACGAGCATTTCTGACTCACAGAGGGGGGCCAGTCCGTGCTGTGATCGGCGTCCTCAGGACGGGTCGAGTCGTTGTCAGGGGTGAGGGGGCGACGACCAGTGCACGAAGGCGAGCGGGACGTGTTCTGGCTGTAAGCCGAGTTGATAACAGAAGGGAGCAGAAAAACAGAGGATAGAGGGACCCCTATTAAGAAGAGACCGGAGCTCAGAAAGCATCAAAGAAATGTGATAGAAATGGAGGATCATTCCCCCCACGCTCATCCGTCTTGTTCTCATCACCGCCCCGATCAGTCAAGTAGGGAAGTACTCACATCTCCAGAATCCTCGTGATCGCGATCGGGAGAGGACTGAGAGGACGTGTCGGACATGTTTCCGGTTCAAGAAGAAGGTAAGTGGAGCAAGTGAAAAGTGAGTGAGAAGGAAGATGAGAGACGAGAGTAAAGATCACGGAGGAAGAGGTGGCCTTTAGTATTGCCACCGACCTACTATTCTACTGGTCCCTAGCCCAAGGCTCCAAGGATGCAATATCACACACCGAGCAATAAGGATATGAGGGAAGGAAGGAAGACAGTCCAGCTGAGAGAGATGACTGGACCGCAACCGAGAAGGAAACAACATCCCGACGAGCTGCGGAGAAGCTGCACCAGATCACCAGTGGCGTCATTCAGAAGCACGTCCCTGGGCGCAGTACTAGCGTCGCAGATCACACAGTTTAGTGTGTACATTAATGAGGTTGCATGCAGATGCGCACATAGGCCCGAGACAAACAATGAGTACGATATCAGATAGGGTCGATGAGGTGATTGGGTGTGGTGATGGTGACAAGTGGGATTTTACACGGCGCCGGTCTTGCGGAACGACTCAATGTCCTCGGGAGAGTAGCCAAACTCGGAGAGGACCTCGTTGGTGTGCTCGCCGAGGTAGGGCGGCGGGCGGTAGATCTGTTTCGGGGTCAGCAAGGGTTCCTCCACAGGGATGCGACGATCTGTCGATCTGCCAACACTAGGCCAGCAAAGACTCACCTTTGGCTTCTCGCCGTCGTAGGTGACGGCCGCGGCGGCGAGCTTGATCTTTCCAGCACGGGGGTGCTCGACCTCCTCAACAACACCGCGGGCCTTGGCCTGGGGATGGGCAAAGGTCTGGGCAATGTTGTTGATAGGGGCGAAGGGGAGGCCCTTGCCAGTGAGACGCTTCACCCACTCCTCAGTAGTCGCCTGACCAAGGACACCGCTGATGAGCTCTACCATGAGCTCACGATTGGCAACACGCTGAGCGTTGGTCGCGAAGCGGTCGTCGGTGGTCCACTCAGGACGGTTAAAGACGTCGGCACCGCAGAGAATACCGAACTGCCTGTCGTTGCCGGCGGAAAGCATAATGTACGAGTCCTTGGTGGGGAAGACCTGGTACGGAACAATGGAGGGGTGCGAGGTGCCCCAACGGGTAGCCTCCTGGCCGGCGATGAGGTAGTTGGCGCCAATGTTGGCGAGCGAGGCGATCTGCGACTCGAAGAGCGAACACTCAACGCGCGAGCCCTTTCCAGTCTTGCCGCGCTTGATCAGAGCGGCGAGGACGCCAGCGTGGGCGTAGTGTCCGGTAAGGATGTCGGTGACGGCAACACCGACCTTCACGGGGGTACCGCCGCGCTCGCCAGTGATGTGCATGAGACCAGCCTCCGCCTCAATGACGACGTCGTAGCCGGGCGCCGAGGCGTAGGGGCCAGTCGAACCGTAACCTAACGGTCAGCTCAAATCGAACAGCTTGCACTCACCAGTGACGGAGCAGTAGATGATGCGGGGGTTGATCTTGGAAACCTGCTCGTAGCTAAGACCGAACTTGTCCAGCTTGCCCGGAACGTAGTTCTCCATAAGCACGTCGGCATCCTTGATCATGCGGTGGATGATAGCCTGGCCTTCCTTGGTCTTGAGGTTGAGGGTAACCCTAACTGGTCAGTTCGAGCTCACACGACTGTTAAAAGCATCCCGCAACCACTCACGAGCGCTTGTTGCGGTTGGCCTGCATAAAGTAAGCCGACTCTCCAGGAAGGTCACGGCGGGGCACGGCCTCTCCCTCCTTGACCTTCGCCGAGGGAGGAGCCCAATGGCGCGTGTCGTCTCCGGTAGGGGACTCGATCTTGATGACATCGGCTGACGGGTAAGTGGGTGATACACGAGCGAGGGGGTGGGTACGAACCGCCAAGGTCGGACTGTGGACGGTCAGCTGAATGTTCCTGTTTGCCCTCTGCAGAATCCACTCACAAGCATCATAGTAGCTGTAGGACCGGCGAGGACACGGGTGAGGTCAACGACCTTGATGCCCGCGAGGGGACGCTCGTCAACGGCGACCGAATACGAGCGGCGCCCGGAGGTGATGACATAGCGGGTCGCGCGCGAGCCCGAGGCAAGTGAACGGAGTCCGATAGCGCCAGCAAACATGTTTTGACGGATGGTTAAAAGATGGGTATGGTGAAAAGTAGCAAGAGAGCGGATAACAAGGTTATATTTGAACAGAAACAACTCCGAGGTAGATGATACTCGTTGGTCGTCAAGCCATCATCATCGAGTCGCCGAAACTCCAGCTCCGGTCTATCCACACCACCATTGTGCCTCTCCACCCCCCAACGGATATTCTCAGGTGTTCACCCACCACTGATGCGCATCCCCACACACCCAGTTCCGTAGCTCCACGGAAACCGCTCCCGAAAGCCGACATGCCGGCCCTCTGCATGTCTGAATGGGCCTCACGACCACACGACAGTGGAGTGATTCAGGAGCTCAGGAGTTTACTGGGAGAATGGGATAACCTTGGCGACGCTAGGCGGGCTAAGCGAGGCTATCAGTCATAAGCGACACAGATTGCCGCATTTTGGCGGCCGATTTCCAGCGTTCCAGCCGATCCAAGCCGACAGTCGTCTGCACACCACCGCAGGGACAATTCGCATCTTGGCATCATCTAGCGAGGCCATCAACAGTACCCGTGGATAATAGTCTGCGCGCGCATTGGAATCAGCAAAGTGAGCATGACTCTGAATGAAGTCATGATAATAGATGCTGATGATATGGTGGCGCGAGCAGCCGCCTCGCGTAACACGGCATACGGATCTCGACATCGGCCTGCCGCTTCGGCAACAGGCGTTCGCATTGCTCAATATGGCGGTCAACACACTGGTATTGGCAGCGAGTTCCGTCCACCTGATCCGGGTACCCTGCTGATGCGTGTGGCGTCCGTGAGATTGCATAACTCGATAACAAGGTCGACGCGGAATTCACAGATTGTCCATAATCATCAACGCAGTGCTCGTGTTCCACTATAGTTCTGACCTTCCGCAGCTGGTAACCCTACGACAAGTGCTTCAGTTGCGACAATACGGCTACATGTGACAGTACGGAGCAATCTTGAAGGCTACACAAGCCGAGAAACAGTCTCACTCCATCTTCCACTCAGCCTTCAGTGCCCTCGCTAGGCGCTTCACGCCTTCCTCCATCTCCTCCGTGGTTGGCGTCGCGAAGCAGAGACGCAGGAAAATGCGCTTCGCCTCTTGTTCCTTTGTCCACTTACGTTCTCCAGGCGCCTTGAAGTACATTGACGGCGCCGTAAGGACGAGCTGGCTGATACAGCGCTGGAACACGCGGTCTGCCACCTCCGCAGGCTGCAACGACGCGATGTCGGGGTGCGACTCGGCCTTGATTCGCACCCACAGGAACATGCCGCCGCTCCCCTCGGGCCACTCGCACGCGGCGCGAGGGAGGTGCGTCTCGAACAGGCGAATCATCGTCAAACACCGCTCCTTGTAGATGTCTGTCGTCAGCCAGCTCCTCCGTGGTCAGTCGCCTTCAAACTTACTGGATATGTGAGGCAGGTATCGCTGCTCAAAGCCCTCGTGACTGCCCCACGCTTGAAGGACACCCGAGATGGCGCTAACAGAGAAACCCGAGGGACATTGCTGATCGTCAGTTTGTTGGAAACTCAGTACTCACAGTGCTGGCCTCGCTCCGAGTCATGATGCTATCAACGATTGGTTTCGGGCCCGTGAGCCAGCCACACCGCGATCCCGGGGCCACGATTTTGGAGAACGAGTCGAGTCGAATCACTCGCCCGTCTACATCCATGGAGAGGAATGACGAAATGATTGGAGACGCGGCGCCGTTGGGTCGGATCTGGAGAAAGCAGTCTGGCCGTGTGAGTGGTGTGATCACGGAGCTGAGATCAGACTTGACTGCTCACAAGGATCATCTTCTACAAGCAGGAGACCCCATTTGCGACAGAGTTCGTACAACTCTCGCTTGCGCTTTTCGGGGATGGTCACTCCAGTGGGGTTGGAGCATGTCCTTTCGAGTCATTTAAAGAACTGTAGAAGTTCACTCACGGCACCATGAGGAGAACACGCGGCTTGCGAGATCCACGGGCCTCCTCATCCCAAGTGGCCATCGTCTCGTCTAGGGCTTCAGGGAGGATGCCCTCTCCGTCCATCGCCACGCCAACTGCATTGATACGTTGGGTCTTGGCCGCAGTCAGCACGCCGGGGTACGCTGAGTTGTCAGCCTCGAACTTTATCTCGCCGCTCACCGAACTCTTCCACAAGCAGAGAGTCGCCGCGCTCAAACAGACAGCGCAGGATACCGTCTGAGCCATCTGTGTTTCCAGCAGTGTTCAGGACCTCCCATCCATCGTTTGGCGGGTTGTGGACCCGGCGCACATGTTCCTTCAGCCATTCGACAAAGGTGGGCGCGCCGTACGTCTTGCCGTATTGCAGCTCCGTGCCCAGATCGCTCGAGAGCGGGGCATTCTTGCCCAGAGGGGTGTAGTCCCTGAGAGGGAGAAGCTTGTCCGGTGTCGGCGCTGATTGTAAGAGGAATGCCTAGGTTGATCACTCACTGTTGTAACCGGGGATGAAAACTGACTCGTTCGCGAATGGGATCGACAGCGTCATGCCATTCACAGGCCACGTCGAGGGATGGGGATACCCGCCGCCAAACTGAGCTCAGCCGAACGAGCCTTCTGATACAAGCTTCCCCTTATCCTTCCCGTCACTTACGCTAATCATACCAGGCATGTCGAAGTACGGTCGCAGCTCCTTGAGCTGTGAGCGCGCTCGATTCTTTGCCTCAGATGAGAGATACGACGCGTAGTCGGGCGTGCATCGTATGTCGGACCCCATGGTGGACGTTTGTGATGAGCAAGAGGACACACATCACAATTCTGTTCGCATGCGGTCCTGTGATATATTGACGTCGTTTCGAGCTGAGTGGGCAGCAGCATATGCCTTGGGCGGCTACTGGTTACTGCACAAGTTGAGAGAGTCGATGGAGTCGGTCGTGCTGTGTCAGTCGGAATGTCGGATATCTCCGAGTGGAGTGGTGGAGGTGTGGAGGTCATCATGTGTGGCACATGTGTTCAGCGTCAACCGGGTCGAGCATCTTTCTTGATGTCAGATGCTGATAACAACACGAGAGCACTCAAAAGCTCGAGTTGGAGCGAGTTACAAGAAGGCTGTCAGTACGAACGTGCTCATTATGGTTACCATATGGGCGACGACCATTGTGCTGCTTATACCCTCTGGGTGTGCCCCGCGCGCCTCCTGTTCATGCCGTCCTGGGGCCCGCGGTGCCTCGAGAAAGTCAGATCGGATGTGGAACCCCCCCCCCCTCCCCCAACCGCCGTGGCAAGGAATCGTGCCACGGTCTCCCTGTTCCCACGGGCATTCTTAGCACTTCATGTCACCTAAGAAAGGCGACACGCGAGATATATGTTGCCCCAATGTTCATGACACACTCAAACTGCCTTCGAGGGTATTGTGACAGTCTACCACAGCTGCACGTTCTGCCTCTCCTCGTTGAAGAAGACAGAACCATAAACATTCCGATCTGGAAAGAGATCGTTGAGGATCTGTAGATTTGAGAAACGTCTGACAAAGTGGCATCGCGGCTGGACTCACCCGGCGGCATCCGGTCTGAACGCATCCTCAAGCCTAATGACATCTTAGCGCCAAAGGACGTGTCGTCGATGGTCGCGCTCCATAAATTCACGGAGCGCCACATTTGTTGACAATTATTGCAGCTAGCCGCTGAATCAGATCCACTGGTCCTCCCCGACGGTTATGTTCCCGACGTCGTTGCCGAGGTAACACGACCGTGGGGTCTGGAACGTCAGCAGTTAGCGTAACAGTAATTGCGCGTCTTTCAGATTAGCCTTTGAGATGACTTCGGGATGCGAACAGCGCGGAGCTAGTGACAGGCCGCATGGGACTCAGATTGGCACTTAGTTTCCCAGTGTTTAACTTCAACGAAGTCTTAAGCCTTCTGGCCAGCTCCTACGTGAATTTTCCGTATCTTCTCCCTGCCCTGTGGCGATTCGAAGTCTCCCGGAAGCAGTGAGACATTGGTGATTTCAGTATGGCTTGGTGTGAGTCGACTAACGATATGTGATCTGAGGCTGTACGAGGTATGTTAATCTATGTGGCACGGCTTCTTTGTGGCAGTGTCGTTGAGGAATACCGACCTACGGAAAGCTGGACCTTGATCTGTATAGCCACAGCTTCCACAATCGTTAATTGCTGCTTCCTAGAAGTTAATATCTGCCGTTCGGTCGTTGCCCAGAATGCCGTACACGCTTAGAGATGGCACCGATTGCCCATCCTGCGATACGGAAGAAGTCCAGAGTGGCGAACTGGGCAGACCCGCAATCCTCGGAGTGTGGAGTCGGAGTGCACAGCATCTATAAAGCAAAACGCGTAAACTGGAGCTGGTGGGCAGCAACGAGTTGTTTGCCGAATCAAGCAATCGAGCAAGCTGAAACGCTCCACTTCCACGACTTATCGGGACAAGTTCCGTCGGTACTCTGGACGGTACCAGGCCAACACCTGCGACTCTTTCGTCGAAAGACGCCTGTGGAACAGGTCCAGATGCCCATGCCGTAGTCGCCGACCATGCCCCACTTGGCGCCATTTGGTCCACCTCAACAAACTGGCACAGATTGTTCCCGTTCGGAGATGAGTCGCTGGCTTTCGGGACCTACCCCTACTGTGCGCTCGCTCCCGAACAACTTTGTTTATCGTGTTTCAATATCATCCCGGCAAGTCGCACTTCGCTCAATTGGTTGCATGTTGATTGGTGTTCTCCACGCGCTCTCTTGACCATCGATAATGAAATGAAGACACCGCATTGTCCGGCAACCATCGCTTATCGAAGAAGGTTTCAAGGTTGTGGAGCTGAAGACAGGGTGTCATAGAAGCAGCCTGACCTACGTACGGCACGCGCCCAATGCCATTACTGGCGTTTTCCATGTCGTTCCCTTTCATGACCTGATGTGGCGCCGGGTTTGCCATAAACCTCGCGTTGATGGATCATTTCTGACTGCTGATGGTGCACACCCCATTGCTCACTTTGTCACCCAGTACGGCCCACCGACCACACATGATGAAACATCCAGAGCAACCTCATTCTTTACCTGGGAAGACTTTCAAGATCTCTTTTGGGCAGGTGACTTGTGCCCCTTCGGCGTCGGACAGGTACGACGGCGACCGGGCGGACCTAGATATGGTTCCTTCTTGTGGGACCTCAACGTAAAGGCTATATCTGTCAGACTGTGCGGTGCCTGAATTGACGCCGAGCACCCTGTGTTCCGAGCATTCCCTGGGTTTGGGGATGGAGAGCTTTGTCGCGTTCCATTGGCTCGGAACCTTTGTAGCCCGGCCTCAGTGAAGTACGTAAATGCTGTACGTTATGTGCCGCTGAGACATGCTTGTTGGGACCTGACCCAGGGTGGTGTCCTGACAGCGTATGCGCACAGCAAACGCAACTGGGAGGGTCTGCTCCTGCCCTCTGGGCCCCCTCTTTCCTCCTCTCACTTTGGTATGAAACCTTCAAGGCTTCCCGCATATGTCACCAATCGTCAACAAACTCTCCCCGCCCCAGACAAGAATTACACAATCATTGGATCTTGTAACGGCTCGCGACAAGGCAAAACAGGTTCGATCGCTGGCATATTCTTTCCCCGTCCAACCACACGCGATCAGGTCCGACGCTCATGTTGGGCGTAGCTTGGAGAACACCCTCTGCCCTTCTATCAATGCTGTTTGGTTTGCCGCGGAAATGTCAGTCGGGACTAGAGTTTTTCCCAGTGGATGAAACACTTGCGTACTTGTACTGTACAATTGCCCATGGGAATCGTTGCTGTGATGATGGCTGTATTGGATGATTTGGCTAGTCGTGCAGCCCTTTGTCTGCTCAATCACGATCAAGCACGACCGCCTGGTGCGCTGGGGTTGTGGAGCCACTAATCTCGCTTTACCCCAGAAACCCTTCGGCCAATCGGTCGGTCCACCAGGAGCCAGTTGCGAGACAAAAAGGAATGACGATGGTCCGCTTTTGGACCGGGGGCAGTGTACATTAGGGCGTAAGCATACCCAACCCTATCACCGACTTCCCTGTTACTTCACCTGCCCGTGTCGAGGCCCCAGGAAAGTTGAAGGGTGCTCTGTCATTACGGCATGTAAAATGGCTTCCTGGAGAGGTAGACCGAGGCTGGGGTAGAAGGAACTGGGTGAGTGACCTCGTTCCTGCAGGAGGGCAACAGGACGCAAGGAGCACTGAGACCTGTGGATAACCGTCCGGTAACCAGTCTGGCTTTAAACAACTATGGAGGATGCCATTCTGAGTTACGGGAAGAGAGGCTGCCATTCGTTTGTGCTGTGTAGCATCATTGGAAGCTTGTTTTAGAGCTATGAAGGGAACCGGGCTGGTAAGTCACAGCACCCGACAGCTAATCAGTCACTTGAACCTGCGACCCTCGACGCCACGACACGGCGGGGACGCAAGGTTGGAACGTTTTACTTTATTGTTTGCAGCTGTGCGCAATTGGTTGCTTCAAGGTGTGGACCGCATGTGGACCGATGGGTGGGCGGTGGCATGGGACCAGGACCACACTGCCCAATTGTTTGGAGACGAAGGATGCATAATGCGGTCTAACTGATAATGGGATCAAACGGAGCACTTCAGGACTGGCGCACTGGCGCGGCATGAACAGGAATGTGAGCAGAGAATGGGATACACAGGGTGACTGACGCACTCTGGAGCTGCCGAGGTGCCGAGTTGCCGAGGCTACTACAATATGATTGATCCCACTGGAGCCATTGTCGTTTGTGGAGCTGTTGCGTGGCAACCGGTACTATGACGCCACATCCCCGACGTTGTGACTTCTGTTGGGCAGTTGAGAAGCGTCAAGCTCTTCACTCTGAGGTCGTCTGGCTTTGTACATGCGAGTTATTGTACTGCCAGGAATCCAGGAGCCCACGAAAAGGACACAAGGACAGAATGGACTGGCGGTGGAGGAGGAGAAGTTTGAGGAGAGTCGTTTACGGCATATCGCGCGCAAGTGAGGTTCTACTGGCCTCGAGTGTTGGCACGCACTTGTACCCCCGACGGGAACATGGCCAGACTCTCTACGGCGCTTGGGGTCTCGCATACTACCCTGTTCCGAGGTGAAACTATGCTGTACATAGGGGGGCCGAGAAGACAGTGTGTAGAGGCTTCCCTATCTTTAATGCTCCAGCATGTCACAACTTGCCTCCATCGGAACGCAACACGCGGCCTAAAAGATCGATGGAGCTTGGAGCCGACCATGTCGCACACTGTACGAACAGCAGGTACTGCTTGAGGCAAGTAAATTTTGAGCCCAGAGTTTGGGGCTGTGAGCTTCGTCCGTAGCAGACTCCAGTCGTGTGGGCTAACCAGTTTTCCCGAGGCGGTTGCCGCCGGCCGGCAAGGCAGTTAGGTAGTCAGCGTTGTTCGCGGTGGATGATTGGGTGTCACGGTCAACCATGAGAAGTCCTTTCGCCTCTCGATCACATTCTGATTGATGGCATAACGCTACAGGTCAACGACAGGTCCCGGACGGGCGTTCGCTGTGGTAGCTGACCAGCACCCACGGCATCCACTCATTTCTCGTTGCTGATTGTGCCTTTTCTCCCTCTCCTCCTAAATTGCCTCACTCTCCTGGAGCAGTCTCCTCTCTGCTCGTCTGCCTCTCCCATACCCTCGCAATAGCCGAGTACAGTGCGTATCGTGTTCTCCTTGCTTCCCTGAAGAATGTTGTCGCCGCCGTGCCGTGGACGCGCTGACCCGTAGCGAGTACGTACTCTTGGAGAAAATAAAGTTGGGTGACCCTGTGCCCTGCTGCTGCAGATTTCCCAGCTCGTCACCTCCTCGCTCGGTCCAAAGCGAGACCCAGGGCACATCCCCCCCCCTGGCCACAGACTGGCAGCTGATGAAGTGATCACTGGGCTGATGCTGCCGGCTGACGGGCATTAGTTTGCTGATACTCGAGGGGGACAGATCACAGGACTCCGCAAACGTACTCACGGTGCACCTCTGGCCTTCGACAGTTCTCAGAGACAGTCTGGTTGGCCCGTTGCCAGTCGGGCTGAGAGCCACCGGCGTCTAAGGAAAATTGCTTAACAGAGTCGCACTCCACCCCCTTGTACCGTGGCGTTCTCTGAGCAGAGTCATGTTCCCGAGCCCTTGAGGGCCCAGAGCTGTTGAGGGCAGGGCAGGTGCACTAGCCCAGAAGTGACAGAACTGTGTCAGGAGAATGTGCGACCATACCACTACGTACTGCTCACAGACCCACACGCACGCACACCCGCACACGCCGGCCACGATGGGTGATCCGATCTGGGCTTGTTATTGTGATTGTGAATCGGCAAAAGAGGGTGTGTGGACGAATGGAGGGACGATCTGCCGATCCGAGCGGGTCGATCCTCAGGGAGCGGAGGGCTCAAGAGCTCAAGCCACCCCGACCGTCCGCCCGTCCGTGCACGCGCCCCGAGTGCAACCTGTCAATCTTCCATGGACAACAGGTCCGAGACATCTCATGTCAATTGTCCATGCAATCATGCCTCATAGAATATCCAGAACAGAAGAACAGCGGAAAAACACAACTAAACCGTGATCTCGCAATGGCGCTGATGGCTTGGCAACCTCCCCGACACTGCATGCATCTAAGTGACACATGGGAGATGAGAAACTCGGAGAACTTGACCCAACAAAAGCGGGAGAGTAATGGATAAGGAGGCCGCAATTAGGGCTATGCAGCAGTCGGTGCCCAGGTGGGCGCCGCCGCTGTACAGGTTTTACAACCAGCACCAGCAATACCTGTGAGGCGAGGAGCACAACGGACGCCCAAGGTTGGATTACCACCGACCTGCTCTGGGATCCAACAAGCTGTGCCTGACCTGCTTGAACAGTCACCCTCATTTGCACGAGCTGCTCTCACGGCTTGCGGTCTTTTGCCGTACAGTACCGCAAGAGCAGTGCAGTACTGCTGATCAGCAGAGGTCCTGAAGGCTTCCGCCCGCTTGTCGCTTAGAGAACACCGAACACAGGCATGGCACACGAGGGGGGTAGGCAATCAGCACGATAGGGTCACTGGGAACGGGGTGCAGACGAATAGGCTGCAAAGGGGGGGGGGGGCAGTCTGGGGCGCGGGGGATGGGATGAAGAGGAAGCAAGACCAACCGCTGAGCCAAAAACGCAAATATTGACTGTACGAGCAAAGGAACAATAATAAAGCCTGTGCAGGGCAAAGCTAATAACACGAGGAGAGAGAAGAATGAAGGAAAGACAGAAAGGGCAAAAAGGAGACACCGAGTCAGAGCTAAAGCCATGTACCGTCCTCGTGGACACCACCTGTGACGGCATCCTCAACCTCAGGGACAGGGAATGACGGTGGCCCAAGATCGTAGGGGCAAGAAGAGGCAGAGAGGAGAGGCGGAGAGCAAGGCAGCGCAAAGGCAGAGCAGCTAGTGCACGGCAGGAAACCCGCAGCACAGGACGGGGAATACACGCAGAGTGTAAAACGGCGTGCAGAATACCGTACCACTACTGTAAGAGACATGATGAGACACCACCTGCTCCCAGGGACGGGCTCGCACAGTTGGTGCCCGCAACGCCTCAGGAATCAGCCAATGTTTGGGTTTTTTTGGGGGCCCGGGAGGGCACAAGAGACAAGGAAAGGCAAAGGAGTCAAGGAGTCGAAACAGATGGGAGAGAGGACAAGACAAGAGAGGATCGAGAGGACAGGACAGGAGAAGAGAACAGGCAAACTAGATTGAGCTCAATGTGCGCTGCTGCAAGGCAGAATACGCAGAACATGCAGAAAGACGCAGAGCGCGGCAGGATTAGCCCCTCGAGAGGTGCAAAGCTGCAGAAACACAGCATACACGCCAGTTTGGCGGCGCAAGCACAGAAAGCTTACTGGATCTCACTGGTCTCGCGCTCTTCACTGTCACTTCAGGTCCGCTGCAGAGCGATTACACCGTCAACTTCTGTGCGCTCCGTCCACAGACCAGAAGGTCTCGCCAACTGATCTTCTGCGCGTGCGCGTTCTCTCGGTACATCGGGCCCTCTTGAAGTGGGCGATATATAGATATCGAGGTGCTTCTGTGCTGTGCCTCTCTTTCCTCTCTCCATTGCCGCCTCGATAGCTTCTTCTCCGACCTTACCATAAGAGTAGTCTCGACTTCCTGCGACTGGTGTTCGTGTTGGTCGGCTTGACAGTGACATCTAGTTGACTTGCTTCTTGAAGTTCGACGACGGCCACATCACCAGCTCCCCGTCGCTTGCCATCCTCTCCTATCCATCCCTCATATCTTCCATTCTCCTCCGCTGGCGATGATGTCTGCCCAGTCTTATCCCTCCTCGTCGGGTCAGTACCCTCTCAACCTCTCCCCAACTCAAGGCCGCAACATGTACCGCAACACTGGCACCACCACCCCAGTCTCCATGCACCACGGTCAGTTCAACTACCCGACACCGACCCCGCCGCACTCGAGCGCGTACCGGAGCCCCGTTCCGGAGCTCACGACTTATGGCCTTGTTACCCCGCCAACCACCACGCCGTCTCAGTTCAGCTCCCCGCTAGTCTCGTCCGGAGGCTTCACTCCCACACAGCCATGGGGTTCGCTCAACGCCCTCGCTCTCTCGCCCATGAACCAGATGGACCCTACCTTCTCCTACGGCTACCACCAACCGTCTCCCATCCTCGGCCACGAAGGTGCCATGACGGCGGCTGGCGAGGTCTTCTCCACTGTGCCCCTCCGTCACCACGACATGGGTGGTGATGCCCTTGGCTTCCACCACCCCGTCTACTCCGGCCACCGCGGAGGCATGTTCGGTGGGCCAGGTCTAGGCATCAAGACCGGACCTCACGGCCATCTCATCCTCGGAGCCGACGGCCAAACTCCGACAGAGATTAAGAAGCGCACGCGGTCCGCCCAGGCATGCGAACGTTGTCGGATCCGCAAAGCACGCGTGAGTTGACATTCCTCATCTTTGCCACACAGTGGGACCTGTGCTCTTGTGGCTTACGAGTGGCTCCATTCATCAATGTCACCTGTGAATTAGTGGATCAGTGACTAACTCGTGCAGTGCTTCGGCGGCAACCCTTGCAACAGGTGCACAAAGCGCCGCTTCGTGTGCGAGTTTTCCACTGCGGTTCGCCAGAGGGGACCCAACAAGCCCCAGGTCAATGCCAGCGTAAGCGGCACCGCCGGTCCCACTTCTGCGCCTCCAACAGTCGCATCCACTCTTCCCAACAGCAAAGTCAACAACGCGAATTCTGCTTCTTCGTCCGGGGCTGGCACCCCCGACTCGTCATCCAAGACTGGTTCGCGGCGCCACTCGCTTCCCGAGGGCTCGACTTCGCAGTACATTCCGCACGCGCCCGCAAAATCGTTCTCGACCACCGAGGTACCGCGCCTCGCGGCCGTGACCGAGGAGGGAGCTTACCTGCCGCCAAACTGGACTGTCGTCCCAAACCTCCCGACCCCGACGGCCGAGTACCTGGCTGTGCCCCGGCCGCCGGCATCAGCAAACGGTATGCGCACGGACGTGAGCTTCTTTTCCATGCCCCCAACGGTTGGCACCACCACCCCTGTTAGTGGCGCCGCCTCTGCCACTGGTGAGCGCTCCCCGCTCCTGTCATACACTCCCGAGATGGACTCGAGCGCACCCACCACCAGCTCGTCCGTCGACTACCCCTACACTCCTGTTTCCCCTGCCACGACCTTTTCCCCCACGCTCTCTCTCACGCCCACCGGCAATGTCGCCATGAACGCCAACGCTGTCAACATGACCGGCCACTTTGCCGCCCAGCAGGAGCAGGCCACCGCTACCTTCGTTAACGTGTAAACGTATCACGAGACGAAACCGAACAATCGAATCCTTGCAACTCGTTTTGGACAATGAACAATGTCTCATGCCTTCATTTATCATGTCGTTTAGAATAGCGTTTCCCTCTCACTCCCCTTCTCTGCTCTCACTCAACTCTTCTCGATGCGTCACGCATCCCCAATTGCATAACACCCAGATAGATTCCACCGAACAATCAAGTCTGTGGTCGCAGGTTGTCTTCTTATGTTTCTTCCTCTCTTCTTCTCTCTCAATTGTATAGGTCACTCGGGGGTTGCAGCATAGCCCCAGCCACTCGTGTACGTTTATCATATGCATGTCCGCAAACCACATAATGATGTGATCACGATCGACGAAGCGATGCAGTTACCGACTGACTTTTGACGACGCGAGCCTTGCCCATCAAACTATCATTGCCCAAACGAACTATGCGTTCCGAGCTCCTTCCATGCCGCGGGGTTGCCGACCTGCAACGATCTCGGTCTCGATCATGCTCCAACTGTAACTCATAACATGGACTCCACAAAGCCTGGGGCCGAGAGCAGTGCGCCTGAGCCCGCTCAGCAGCCCCGCATGCCTGTAGCTCCCAAAGCCCCTCCCCGCCTCTTCTCTGCAACTCTGTGTGCCTCTACTCCGACGCTTGCAGGACTGTGGAACCGCAGTACCTTTCCTAGCCACTTTTGGTGGCCTCGGTGCCTTTGCTGTCGATGGCCGTGCCTGCAGTCTGTCGCTCACGCAGCGCGCTCGAGGATGGGGTACAATAGCAAACATGTCAAGAGTTCGTTCCTTGAGGGCATGCAATCGGTCGTCCATAACGCTCAACCATATCGGCGGTTCAGGTGCCCCAGCCTCCTCTTGTCTCTCCGTGTCCCCCGGACAGCCCACAAACCTTGATCCAACTTTGGTAGATGTCATTCCCAAGTCTGTGCATTTGGCTCACTGCCTCTCAGCGCGAGCTTGCCGGATTCCCCGCGGCCTCGGCGCCACGTCCCTCCATCGCCCACGGCCCAGTCGTCAAGCGCTGTCCAAAGGGACATGCGATCGCTGTCGGGCCGGCCCGCGCCGGAAGGTCCGGTCGCCTCTGCCACACAAACGCTAATTCTGTCATACTCTGTTCTTGTCATTGTCACCGACGATGCTGAGCTTGCTGATCTTGTTGAAGCTTGTTGGACCAGCTTGCACCGCACCCCCAACCTGGTCCCAATCTGTGTGATTCGAGGTATGCCGTGCCGCCCCGTTGATCTCAAACTTCGTCCGGTGACCACCCAGGCGCCCTTGTCCAGGACAGCCTTAACTTCACATGCAGTGCGGTGTGGGGGGGATACATGCCGGTCCCAGTTCATTTCAAAAGCGTGCAAGTTATTTTCAGTGCGGCATCTTCGTCTCCTTGGCGCATGGTGAGGCAAGGCTATGCCGACTTCTCGCCAACACAGCTGGACTGGGAGTGTGGCTTTGCTGGAGAGTAGTGATGCCTCAAGCCACCGCATGACAGAGCCTGTGGCGTCAGGTAGTCAATAGCTCTGTCTCTTTAGTCTGCATGTCACCTGGCGCCGTTACAGGCGACAAGGTACATACACATACTCGTCGTCGCCTTCAGTTCCCGAAGCCTCCGACTCAACTGCATTGAATGCTTAGGCCACCCCCCCTTGCTGGCAAATCAAGGTTACCTTCTGTCCGAGGTGTGCAAGAGTATGTGTCAGGCGGCGACAAACCGACTCAGATCTGGATGATTTACGGTCAGTGACTTTCCCATTGATTTTATTGTACTTATTTTGAATTCTCGTATGTCTTCTTGTTCTTCTATATCCCCCCGTTCTCGATCCCTCGATCGTGACGCCCGAGGCAGGCGTGCCGTGACACCTGCCGTAATATCACGCGTCAAAGTGGCTGCCAGATATGGAGTACGACGTTCCTGAGGGGTCGAGGGCAGGAGGGGTTGAGGGCAGGTCAACCTGGCCAGGCCACTCATGTTCAGGCTGATATCGAGCTGGTGATATCCTGCACGAGGGGTAAAACTTGCCTTAAGTCGCCAAAATACCATTCTTCAGACGCGCAGGTCATGAGCTACAGTACCAGCGACCAGAGCGGCCTTTGCATGACCTTCGAGTCACGGGTCACGCGACGCCACCCATCCATCCCCATGTGGCAGCGCCTCTTGCGCATGGAGCATGAGCATCAAGGCACAGCATTGAGGCGCATGGAACGCTGAGCTTGTTGCAGAAGAAGAAGAAGAAGCAGCAGATCCCTCACGGGTCATGGGATGCGCGACGTCGCTTCGTGTTCGACTGTTGTGCTGCGTACTGCGCGATTGCCCGGCGCGCCCTCCACCGGGCCTGCGCATGCAGCGCGGTGCGTGGAGCCATGCCCGAGGAATTGTGCCTTCCACAGAAGGATTGTGCATCGTACATTGCAGGTCTGGCCCCACCAACTCTGTACAGCCTCGAGAGCTTCAGCTTTGGTGGATCTGTCAGCCAGAAGTGTACTCGAGCTCCGAAGCGTGCAGCTGCTTGCTTGTTCGGAAGAATGAAGCCTCGCGACTGGCAAGCAGCAAGCAGCGCAGCAGAGTCTGTCACGGCCGGACTTGCTCAAGCTCCGATCGAGTGTCCGGCGTCTGCATTTAGCTCCAGACCTGTCGTGTCGTCATCCGCACACCACCGATATGCCAGTGACTTGTCTTCGTGGGCGGTCGAGGTGTATGTACTCGTATCGAGTAGCGAGTCGCCGGACTGCAGGGCGACAGTCAGGCAAAAGGCACGATGCTGAGGTTCTGACTAGGGCCTCGGTGCGCCACAGTCACGTCCACCTGCGCCGCTTGTGCCCCACCGTCAATGATAATTTCCGTGAGGCACACGCGTCCCAAACGTGGACATCAGCTCGGTTCCCCAACCCGAATCATATGCCCTTCGTCCCTTTTACGCGTGCGAATTCACGTTCGGGGAGTACCCACGCCTCGAAGCATGATAGTACCTGACCGAGTCCTGGACGCGTCGTCACGCCATAGTTTAGTCTACGCAAGACGCGTCAGCGCTACCGAGGGCAGTACAATGCGGGTTGCTCCTTTTATTGGGTTGCTGAGTTGAGGAACCCCAGATACTGTTAATGAAATCTTAATCAGTAGAACTCTCCGTTTTGGGCGCCAGACAGTTGGTCTTGCGGGTACTTGCTGTTCATCAAGAGGAACAAATCAAATACACGTATCATCGCAACCACTAACTCTCTGGATGTCTGTATCTCCTCCTCGAACAGTGAGATACCTTCTCATATCTAGACAATCAAAGCTCCACTTTGTCGTGCTCCTCAGGATGGCCTCCGCTTCCTGCTTGAGACGGTTCCGGCGGAACCTCCTCACCATGAACGCGCACCTGAACAACGTCAGCGAGGGACCAGGATATCATGAAACAGGGTACGTACGCGGTAAAGGCACGTAAAGTCGCCGCCCCAGTTGGACTGGATCTTGAACAGAACGGCCTGGGTCTGGATCCCCAGCTCGATCAGGTCCACGGGAACGGGGAACGTTTGTATGGGATCTGTTGAAATGGCATCGTAGTCGAAGGACGTAAGGAGGAGCCGCTCGGGAGTCTCGTCGAGACTGATCGCCCTGAAAGGAGGTTAATTCGATCAAGCGTAAACAATCACGTACGTTGCTGGAAGGTCGTCCATAGTTGCCCGGCGCTCGAGGTACTCCTTGGCCTTGGCCTGATTCTCCTGTCCCTCAACAGACATCCACTGCGGACGGTGGTCAGCGTCTCCTCAAAAACATTCAACTTACCACTTCGAAGCGTTTGGGAGCGGAAGCGACGTCGAAGGACAGCTCGTGCGCGGCATGCTCAACAGTAACAGAAGTTACCTTAACCTGACGGGCGAGCATGATAGACAGTGTGCCTTTGTCGGTGGCGAATGGCCAACAATTCCCGACAGAGTTGTCGGGATGCAGAGCCGTCGCCGGCTGGCGTCCTTCCACTGATTTTTCGCCACGAACCCAACGGGCAAAGGATGTCGGTTCTTTGAGAACGAGTGTCGGCGAGGTTGAGCCAGGAATGACACGAGCACCGGACGAGAACAGCGCGTAGTCGCGCAATGCAATCGTATCCTTGCTGTACTTGACGAGCGCGGCATCGATAAGGGCCTGGAGCGCGGAGGTAACATCTTCGCCCTTGGCAGTCTTGATAGTAACAGGTGCACGAGACAAGGTGCCCGGTGACACCTTGACATTGTTCCTCAAGCTATCAAGCTCCTTGTGCAGGACGTCGATGAACTCGGCACGCTCGACGTACTTGGAATCCCGAGTCCAACGCTCAAACATACGGTCGGACCATGCTTCCAGTTCGCGCTCATACTTGTTCACACTCCACTGGTCCTTCGGAGTTTGAACACCGCCGGAGATCATCTTACGAACCGTTTCCTCCACCTCACCGGAGCCGATGAAGAGCTTCTTGAGCTCAGCATAGAAGTGAGGGTCCACAGTCATCTTGCCGTTCTCATAGCGGACTGGTACGTGGCGAGGGAGGATACGCTCCAGTGCGGATTTGATACGACCATCATCAAGCGAAGCGCGGATATCACGTTCAACGATGATTACACGGTCCTTGAGGGAGGCGAGATCGCTTTCGAGACTCTTGATAGCACTGTCATGATTGCTGCTAACGGCAGCCACATTTTTGAAGTCGATCTTGAGTCTGTTCACCGTCTCGCGGAGATCGCGGAGGTCGACGGTCGTCTCGCGCCTTTCCATGTTGACCTTCTTCGTCAGGCTTTGCAAATGACCCTCCATATTGACCAATCGTCCGGCAAGATCTTCCATTGATGCGGGGATTTCGGTTGGGGCGAGATATGTCGGCGACATACCCAATGCAATCCTGGCCCACGTTGAGGCCAGCATCCCGATAACGAGCAACCCCAACAGGGCCTTCAACCAAGCGGCCTGCCGTTCATACCACTTGGAGGCCTTTCGTACACGGTACTTGATCGACGTCCACCAAGTGTCCGGCACCAGAAGCCCCGCAATTGTCCCGCTAATATCAGCCATCGCTCGCCGAGAAGTTGATCGTCCGCGACGCGGAGAAGCAGGACCCTGGCTAACCCCGCGTATTGAGTCGGTAACACGGACATTCGGTGTCGGAGTATCTGGGTCCTCTGGAATGACAGGATGCAACGGGATGTGATCGCCGTCGCCGCGCGACATAGTAGGTGTGGCGGTATCCGGAAGGACAGAGGTCTGCCTAGGCGTCCTGGACGCAATGCCAGACATCCGACGCACTCCGCGACCCTCACGGGCAGGAAGCGTGCGAAGTTTGGGAGCCTCATCCCCAGCTCCAGAGTCGCCGTCCGAATCGTTGTTATTGGGTCGCCATGCCTCCTCGTCATGCATAGCGTTGCCTGCGCCGCGAGCACGAACGGCCGCATGCTGCGACGAACCAGCAGGTCCGCCCTGCCTGTTCGTCACGAATGCGTCCTCAGATGTGTAGGAGTCGTCCTCAGACGCCTGACTTCCGGCCGGCGACCGCACAGAACGGCGACTTGAGCTGAAGGCGTCGTCCTCAGTCGCTGTAAGATAGTAGCTCACAGGTCCGTTGCCTTTAGCAGAGTTCGCAACCTGGTCTGCAGCTGCTGAGCGACGAGCAGCAGAGTTTTGAGAGACAGATGGCGGATGAGGGGAACGACGTGAGGGGTAGCCAGCCACGCCACCCGCTGCTAGCATGCCATTTCCCCTACTGGTATCGTCAGTACACATTCCAGGTCGACGATGCAATCAAACTCGAGGAAGCCGAGCGGTGACACGTACTTGACTGATGTGCTGGTGTTGAACGTCGTAGACGTAAAGCTCGCGTTGAAAGATTGGGATACTCGCATCGAGCTGTGTCAAAAGAACAAAGGAAAGCAGTGTCAGCTGCTATGTCCACCTGTGCGCCCAAGCCATGGTGCCGACCACAACAACAACGCCTTGGGTCGTGTTGACACTCACTGGTCCGTGCTGGTGTTCGGAGCAAACGCGTTCTGCGAGCTTATGCTGGCGACACTCCCATCACGGCGATGGCGAGGAGGCATGGTTGTTGTCTAGATGTCGACTGGATAGATGGAGGGAAGGCGGACAAAGGAACAGGATGGGCAGATGAAGTTGGTGAAAGTTGACTTGCGAATGTCGTCCAGAAGGCTGCGGATACCCAATAATCAGAAGGCGACGTTGTCGAGGTGTCGAAGAACCCAAGAACGTCGTTGTACTGTTTAATCGGCGCGCAACGATGATGAGTCGAAGATCAGAAGATCAGATGAGGATGATCTGACTGGTGATTGGTTTGTTTGTTGTTGGATATGAGCAAAATGTTCAAAGTCTCAACAGTTGCCGAACATTGGTACAGCGCACAGCGTTTGTGATAATGTGAGCTTCGTGTGTGACAGTGCGGGCCGATTCTCTTTTGTTTTGGTTGCTTTGCCTTTGAAGAGGATCGAGTGGATGAAGTGCAAAAGGGACCGGTGCAACAGCAAGGGCACAAGTAAGAGACCTGGCTGGTCTGTGCGCGGTCTCACGAGCGTGGATTGAGGGACGCCCTCCGTGATCCGTGATGTTGTTTCAGTCCTGTGTGTCCAGAACTGCGTTATGTGCGACAGCACTGTGTTAGAGCTGTGCGTGATGTGTGAGCTGTAATGGGTGAGTCAAGGGATGATGGCGAAAGAAGCGGTTGTGGTTGTGCGCATTTGTTGTTGTTGACCATCCATCCATCCATGTGTATGCTTGTCTGTATGCATTTTGCCTGCACTTGGGCACTCTCCACCATCATTGGATGTTGTTTCCAAGGCACCACCAACATACACAAGTCGCCAGCTCGCCAGCGCTAGACCGTATAATTGAGCGCGACGCATCAGGGAGGCGGACGACGCGTTCCCCTTCAAGTGGGCACCTCAGCCAGCCATCTCCGGTTCCTATTCAACAAGTTGTAATACCAAGGTAGATATAACAGGCGATCGTCCGATTATAACAGTTTAACAATTAACAAGTCTTCAGCGCGGTACACGTGGGTTTGATTCCGTCGTCGAGGTGTGATGCTGCATGCTGTGCGCGAGGTCCGCTCCTGCCCAATTTTGGCGCTTTGCTTCGGTGGCCAGCTCACTGCATCACCGGCTCACGATCATGCCGCACATGGGGAACATGAAGGGGGTAGGCCGAGCAGCATGAGCGGGTTCAGGACGGTCTGGAACCATGCAACATGCCATAGGTGCTGGGAGGCACGTACACTGCTGCTGCTGCACTGCGTCTCTATCCACTCAAAGCTCGTCTAGCCACGCGCAAACATTCCCGTACCACTTGCATGGTACACGTCTCATCTCCGGGTCCCCACGATTCCATGTCGCTGTACGCAACTTTTCTAGCAGATCGAATGCACCCATATGGTGCAGGTCATGATGTACATACCCCAATGCTGCGATAAACACCCATCCACTCCCCACATCCTGCCGCGACCTGGGCGAGCAGGACGTACAAGAAGTAGACTTCTGTATAGAGAGAGTATTTAACGGTACGACTTCTGGCGACGAGCGCGGGCACCACGACCACCGAACTTCTTGGGCTCGGCGCGACGGGGGTCGGCGACGAGGAGGGTACGGTCGTAGGCGATGAGGGTCTTCTTGAGCTCAAGAGCCGAGGCGGCGTCCTCGTTCTTGGCGTAGAAGGCAACAACACCCTTGGCGATAGCCTGGCGGAGAGCGTAGAGCTGCGAGACGTGGCCACCACCCTTGACACGGAGGCGGATGTCGATGTTGGCGAACCGCTCAGAGCCGACAACGAGGATAGGCTCGTAGACCTTGTAGCGGAGGGTCGCGCTGTGGGATTAGTCTGCAGTTCAAATATTTTGGTCATTCGGCTGTGTTTGAGATGAATTGGACGTCTGTGGACCTCTCAAGACAACGGAACACGCAGGAACCGACGGGAAGCGATATCGGCCGCTAGGATCATTGTCCACCAGGCGACCAGGATACCGATGCCCCAGTCCGCACCAAGCTTGTTCTGCTTGTTGTTGCGCCCAGCCCCGTTCTTCCCTCCGAGTCCAAACCATCCTCTACTGGTCCAATTAAGTCCGTCCAATCCACTCCGAACATGCAGTCGCCCTTTCGACACTCACGGCTCGACGAGCGAGATGGGCGAACCGTTAAGGCGGACGAGGCCGCGGCCGGGGGTGACGTGAGCCACTGCGGTGGCAGTCTTCTTCTTGCCGAAGGTCTGAACGGCCGACATTTTCTGTATCGTGGCCGAAGAGTGAATGAAGAGGCGAGCGATGAAGAGTTGATGATTCGCGCGAGGTAATCGAGGAAGAGGAGGTTGGATAAAGTTGTTGGAGGGGGAGGGAAATCAACGCGAGTGAGTCGTTCAGAGATGGGGAACGCGGGGAGAATCGAGAACCGAGAATCGCACGGTATCGTAGTCGACGAGACACTCCGTCAGCATCCTTCCCTCGTCACCATCGCCACCACCAGCACAAAGCACACGAGCACGCCGTTCCATCCGCGCAGCCAGCATGCCCTCGCGCTCCATGACGGGCTCCGCAGTTCGTTCCCTCGCCGCAGTGGAATCGTTGCTGGCTGTCGGTGCGCACGCTGCGCTCGCTGCTGTTGTGCTGGTGGTCACCCCCTGGGACACTCACGATCTTGCGGTGGAGAGTCGAAACGATGCACACACTTGATACTCGAATCCCACTCCCTCTGCCAGAGCTGCCAGCCAGCGCCAGTGCCAGAGCCAGAGCGGAGGCACCAGCAGCAGCACCCGCGGCAGCCACCACACAGTGGCCGCCCGTCCCTGCACGGTGAGTCCAGCCTCAGCACCTGGCCGAGGCTGCTCCACTTGGCTGTGATGACCAGCCAAGCATGAACTTTTGCATGCGAGCGCTGGCTTCGGCCCAGAGCCCTGCTTAAAATTCCCGTGGCCCTTTTTCCGCATAGCCACGAGGTGTGGCACTTGTCTTCGGCGATAATTATAACACCGATAATATCGGAATTCCCCCACCCATGGTTTTCGTGGTGCATGATTCCTTGCTTCAGTGCCTCAGCCTGGCCAGGCCGGAGCTCCATAGACCATACCAGCCCTGTCAAAACAATGCAGATGCATCACTCGGATTGTTCGGATCTCCACCGCAGCTGCAGTTCAACGCGATCCACGCACGGCACTTCAGCAGAGCAGCAATTTGATTGTCCAACGCTGTCAGCGCGGACAACACAACATGGGCGTTCCATATCTTATCTCCCGCCACCATTTCCTCTCCCATCTCCGTCATCCCCACATGTCCAATGTGATTATACTTATCTTCTTTCGGCACATTGGGACCTCAATGATCGGTATTGGTGCATCACCGACGGAGCGGCCTGAATCCGAGCCAGGAACCCAGCCGCAGAACAGCTTCTAAATGCTGCTCAGATACGTCCAACAGTTACAGCCTTTGCATTCGTGTTGTCGCTACGTTGCCTACGGTATACGCTTCCATTTCATTAACTGAATCAAGGAAGCCACAGTCAGGTCATGGTTATTGCAGACATACGCAACCATCGTTCGAGAATAGCCGTCCTCACCTCATTGGGAATCTCAGAGCACGGAGAAATGCACCGCAGTAGTAGACAATGACCTCGAATGAGCAGCCCAAGTACAGTTTGGTCATGCGCGTCTTAATCAAGAGGCACTGATAGGAGGGTGCGCTGAGGATGACATCCAGACCCGCCACCACTTGGCCGTCAGCAGCACTTAGACATTGATATCACTGCTGGGCTCCCTGAAGCACAAGGGTACCAGACAGGGGTTATAGCCTGCTTCCTCCACTAACTCCAACACGCCTTGCAGTCCAACGCACATCGTTAGCGTATCCCAGGATAGGTTTGAGGCCTCTTGCTCTGTGCATCACACAGTCACTGAGGGTCGCTTGAGGTCGAGGTGCTGCTGATCTTGCACAAGGCCTGGGGGTGATTCTGCCTATGTCACGTGATTTCTCTGGATAAGCGGAGATCTGTGACCTCTCCGCTAATGCTTCCGTCTCCGATCCTCCATCCGGGTGGTTCCTTGTGAAAGTTCCAACTCTTTTGACCGACCAAGCACGATCTGAACCGAACCGCGACGTCGTCGATATCAACCGTATCTCGCATCTCGGCCTCGCGCTACCACCCCTCTCGCCCACGACCCCCACGACCCCCACGATGCAGTCGGCAGCACGGCTCGTCCCCTCCTTCCGCCAGGTGCGTATCCCCTGTTGGTTCCCCCTCGCTGTCGGGCGAGTTTTTGTCGTTTGCGATCAGTGACTTCGCGACATGATACATGACGACTCGCGTGATTCCACAAACAAGTCACCCTCGTCTACCGCTCTCATATCCCCTGGGCATTGTCCCGCGTTCTACTTTGCTTTTCTCTGACACCAGGCTCTCCGTCCCGTTGCCGGCCCGTCGCGCCCGGCACTGGCGCGCTTCGCGAGCACCGTCGCCGATGCTCCCGCCGCGGCGGACGGTGCCGCCGTCGAGGCTGAGCTGAAGTCCGAGGGACTTCCTCCCAACGTGACCTTCGAGGACATCTCTGGCGCGCGCACCCAGGTTGGCAACTCGCTTCTTGCCCGTGGACGTGAGTACTCAACGTGGTGCTCCGCGTCCAGCTCCCTGGAGCGATCACGGACAAGAGCTGGACACTAACGCCAGAAATGCTTCACACGCGTCCGGCGGACCCGTTCGAGCCGATCATGGTTCCCCTCTCGTCGTTTGAGAGCCTCACACCGACGCAGCCCGGCCCCGACGGCCAGATGGTCGCGCTGCCCGCCAGCGTATTCGCCAAGCCGCTCCGCCGCGACATTCTCCACCGCAACGTTGTGTGGTACCTCTCCACTCTCCGTGCGGGAAACCAGTCGACCAAGAACCGCTCAACTGTCGCGTACTCTGGCAGGAAGATCCGCCCGCAGAAGGGAAGCGGAAAGGCTCGTGCTGGTGACCGGAGCAGTGGTACCCGTGAGTAGAGAGCGCGATTGAGAGGGAAAGGTCTGGGGGCCATTATCACCCGACCCTCCAACCCACATCTCGACAATGCTAACCCCAGGCCGTGGCGGTGCCCCGATTCACGCTCTTAACCCGCGCGACTGGGCGCAGGACCTTCCTCGCAAGGTGCGCAAGCTTGGTCTGCAAACTGCGCTGTCGTCCAAGCTCAACTCTGGTCTTCTTCGTGTGGTTGCCGACCTCGACGAGGCTGGCTGGGCTGGCACGCGTGATGTGGTGCACGCGCTTGGCGACGGTATTGTCGAGGGCGAGCCGGCCGAGGACGGAACGCCAAACAACCTCTTTGTCGAGCGCTTCGGCCCCAAGAAGGACCTCTCCATCCTCTTCATCTACTCCCCCCACCGCCCCAACGATGAGGTCGAGGACTTCTGGCGCATCATCCGCAACATCCCCAACGTCGAGCTTCTCTCCACCGAGGATGTCGTCGCCTACGACGTCCTCAAGTACCGCTGGGTCGTAATGGAGGCTGGTGCCGTGGACGCCTTTGCGTCCGACGAGATTGTCTACGACTTTGACCCCGCGCTCGACGCCGAGTTCGCCTCGCAGCTTGAGGCTGCCGAGCCCCCCATGCCCATCCCCGAGGTGAACAAGGTCGACCTTGACGCCGCGGCCCCTCCTCCCTCAAACCCTCCCTCGGCCTAAGCACCTCCTCCCATTATCTCTCCCCATCCTGTAACATGGAAAAGGTCGAGAAACTGGATCATGACATCCAGTTCTCTCGGCTCGGCTGCGATCACTGTGGCCATGCATACACAACATCGATTCCGGAATGCACTGCCATACCCCTCTATGATTTTATGTTTATTATAAGGCACTAACCCCGTTCTGTGTACAGACAACAGCAGCGTATGGCGCTCATGTGGCCGGCTCGTCTGAAGCTTGACTTCTCAATGATTAATCCTGGAGCGTCCTCGAGTTGCTGCGCGAACGGAGCGGCGAGGAGCTGCGACGGTCCGCGTTGGAAAGGGGGTGAAGCGAGACAGTGGGTGAGCGTGGGCTGCGGCCATGGTAACCATCGTCGTCCTCATCAACAGCGAGGAGAAGGCCGCCGCGCTCGCCGTGGCTGTCACTCGTTCCGCCAATACCCTTTTGCTTGCTCTCGTCGTTCTCTTCTTCGTCCGAGTCGTCTGAGTCGTCGCCCACCTCCCACATAACCTCGTCCTTGGGCACCATGGGCTCGCCGTCCGCGTCCCCAACCGCTGTCTCCTCGGAACCTGAACCGGGGGAAGATGGGCGGGCTCGTTGGGGCATCCGCATGTCTGTGGTCTCCGTGGTGGTCTCCGCCTTCTCTGCACTCTTCATGGACAGAAGGACCTTGGCGTTAGTACATACCTTGCGGACACAGATCTCTAGACTTACAACACCACCAATGAGAACGCCAATGGAGAGGAAGACACACACAAGCGCCCAGCGCGCGTACTGGCCCGTCTGATCGTAGAAGATCAGGGAGTTGATGAATCTACCAGTCAGCTGGGTTATCGCAGCAGGACTCACCCAAAGACAGTGTACCCTGCGTAAAACAGCGGCACCACCACGACGGTGTCAGCGCAAGCTAGTGCCTTGTTCAAGCAGATAATCTGGGTGACAGCGGTGGCAATCGTAAACAGCAGGGTAACGAGAGGTGACGGGTGAACGAGCTGGTCGTTAGCGTGAAGTGATGCTGAGCAGCTCACCGGATGGCCAGGGAGGACAAACATCTTGACAACGCCCTTTGTGAAGACGAGACACAGGCCGGCAAGTGACCCGCCAGCGACAGCCCAGGCAATGCCCTGCAGCCACAGTATTTTTCCGTCATCAGTGCGGGAAAGCATCGGCTCCAGGCGGGCGAGAACGAGATTTTGTGCCGATTTCCAACGGACGTAGATGAACGTAAAGGGTCGCTTACACGCTGCGAAGCGGCTCTGAGGTGGGGAGCGACGCGAGGTTGGGAGACCCATCGTCGGTGACGGGAGTGGCGAGAAGGACGCGCGGGAGCGCAGCACGCGCTCTAGGAGGTCCGCAATCACATATGTCCCGAACGTGGCCGCAAGGAGGATGAAGAAATAGCTCAACCACGCGCCACGGCTCCACAGTCGGTTCAACCTGACGTCAGTAATGGACCGAGTACACAAAAAACTCACTCTTCAATGGGAAGATCTTGCCGCAACCCGTGATTAATCGACGAGAAGATGACAATGAGAATTACGCCGAGGACAATGAGTCCCGTACCCCGGATATCGGACGTAGTCACAGCTGTATGTTAGTATTGAGGACACAAGGTTTCCAAAGGGGTACGCACGCGTGCCAACAAGCCAGTACGCAAAGAGAAAGTTGAACACGAGCGCCGACGCGCCGAGCGGCGCGACCCAATCCGGACGGAGATAACGGAGGGCAAGCGGAGATCCGACTGGTATCAGTATGCACATCTCTCCGATGAAACTTACACAACTGTGATGCGCTGGAGTGTCAGCAGAGTACGCAAGCAACATAGGGTAATTAGGGCCCGAGTTGGTCACCCAGATCCTACTCACATATAAATGCCCATACCACCGAGCCATAGTGGGCGCAGGTACTCCTTCCGTCGCTGCCGTTTCGGGATCATCTGTTGCCGCTGGTGGTCGAGTTTAGTGAGATTAAGGCCGAGGGCGTTCATCACGCTTGCAGCCAGGACGATGAGAAGGCCGACCATCGTGTTCTGCTATCAGTGCCGCACAAGGTATGGAGACGTTGTCCTAGCCATATTCGTGGCATGGACCAGGGGATCAGAATCGCAGGGAGCGCCGAGCAGCAGAGAGGGGTTCGCAATCGACGGCAAGCTGTGGCGACCAGGACGCGGCCACGGACGAGCTCATGCTCGCAATATCGGGCTTGCGCTGATGGCGGTGGCTCAACGGTCTTGCACAATGCTCAGGGCGCCTACCGTCCTGGAAATAGTTGGGCCGCCTTGCCTGGTGTGCGATGCGCAGGCCACGTCAACTACAGACGGCAGCACCATACAAGGGCGCTGCGTCGACTCGCGCGACACTTCATCCAGCGTCGGCACGGGTAAAGAGCCGCCGTCACACAGCGAAAGAACCTCACTCACAACAAAGTAGTTGCCCTCGTTGTACGGCTCGTCCACGACGGGCGGAGGTATTGTGCCATTGCCGTTCATCGCTCCGTCCGCCAGGGTGGTCGCTGCCGCCTCGGCGGCCGAAGTGGCCGTCGTCACGGCGGCGAGGAGTGTCGTCGTGGCTGATGCAACTGCCGTATTGAGCAGCTCGGATGTTGTTATTGCGTCCATCGTGGAGTGAGCGCGAGTAGTTGTGAATGTTGTGATAGCGAGATGTAAATTAGGGCGGCGACGACGAGAGATGACGATCAAGAGGGGGTGTCCAAATAATCGATCCGCAGTGGCTCACTAGAAATACCAGATTGTGTGACAGCATGCGTCGTCATGGCCCCGACGGTGGCCGCCACCCAGCATAGCAGATCGGCCAGTCAGGCACCGTTGGACTTTTCAGGAACCGAGGCTTCGACAGATTGTGAACCAACCCGGCACTGGCATGCTTATCACCCCCTCGTGCACACGAGTACCGCTGCGCACACAAGCCGAATGCCAAGAGCCGGTCCCCGATAGCGGATAAATGGCACTGCGGTGTACTTTGCATGTACTGCCACAAAGTGGCGGAGTAAAATGGATCGATGATGTCGATGATGTCGATGATGCGCAGCCAGCTGCCAAGCACTGGAATGAAAGCGTTGTTTATAGGGCATGCTAGCACAGAGCAGAATGTTCATAGGGAATCGAGCGGTCACTACGATAACAATGGAAGGAGCAGCAGACAGGACGGAACAACGGCGTCAACTAACAGCCGGCCAAATAATTGCGATGCGTTCTAGCAGGACTGGGCTAGTTCTATACGGGACTCTGTCCGAAGTGGTCAACCAGGACATGTCGCGCGACCTCGTGACGGGCGACTTTGAGATTATCGCTGGGGACACTTCGACGTCAGTAACTGGAAATCAAAGTGCGTACTGGCTTACCTCGCCTCAAACTCCTCCCCATCGACGGTGACTTTACCGAAGAACAAGGTAGGTCCATTCTCTTGTTTCTGGATGCGTTGCGAATACTTTGACAATATTAACCCGGACTCTTGACAAAAGTCGTTCTGTCAGCGACAGCTCTCTGCGTCACCTTACTGTCGAGCTGCTTGATCCAATCGATGTCACTCTTTTTTGATGGTGTGGCCGTCGACATGGTCTTGTCCATGTGCATAGACCGGACCGCACGGTGACCATCAGTTGAATCTAACGGTTAGGTATCACCGCTGCTCATATCTTACTCTCGGCCGCGCCAGCGTGTTTGTCATAAAGCCAATGCAAGAACTCTGCTACATTGAGAGCGAGCGCTCTGCGAGACAGTGCAGCGAGAGCGACATGGTGATCCTGATGTTCACATGGCTCTAGATAGCGCTGAATGTCCGGCGAGACCCCGACAGTTAGCCGGCATCCAACGACTGCGGATCAGTTGAATCAGGATTGGAAAGGCACTCACGACCAGTCTCATCACAGATGTCAAACTCCACCAACGCAGTTACACCACTCGTGGCAGGAAACTTAGATATTTCTTTGCCGAGATGGTCGAGAAGGGGAGAGGAATAGCTGGCAAGGCGTTCAGAATTTCGAGGCTTCAACAAGATCGACACTGGGAAAGCTTTGTCGGTAGAAACGTCGTTGAGCGTTTCATCTTCAATCTGGGGGATGGGTGACATAACTGGGGCGTAAACCCAATCGAGACATTCTTCTGAAATACAGTGTATCAGCGTGGTGTTCTGTGCGTCCGCCTGGTAATATCTGTCAGCTTCTCCCTCATGACAGTTGAACAATTGGCTCACTTTCAACTTCCGAGTCTGGCCTTTGAACGTCTTGATACCGCCAAGAGTTTCCATAGCTTTGATATACTCGGCAGAGTATTTGTTGCCGTCGAGAACGTGGAAGAGGGGATGCTGCTGGACCGCAGGATGGGTTGGAGGGAGAATGAGTGTAAGCTGGGCCGACCAACCTTTGTCTAAATCTTAGTGTAGCCCACAACACCAACTCACCCTCGGGTCCGGTCATATCCACCTCGTCATACTCCCACTTCACAATTGGCTGAAGTTCGGCAGGCAAGGAGTGGAGCATCACATTCCAGATCCTTGTGGGATGCTGAGCAGCCGTGGGAGGAAGATCGGGGTCAAGTGTGACACGGGGCAGCTGAGAAGCATCACGAATCATGGGGATGTCGCAGCCGGCATCGCTGACAAAAAGAGCGGTTGGGCGTTCAGGACGAACATGCTCAGCGTCCGTTTCTTCCCCGTCCGCGGGGAAGGTATAGCTGGTAGGGTAGTGGACCGCCGGTTTTTGTGTTTTACCCAGCTATTGTCAACCCACGTGCGGTGCGTATACGTACAGGATTCTGCAATTCAAGGAGATGATTAGTCTCGGGAACATCTTCCTTCTTGTCTTCAGAGCTGTCGCTAACGTGGGACAAGCTGCGGAGATGACGCCGAGACACCCCGAAGCGGGGTGCAAACATGCTCTCGAAATGGGTGTGGTCAATGCGCGTCGACGCCGGAGGGCAGTTTATACGATTCGAACCTGTTGAAATATCGTGTTCGATCACTGATTCGTCATCGTCCAAAAGCTGTCTGAAGACCTCAGCAGCTGATGAGTTGTCGTGCTTTGAATGGACATTGAGATTCTTCACAGGAGGAAGCGGTGGAGGAGGAGCGAGACGGGGAGGATCGATCATGGATAGAGCGTCGTTCTCGCGGGAGTTGTTGTGTTTGCGCCGTTTGCCGTTACCGCTTCGGAAACCCCAGCCTCGCTTGCTGCCTGGAGGTGGGCCCGAGGAGAATGGTGACTGGACTGGACTAGCCATGTTGATGCTAAAGTCAGTGATGCAGCACGAGTGCTTAGGGGATGAAGAGCGACAGAGTGAAAAGCGGTGGCGTTGTCAGTAGCAAATGAACTGTCGTTGAGTATGGGAGACGACGAAAGGAAAAGGAAGAGAGGGGGAGTGAGAGAACGCGGAGAAGTAAAGAGATAGAGAGAGGAAAGAAAAAGGAAACCAAATGTTAGTGGTTGGAGGAGGAAGGTAAGTGGATGATCATGGGTGCATGGATACATGAGTGATCGAGTGAGAATGAGAACGGGAGACCCACACCGTACGTAGGTACGTACGTTTGGAGTGGGGAACGGGAAAGAAGAGGAAGGTGACTTTTCCAAGGAAGACACAAAGACAAGAAGCAAAATTTGTCCATCCTGTGTGTTGTGGCTGGCGTCCTGGTGGTCTGGTGCCCCGCTGAGAGGCCGCTGGGGGGGACGAGATGAAGGAGCTTGCTGGGGACCCAGGGGCCAGACGGCTAGCCAGCTGGTAGGCATGGCAGAAGGGATAGGACGGAGCAAAGGAGGAACAAGAAGTCAAAGCGCGCAGTGCAAGAACGAAGAGTGGATCTGAAATGCTGGAACGGTCGAGCAGCAACCCGAGGCGCCGAGGTAAAGATCCTGGGTGCGCGGACGCGAGACAGTGAGACGCAGAGAGCGAGGAGGCACAGGCGCACAGGGCCACAGGGAACGTCAGAACAAGTTAAGAGAGAGTCAATCGAAGTGGACTGGAACCCAAGAAAGCCGTAGCTACACCAGTGCCAGTTCCACGAAGACAGAGTACTCCTGGGCTCACGGATGTGAGATATCCTGATCGAGGATCTTGAGAATTGAGATCTTGAGGCCTTGAGGATCCCTTGTGGCAGTCAGAGGAGGCGTGTGCAGGGTGGCAAACGGACTATCGGCCATCTCCGTCAGTTACGTCACTTTGCCGCACAGGGCTGAGACGAGTCCGGTCAGCTCCTCGTCTTCAGAATTCAACTGCTTTGCCGCGACGGTTTTTGAAGGATCAACATCCACGACAACACTCCATCACACTCTGTCCCGCACAGACCGACACTTAGAATGGCACGAAGTCCGTCTAAGAAAACGATGGCGACGAAGTCAGCATCGTCGTTCAAACCCGCCTCAGGCAGAGGATTCAAGAAGCGTTCACAGACCCGATCTGTGAAGGCTGTTGTTGAGGAAGACTCAATGGCGAGCAACGGCGAGAAGAAGCGCAGGCGGTCCACAAGAGCAACCTCAAGCAAAGTCAAGATCCAACAGGTTAAAAAACGTGTGTCATATACAGTAACCGACCCGTTGCAGCAGGAGAAGGAGGGTAATGACGAAGTGTCCCATAAGCCGGCGGCAGTTGCTCAGGAGAAGCGGTCAGCACGTTTTCGGAAAAGGTGAGCTCAGTGCTGTTTTCGAACTGTTAACCTCACAGATGCCCAATTGCGATTAACCAGAGATGTGAGAGAGTGTGCGAGAACGAGCTGATAGGCAGTGGAGCGGGTCATGTCTCAACGCATGGTGAGCAGAGTGATCCTGCTAATCTAACAACAGTTCCTGATCGACCGTAGAGACCTTCTTTCCGGACAGCATTTTGCGCTCTTTCGTGTAGCTGGATCTACAGGAAACATCTATGTATGTCTCTTTGGCGTTCTTATTTGACTCACCGGACAGAGCATTTCTATCGGACCGGTTCTCAGTTGTGACTGTCCTGATTTTCGCAATGGGAATGCCCCGTGCAAGCATATCATCTTTATTTTGTAAGACCAACTACTGGTTACGACACTGACCTTAGCTTGAAAGTTCTGAAGGTTGCTCCAGAGAGTAATCTGTGGTATCAAAAGGCCCTTCTCGTGAGTTGAATTCTCGACAGACTTCCTAACCCTCAGGACTCTGAACTGCAAGAAGTCTTTGAGAATGCCCCACGGCCTGCAGCAGCGGTGGGGGTGCCCGCCTCAGCTCGTATGGCTGTTCTACGTGCCACAGGAGGCGAGGACATTGAGGCAGAGCCAGAATTGGTGGAAAATGCTGGGGAAGAGAACGAGGGAAAGAAGCTGGCCGCAATTGGGGAGGACTGCCCTATGTAAGCACTGCTGAAACAATATTTGCTGATTTTACCAGTTGCTACGAAGTAATGACGCACGCTGAGAACTCCTCTGGGGATCTCACCTTTGATCTGACGGCAAACGGTTGTGGTAATCGTGCGTACTCATACCGTCTTATATTAACAGCAGCAACTCATACGCAATGCTTTGGCATGTGGGCCAGTAGTGCTGTAAGCTGTGCGTTAGAAAACTTGAAGCTGACAACTGCGTGCACGAGGCGAACCGGTGACCTGCGTGTATTGCCGTGCTGCCTGGGTGACTCCCAATAAACCTGATCCGGATGCGGAGGTGGTTACTACTTCTCAAGGATAGTGAGTTATCCAGCGCTCCAGCGAGCGTGGAGGTTCTCCCCACATTCGTGGTGTCTGACATGCAACAGTTTCAACATCGCGAATGTCCTCGGAATTTCCCGTAAACGCGACACCTCGTGAGATAGAGAACTGAAACAAACAAACAAGCTAACAACAGCTCGTATTGGCAGGGACCTATTATCGGCCGCGGAAGAAACCCGCGAGAGGATGGGAGATACCGGGATCCCGATTATGATGAGGACGACGACGAATGCGTGGGCGAGTGACCAGATGCTGATATCGGGCGGGCACCGCCGCCCGGATTTATCTCGGAATATCAGGAACAGATATCGTATCAGGGCGAAATGTGTTGAGCGGTCCAACTACTTTCACTGTCCTCTGGAGGGGCTAAAACAACCAGAGCTAAGACGTTGTAAGCCGTATGTACTTTCATGCCATCTTGTACTGTTTTGGTGTCTTCCTGTCCAGCACAATTGCACAACGGTCATCGACGACTAACGGCAGCCCTATGGTGGAGGCCAACTTCGGTTGTTGACGGTTGTTGACAAAGTGGAGGTTCGGAAGCATCCTCCCGTGCACGTCCCCGCATGGCACGCCCTTACGAGGCCAAGCGAGAGTCGGGTGGTGCACTGGCGAGAGCCTTTGACCATGACCTTGTCGACATCTACAACATCGATTGCATCCTGTCCGTCCTACATGGCAGGCGCACACTCATCTTGTATCCATCATCCTCACGATTCGACGATACTTACGACCTGACTTTATCGACTTTCTCGCGCGATAAAAATATTCGGTTGGGGTTCATTTTTTCCTGATCGGCGGCGACGCGACGCGAGTCAGATAACAACGTCCCAGATCACGGAATAAAGGGGAGTAGAAGTACACGAAGACAGTCTTCGATACACACAGCCTTTCACAGGCACATCAAACGCGCAACGACCTCGCATGGCGACAGTATCAAGATCAGCACATTGTACAACCCGAACCACAAATTACATCCGCCAACTCCCAATCCAATGGGCTTCGGTATGAACGACGTCAAGCATGGCCTTCTGTCCGGCGCGCCGCCGCCGTCTGCAAAGAAACTGCTCCAATGGCTTGATGCGAATGGCGTGGAACACTCGTCAGGCGTGGAAATCACAGACATGAAGGACGGAACCGGGTGGCGCGTCATGGCAGTGCGCGATCTTGATGTCGGCGAGACGAGTGAGTCTGGAAAGGAAAGCTGCCGCTAACCAAGCCAGTATGCAAGATCCCCAAATCGGCGCTCCTCTCACTTCGCACGAGCTCACTGCCGCCGCTTCCTCTCCCAAAGACCGGTGGGCTGACAGCGTTACAAACGACAACATCGCACACGATTCTTGGCCTTGCGCTTGTGCTCCTGCACGAGTTGCGTCTGGGGCGCGAGTCACGGTTCTACGGTTATCTCCAATCCCTGCCACGCGCCACGGTTCCTATTCCAGTGCTTTGGCCGCTTGCCATGGAAGGGGGCGACGCCCGCAAGGCGTACGAATGGCTCAAGGGGACGGAAGCGGAGCGTGATCTTCGACGCCGCGAGGAAGATGGCGTGGGGCTGGTGAGTTGTGCTGGTCTAGGTGGGCTGGAAGTCTTTCGCGGATGGTGGCCATGATGGCGATGGAACCGTGCGATAAGTCGCGATCCAAGCTACGGACAGGGTCTCTGTCTATGGAGCATCTCGCTCTCCTTTGATGGCGCTCTAACTCTCAGGAACAAGCCCGGGTCTTTTACGCAGCAACTGTTGGTCATCTTCCGCCGACAAGAGAGCACCCTGCACCTTCACCCTTCGAGGCTTTTGCTCATGCATGTTCACTCGTCAGCACTCGCGCGTTCCTGATCGATCTCTATCACACCATCGCTCTGTGTCCGTTTGCCGACCTGCTCAATCATTCTTCCGTCTCGCATACGTCGCTTGCCTCCGACGACTTTGTGTGTCACCGCTGCGGCTCGCTTGCCGAATGTAGTCACGATGTCAGCCGTCCAGGGTACGACATACCACTGCGTCACGAACACCTGTCCCGCGCGGAGCGCGACCGCATTTCGAACACCAATGACACGGTTGACATGTACGTCGAGATGCCCGTGCGTAAGGGCCGCGAGGTGATGAATTCGTACGGTGAGGGTATCAACGAGGCGCGTCTCCTGGTGGAATGGGCGTTTGTCCCTGGCGCCCGACCAGGCGGTCTGAACAACGTTGACGAGGATGACGATGATGAAGAAGACGATGAGGACGACAATTTCGTCGGCGATGGTATGACGTGGGATTTGGAACAGCTCCTTCCACCCGTGTACGTCTCGGCATGGCGCGCGCTAGCGGAAGGGGACGAAGTGAGCGAGTCGCTGTTCCCCACACCTGAGAGCGATGAAGACGAGTCTGCGCTCCTCTGCGCCCCGAGCCCGCGGAACACCTACCACCTCAACCACGCAGGACAAGTGAGCGTGCGCATCTTTGGTGCGCTTTATCTGGCCGCTGCGGTACGCGAACGTATTGGCCATATTGACCCGGCCGATGAAATTCCGTCTGAACTCGACCTCGACTCGGATGAGTTGCTCGCCAACCTCCGTGCCGACGTCAACCACCTCGAGGCTACATGGGCACAGGAACAGGAGGGTGAAACTGTGCCTCGACTCACAGGCGCGCTCCGCGACGCCGCTCTTGCGACGAGGGATTTGCTCTATCGCCGCATTGTGGGGCTAGGCCCTCGTAGCCTCGGCGAGGTGTATGATCTGCGCGAGGTAAGCTATGAACGATGATGTGGCATCACACCAAGATGACTTGGCTGATTGCAGGCCCTGCCCAAGGACGCGCATCTCCAGGCGATGGCGATGACCATTGTGATTAACGAGATGGCGCTGCTCACCAGCGCGTTGGAGCGGTGGGACGAGCTACTGCAGAGTACTGGCGTGATTCAGATACAGAGGTAGTTTGGCACCCGGACAGGATAATCTTGTAGATTTTTGGGTATTGGTCCGGGCTTCGTCATTTCATCGTGCGTATAGCAGTATCATGTTAATAGTTTGCGGGATTCCCAGGCATAAATTGATGACTGTGCCGACTGCCAATCTTCTGGCCTTCTGGTCTTCTGGGGCGATCCGCAGGCAAGGCCTGAACGATCCGCGATCAATCTTGCGCCGATCCTCTTGATTAAGGGGTGTGATTGGCGAATTGTAGATTTCTGGATCTGTGGATCGGCAGGGGCTGTCTGTGCCGCAGGCCGATCTTGGAACATCCAGTCAACCCCAATACTTTTGACGCATCTGCAGATCTGCAGACGGGGGTAAACAGTGGCCAAGGTCGTTGACCTCCAAATCTTACACTCGCGCTAGCTCCGATCTTATGCTTCTGGTGTTCTGGCTAGGTTGTTTCAATAAGCGTCAATGATCACTGATCAATGACACATACGCCACGCAGATCTATGAGATTGGATTCCTTAGCTCACTTAATCAGACGTCAGAAGCAGACTGATGCGGAATGGTGTGCCTGACGCGACTGACTTTTGTTTTGCTTTCAGAATCCATCTAGTCTGGGCCCTCTGGCGCTGTCATGAACCCGGCGAAAGTGTCTTCCTTTCGTCTGGTCATTCTTCACAGCTCACCTGTGATGCGTGTTCGTCTTCCTTATCCTCTTACTTTTCTTCATTCTCCTTTTCTTCTTCATCTTTTTCTCGTTACATTATAATCACAAAACCGTTACGTCCCCACTGTATCACCAACTGTACACGACACTCATTCAAGACTTTCTGTCATCGCCAGTCGACAACCAGATTCTCCCCTGTCACCAGCCATTCCACAACTCATCCGTGTCTGTCACACTTTAGCAGAGCTACCCGTTTTCCTCCAGTGTGTTGACCACACTAGCGCTCCACTCATTCCATCCTGCCATTCCTTGCACTCCCTCAAGCATAACGACCCCTGACGACTCATCCTCCCTCCACGGCCGCAACCCAATCGCCATCACGCCATACCACAGAGTGTCCGACCATTGTACAACTCGCTTCGAGTAACCAAATTCAGTCATGCCGTTCGGCGGCGTGCCAGACAAGGAGAGGCGTAGAGGTTATGACACTTATGAGGTGTACGACTCTGCCTTTGACCTTGACCTCGCTTATACCTACCTCCAAAGTCTCCGCTACACTGTAAGTATAAGTGATTCGTCGGTGAAAGGTCTGACTTTCAGAAAGAGCTCTCGGCAGCGTGGCTCAATCTTGTAATTGGGGCTGTTGCGCACTTGACCGTGAAAAGGTGAGAATGGGCCAACTTGATGATTTCATTCTGATCGCAGTTATAATCATTCACGACGCAACCAGGGAGTCATGCCCTCTGAGCGCATACTTCTTCCTCTTGCCGCGACTGCAGCGTTTTCGGTGGGTAAGCCGCAAGAGACTCACTGACGGTCCCAGCCATCGATCATCGATGTTGTCGAACAGCTGAACAAACTCTCCCAAGAGGCTATCATCAGTGGTGCCGTGAAGGCAGCTCACAAAGTACTCAAAAACGACCATTTCGGTCATCAAGCAAGTGTTTCAACTCCGTCAGCTGCCACTTCCAACGCACTCCAGCCGTCTGAGCTGAACCCACCTCCCTTACCCAAGCCAGCCCCAGTTGGAACATGGCTGAATCTCACACCTCGACCTTCTCAATGTGAGTGATACCTACCCTTCACCGCTCACTCAATCAGTAGCGCTAAACTCCGGATACTGCCGCGACGCGAACACGGGGGAACAATTCCCTCCACTTGGTGTCCTTGCGTCGTTAATGCTTCCTGCACACTTGTCAAGATTCATTGTTCCAACAACAACCCATCCCTTCCTCAACGCTTACCAGCCTGCTTTCCCAAACTATCTGGGTATCACGGTTCCCGGTGTGCGGCCCGAGAACCTCGTTTGGTCAGGCTTTTGCTCGAATTATGTCTCCCAGTTACCAGTGGGGTGGACGTCGGAGAAACGTGACTGCGAATCAAACAATAATGAGTCTGTCTCGAGAACTCTACCAATCTCGATCCCACCAATGTATCTTCCCCCGGAGCATTTCGTGTACCCTGGCCGACAGCTCCCACCACAACCCCATTCGTCACCGGCCGTTTCACACCACGAAGCGATGAAAGGTGTTGGTGCAGTCGCGGGCCAGAGTGAGATATCGAATTTGGGCCCTTTCCTTCAGTCGGCGGACTCCAGCACGGTCTTATTCCTCGTCAACTCAGACGACGATCTCGACGGCCAAGCCCAGTGTCCAACAAGTCCTCTCGCGAATAAGAGCAATGCACCCAAGGCTTTCAAGAAACCTGCGACAAAACGCATAAGAGCAGCTCCAAAGGCGAAAACCGAGGGCAGCGTCGCCAAGACCCGCAAGCCTCGCAAGCGCAAGGTTGGAGACGTTGGCGACAACGGGGAGCAAATCGAGCGTTCTGCAAAGGCACCCCGCAAGAACGGCCCGTCCAAGTAGCGTAATGTGCTGGCATAAGTAGATCGGTGAGAGTTCGGTGTTGGACATGATACGACTGCCGAGTAAGACGACATGAGTCGACGGGCCGAGGATTTAGAAAGGATCCGCTTTCCGGCGTCGAGGTAACTGGGTTTGTATTCCCCACAAGGTCAACATTAGACATTGGTTCCAGGATCCACCCAGCGATCTCCATAGCTCCATATGGCGTCATGAAGGTTTGCAGGAATGAGGTATTGTCGATCTGTCTATGAGTGGCACGTGGCTCTCCAAGGGCCCGTTTGCTCCCGCCTTCTACGCACTTGGCTGTTGTCAGCGATTTTTCAGTACAGATCGTGCTGGGCTCATTGTGGCGAAAAATGGCGTGATCCAGCGTGCTGCTTTTCTCCGTTCACTTCAACCACGAAGAACCATCGCACAACCTGCTCATCGGTCGGCGGCGACGGAGATGGGCCATGCGCACCGGATGATTGCTGAATTGCTGACATGCACTGTCCTGACCCCAGTGCTTCACCGTTGCCGCGTTGCCATTCTGGAGCCACGTGCGCCGACCTGTGGGCTGGAGCGGCTGACTTTTATCTGGAATACCGTCTGGAATACCCCGTCTGTGAGCGCGTCATCCTGCCCAAAAAGTTGATGAGCACGCAACGCGTAACAACGAAACAAGCGTGATATGCGAGATAACGCGATGGAGCGGGGAGCATCGAGGAGAGACTAACGTCGTCGGAGAGAGTAGTATATGTATCTCGCTCCGAGGAGCACCTCGTTCTCCATTCCTCCTCCCATTTCCCTCTCTCCTTGATCACAGAATGGCCAACTCTCCCCACGGTGGCGTCCTCAAGGACCTTGTTGCCCGCGACGCGCCTCAGCAGGCTGCGCTCCGCGAGGAGGCCCGCGGTCTCCAGGACATCTTCCTTACCGAGGTACGTGCCAGCGCCGCGAGCATCACGGATCATCCTCGAAAACTCGCGACTGACATTCCCAGCGCCAGCTTTGTGACCTCGAGCTCATCATCAACGGTGGCTTCTCGCCGCTCGAGGGCTTCATGAACGAGACCGACTACACCTCGGTCGTCAACACCCTTCGTCTCGGCAAGCGCGACGGCCAGGCCGAGGGCACTCTCTTCCCCATGCCGATCACGCTCGACGTCTCGGGCGAGGACGTTGCCCGTCTCGGCCTCAAGGCCGGCGTCCGCGTCGCCCTCCGCGACTTCCGTGACGATGCCGCGCTTGCTATCCTCACCGTCGACGACGTCTACCGCCCCGACAAGAAGCTCGAGGCCGAGAAGGTCCTTGGCGCCGACGACATTGCCCACCCCGCCGTCTCGTACCTCCACAACCAGACCAAGGAGTTCTACGTCGGCGGAAAGGTCCAGGCCGTCCAGGCTCCCACCCACTACGACTATGTCGCTCTCCGCTTCACCCCCGCCGAGCTCCGCGCCCACTTCCACAAGGTCGCCTGGCGCAAGGTCGTCGCGTTCCAGACCCGTAACCCGATGCACCGCGCGCACCGTGAGCTCACCGTCCGTGCCGCCCGCCAGCACCGCTCCAACGTCCTCATCCACCCCGTCGTTGGCCTCACCAAGCCCGGAGACGTCGACCACTACACCCGTGTCCGCGCGTACCAGGCCCTCATGCCCTCGTACCCTGAGGGTCTTGCCACTCTCGCCCTCCTCCCCCTCGCCATGCGCATGGCTGGTCCTCGTGAGGCTGTGTGGCACGCCATCATCCGCAAGAACTTTGGCGCTACCCACTTTATCGTTGGTCGTGACCACGCCGGCCCCGGCAAGAACTCGCAGGGCCAGGACTTCTACGGCCCGTACGACGCGCAGGAGCTCGTCTCCAAGTACAAGGACGAGCTCGACATTGAGATGGTCCCCTTCCAGGCCATGACCTACCTCCCCGGCACGGACGAGTACCAGCCTGTGGACGAGGTGCCCAAGGGCACGCCCACCGCCGACATCTCCGGTACCGAGCTCCGCAAGCGCCTCCGCACGGGTGCCGCTATCCCCGACTGGTTCTCGTACACTGGTGTCGTCAAGGTCCTCCGTGACTCGTACCCCCCTCGCCCGCAGCAGGGCTTCACCGTCCTTCTCTCGGGTCTCCACAACTCGGGCAAGGACACCATCGCCCGCGCCCTCCAGGTCACTCTCCAGCAGCACGGCGGCCGCTCGGTCTCGCTCCTTCTTGGCGAGGAAATTCGCCAGGAGCTTTCCCCCGAGCTCGGCCACGCCCCAGAGGACAAGCACCGCCACATGCTCCGTATCGGCTACGTTGCGTCCGAGCTTACCAAGGCCGGTGCTGCCGTCATTGCCGCGCCGACTGCGCCGTATGAGCGCTCGCGCAAGGCGTTCCGCTCCGCCGTCACCGGCCCCGGTGGCAACTTCTTCCTCGTCCACGTCGCGACCCCGCTCGAGTCGTGCGAGGCATCCGACCGCCGCGGGCTGTACAAGCGTGCACGCAACGGTGAGCTCAAGGGCTTCACTGGCGTCGACGACGAGTTTGAGGCGCCCACCGACGCCGACGTTGTCGTCGACCTCCGCAAGGACTCGGTTCCCGAGGCTGTCCACAGCATCATCATGCAGCTCGAGAGCGAGGGCCTCCTTTAGATTTCCTCATACTGTGGTTTTCAGTACGAGTTAGCAGCATAAAAGCATCTAGTAAATCACCTGGTCAGCATCGCAGTCTGGCAAGGTTGTATACATGTATAGCATTGTATCCGGGATCGAGAATTGAGCAATACGCGAGCGAGTGAGCACAGCAACGTTGTGACCGAAATAGATGTTAGTTCCCATCAACGATCAGTGACTTGCGCAGTCCGAAAATGGGACGATGGGCACAGCCATCACTCCACGCAGTATTGGTCTCTCAGTGCTCAGTGAAATGTAAGTTGAGCAAACGGGCACAACAGGCGGGGCAAAGTCGAACGTTCGCTCTTGAGCGAGACGCCCCCAGGAGCCGCCCACCCCTGGACATGACCTCATCGCTCATGACCGACCGCCGCAGCCTAATCCAGCACTAGTCTTGGCGGCCTCGTATCCCGCAATCCCAAGAACGCTCTCTCCCTCTCACTCCGCAATACAGAAAATGCTGGCCCCACTTCTCCTCGCCGGTATGGCGCTCGCGGACCCGCGCCCCGTTTCGGTCATGGGCCGCGCGACGCCGAAAGTGCTCGTCTATACGCGCACGCTGGGATGGCGGCACGACTCGATCCCCGTCGCGATCGACGTGCTTGGGGCCAAGGCGGGCGAGTATGGGGTCAGCTTTGACTTTACCGAGTGAGTCCTGGTGGAATTATGGGACGTGGCGTGAGCTTCTGAGGGCCCTCGGATTCAAGTGGTAGTTGCTATCAGCGAGTACCACCGCCATCGCACCCGGTTAGTGGTTCGTGGCTTACATCAGGGACCCGGGGCAGTTTGTCGATGATAACCTCAAGAAGTATGATACTGTGATGTTTGTATCAACTTCAGAGGAAGGTATGTTAGAGGCATGCGACTTCCAGGCGCTGCGACGGGAGATTGAGAGGTGATCAACTGGCCGTGTCGATCTTTAGGCGATCCGTCGATCTACAGGGCTGTGGATCTTCAGCTCCTGATCCCCATGACCCCTGATCGCCAGATCGCCAGACGACCTGATCGCCAGACGGATTGGCTGGTCGATCATTCCCCCCTTGAACTCGATCCGCAGGCCGCACAAGCTTTGCTAACTCCAGTTCTGGACTCAGATGGCCAAGCCGCGCTCGCGCGCTACTTCCAATCAGGCGGGACGTACACGGGCGTGCACTCGGCCTCGGCTTGCCTGTACAACGACACAAACTACCTGCAGGTCGTGGGCGGTGAGCCACCCGCTCGCACGGCACACTGACGCCGCAGCATACTTTGATTTTCACCCGACGCTGCAGCAGGCCACGTTCCTGCCGCTCAACAAGTCGCACCCGGCCATCGCGCACCTCCCCGACCGCTGGACCTTTGTGCGTAGGAACGGCGGAGACAAGCGGCGCGGAGCGATCTACTTCTACTGATTACTGATTACTGACTTTGATCAGGAGGAGGAAGTCTACAACTTCCGCTCGGACCCACGCACCGTGGGCGCAAACGTCCTTCTCACCGTCGACGAGGCAAGCTATAAACGTGAGCCCCTCCCAGTGTGTAGCTCACCCCGAGACGACGCGTCCTCCGCACACGATTACCCGCCGATGGGCGATCCCCACCCGATCGCATGGTACATCGAGAGCCCGCGGAGTGCCCAGCCGCTGGCCGAGGGCGCGCCGAAGGCTGGAAGGTCGTTCTATACCTCGTTGGGACACACGAATGATAGTGAGTACCGCAGGCGCTGGTATTGCCGTGGATCTTACAGCAGCATGGCGCGACGAGACGTTTATCCAGCACGTCATGAACGGCCTTACGTGGGCTCTTGATGGCGCGAGCACGCGCGCCTACGACGTCGGACTCGTTGGTAATGAGGAGAGGCAGCAGGTGAACTCGACACCCACGAGTTCACCCACGGCACAGCCTCCAGCAGGCGCGGCGGGGAGTGCCTCGGTATCGGCTTCGTCCCCCGCAGGCTCCGATAAGTCCGGCGCTGGCTCTTGGACCTCAGGTTTGGTATCCCCTTCGGCTGCGACATCGCCGTCCAGCTCCGCTTCAAGGACACTGCCAGCTCTCGGCCTGCTGTTAGTCATCTCGGGTATCACTTCTCTAGTCTGAACGGACACTTTCTTCCTTCCCGATCGCGCCGGAATTCGTGCAGCATACGCGCCATACATTCCCAGATCCTAATACACCATGAAATCCCTTGTACATCACACCCTATGCTATTGTTACTGGCTTTCTCCTTACTTGTAGTACTTGGCGGGGACGAACGGCATCGGGCGCACGGTCGCCTCGCGGAGCTTTTTGCGGACCTCGATCATGACCTTGGTGCCCTTCTTGTGCTGTCCGTTCTTGACGTAGCCCATGGCGATGGGCTGGCCGAGGGTCGGCGACGGGATACCCGAGGTAATCACACCAATCTCCTCCTTGCCCTCGGCGTCGAACACCTTGTTGCCCTCACGTGCCGGCGCACCCTTGATCTCGAAACCGACACGGCGGCGCGACGGGCCGTTGGCGAGCTCGGAAAGAATGCGAGACGCACCAGGGAAGGCGCCCTCAGTACGGCGATCCTTGCCTGGGAGGTTAGTGGACGAACAACAAACAGCTGTAGACGGGCTTCCGCGGTACTCACTGACAAGCCAAGCAAGGCCACCCTCAATGGGGCTGATAGTCTCGTTGAGGTCGTGGCCGTAGAGGCACATGCCGGCCTCGAGACGGAGCGAGTCACGGGCGCCGAGGCCGATGAGCATGACATCGGGGTTCGAGGTGATCTCCTCGGTGAGCGAGACGGCAGCCTCAGGAGGGATTGAGATCTCAAAGCCGTCCTCGCCAGTGTAACCGCCACGGGCAATGTGGCAGTTGACGCCGTCCTTGCCGACCTTGGCGAACATGCTCTGGCCGAACTTGAGGGCGGTGAGGTCGGCGTCGGTCATCTTGGCGAGGACCTCGGCGGCCTTGGGGCCCTGGAGGGCGACGAGACCGTAGTCCTTCAGCGTCTCCCACTGCACCTGCTTGTCGGAGTGGGCGGCGTTCCACTCCTTGAGCTTGGCGCCGATGTGCTCCATGTCCTCCTTGGACCGTCCGGCGTTGGTCACGACATACCACTTAGAGCCGTCCTCGGCGTGCTTGGTCATGATCGTGTCGTCGATGATACCGCCAGTCTCGTTCAGCAGCACGGTCAGCGACGAGCCCATGTTGGGGATCTTGTCGAGCGCGGTGGGCGTCAGCGACATGAGGAACTCCTGGGCTCCGGGGCCCGAGAAGTTGTGCTGCAGCATGTGCGACACATCGAAGAGACCTGCCGAGTTGCGGACGTGGTTGTGCGCGGTGACTGCTGTCAGCGGGGGACATGAGGCGAGAGGGGCTTGCACCGGTTGTCACTCGGGGACACGGAGAGGGCTAATCGCAGTCCAGTCACATTCTACACCGCATTCAACAGCGACCAAGCTGGGCGGCTAGCAGAGCTTGTCCCCGGCCACCTCGGCGCCGGTGAGGAAGCAACAACTTACCCTGTCCGACGTCGCCGTACGAGAGGGGCATCTCCCAGCCCGCGAACTCGACCATCTTGCCGCCATTCTTGACGTTGAAGTCGTACAGCGGGGTGCGCTGGAGCTATTGGGTCAGCGGTGTTGGTGGGCAGTGAGGGGTGGTATGGGAACTAGTGGCAGAGCGTACGGCCAGGACTGGAGGATCCGACACGATCCGAATCGGCATTTTGGCCATCCGGACGCGTCGCCGAGCGATATCCGCGATCCTCGTCTCGCCCACCGCATCTTCTCCTCACCCCGCTCCATCTCATAGACCACAACGCCAGAACAACACTCACTTCAAAGCGGACGGCCGAGGTCGCGATGCCACGGAGCACGAGGCGGCCGGCGGGGCGGGCAACAAGGGTCGAGCGGGCGACGGCGAACATGGTGCTAGGCGATGGATGGGGGAGGGGTGTGTGGAGAAGAGAGAAGAGGGAAAGGGGGAGGGGGGAAAGAAGACTGGGAGCAACGAGCACGCTGCAAGATATACCAACGAACGCCGCAATGCTAGCGTCCGGCCAGCAGCCTATAGCCGTGAGCGCCGTGTTGCGTGCGGATGTGGGGGGTCGTGTTGTTCAATTTCCACCAGTGGCTGCTTTGCGGGGCATTCCTTGGAAAAGAGATGGGCGTCACAGGCACTCTATTTCCAATGACGGAAGGGACTTCGAGGTGGAGGGGAATGGACATGCATTCAAAAGACAGATGGATCAGATGGACCAGATGGACCAGATGGGCCAGATGGGCCAGACGCCGCCAGTCCCGGTGGGCCCCGCTTCGGATCCTCGGCAGCATGCATTTCCACAGACACCTGGCATTCCAGCGTCCGGGCGTCCAGTCTTTGTTGGTATATGCTATACGCTGGTCCTCGCAACGATGGCCTGCATGTCCATACGATGCATGTAACCCACATGTAGCACAGATCGCCAGATTGAACTTCCATGCCCACCTTTAATTTCCAGTTTCTTGCCCAGCCCATTGCTAGGCAACATTATGGTCGCTGCCTGTCGACCGATCCCTTCGGGCCACTAAAGGTAATCACCACACAGCTATCCTCTTATCAACCCCAACTCCCCGTGGCTCCCCGCGTTCATACAAGCCGCGCTATGACTTTGCATGATGCGTGCTAAAGAACGTGGTGACTAGGAAATCAACGTGATAACAAACTACTAAGGACGTGTAAAGACGAGGTGCGAAGCGGAGAATGGTACAAATGACGAGGGTATCATGGTATATTACGCGCGTTGAGTCTGCAGTTTATGAGTGCAATGGGTGGTGTATAGCGGGAAGGGGACAATGCTTGTTAATTAAATGCTACCATCGAGAACACCGCGGACGTCGTCCACTGTAGCAAGGTCCGTGAGGAAGGGGCAGAGATCGGTGAGCTCTGTGTCGTGCGGGTCGTTGAACCATGTAGAAACGGGCACCGCGTTGTTGGGGTGGAAAATGTACGACGCAGGAGAGTTGTCGATAATAATAGCTGTCGACATGTCACGGCCAAGTTGTGAGAGGTCCTGGGGGGTTAGCACGAAACATTCCTAGCAATCTCACCTTCACAAAGTTGCCCTTGTGGTTGTAGCAGCTCTCGCGGAACAGGCGGTGACGTACTACACGACCGACGTCGAGCATGTCAAGAACGGGATCGGCATACTGGTATGTTAGCACACATACACAAGTTGCTGATGCGGAGGGTCTGTCCGTCTGGATTCTCTTGGGTCGACCCAGTTCTGTTGTCCTAGCTCACCTTGCTGAGACTCGCGGTGAAGACCACGATCTCGTAAATCTTGCCCATCTCCTGCAGGAAGTGGTCGACTCCAGGGCGCTTAATGACATAGACGTTGTGCGTCTGCGACTCGATCTCGACGGGAACAATGTAGTCGGCGCTGGGGAGCATCTGAATTGTTAACTTTGTGTACACAGACTCAGGATCTTTTTCCCACCTTGAACGAAGAATGCAGTAGGGTCTCGTCGAGGTCGAGCACGAGACATTTGCGGCCAGTGTCAATCTCGTGAATGGCTGGTAGCAAGGGAGCAGGGTTGCCGTTCTGGACGCTGTCAGCACAGACCACGAACCTCTTTCTCCAACACGCACCTCGTCAAGTGGAATGCCAATTCCGCCCTGGGCAATCAGACGATCCTCCTCGTCCTCAAAGTCCTCCTCGTAAAGCATCTCCTGGTGGCCAACATCGTCTCCGTCGCTGTCGCTCAGGTCCGTGTAACCACCCGAGTCGGTGCGAGTAGCACCATCGGCCGTGGCCAAGTGCTGTTCCGAGTTGTTGTGGTGGTGCATGTGCTGTTGAATGATTTCCGATCCTGACCCTGGAGCCTGGACCGCACCAGAGGTGAGGCCAGCAGTCTAAGAAGCGTTAATGGGAGAAGCCAGCGAGTGTTTGAGACACAGAGACTCATGACGCACCTCATCCAGCGGGGGTGTGGTCGGCTCGGATGACGGAACAACCTGCACACTGTCCCCGGACTTGTTGGCCGCACTGCCGGCGACAACAGCGGTCCCCGTTGCGGCGGCAGCCGCAGTTCCACCAGCAGCGGCAGCGACCACAGTCGTGTTGGGCGCATCCTTTGCAGTCGAGGTGCTGCCGTTTGCAGCGTTGGTGGTCGTCTTGGGAGCAGGCTTGGACGCAGCAGTGGGTTTAGCAGCAGCCTTGGGCTTGCTGGGCACGTCGTCATCAAATTCGTCCGAAGAGATGCAGCCCATTGCGACAAAGAGACCGGTAAGACCACCGCGTTTCCTCCGCTTCTTGGGAGACGCCTTGGGAGCTGACGACGCCGCTGCCTTGGGGGCAGGAGTCACAGGGGCAGCCTGCTTTGCCTGCTGCTGCTCGGCCGCCTTCTCATCTGCGGTTGACGTGCTGCCTTTGGCAGCGGTCGAAGGCGACTGTGAGTTGGTGCTCTCGGCAGCCTTCTTCTCGGGAGCCACTGCTGCCGTCGTGCCATCAGCGGGGCCGTCAGCAGCTACAGCTGGCACAGCAGCCGGGCCATCGGACACGGCGGCCACGTTGGTGGAGGGCCCATCAGAGGTGGAAGCCGCAGGTGCTGCGACTGCGACCGCCGTGGGCGCGGATGTGCTCGGCGGCGCGGTATCGGTGGTGGTTGCCATTTCCCCGTCTGTGCGACGAGGCGGGAGGTTAGACAGAGGAGAAGGGGTGGTGGTGATAGGATGGTCGTGTCAATAGGTGTTGACGAGGTAAAAGTGGCCCGTGCGGGGATGGCGAGACGACAGAACGAGGGGGACCAAAGACGATGGACGACGATTAGGCGTGGATGCGAATTAGAGAAACGGAGAGTGTCGAGGGGATGGATGGCGGGGAGAACGTGGTTTTGACAAAGCGTTGTTGACTGTTTGATCGAAGAAAGAAAGAGAAAAAAATGGCGGGGACAAAGAAGAGAAAGGAAACAAGGCGCAAGAGATGGATGCTGAAGTGGAAATGTCAAAGGAGCGGCTCGAGTTGTGGCTTCTCGCGAGGGAGGTGCGTCTGTTGGGTGTGTGCAGAGAGTAGTAAGAGTGTTGATGGGATTGCTGCTCTGGAATAGGATTGCTTGCACGAGTAGTAGGCATCAGGTGCAGTGGTGGTGCACAGTGCGTGAGCGTGCCCGATTGGGGGGGTGCGCCGTTGCGTTGCAGTTGCAGCTCTCCTACAGCTTACGGGGGCACGCGGTGCCCGTGATGGACGGCCTGGACGAGGCCGGTCTAAGCGGTCCCAGTCGATCACGGCTTGATTACGAGTCGATTGTATTGTGTTGTGTTGACGGAATTACTTCCCGGGCTATTCAGCTTGTAATACCCTTACTACGGACAGACAATAGCATAAGGATGAGCTTATGTGCACCTGTGCGAGATTGTCGGGGGGCAGAGGGACTGCGGAGCGGGTGGAAGGCGAGAGGGGGTCAGAGGGGAGAAGGAAAGCAACGCCCAAAGGCTAGGACAACAGTGGTGAGCCTCAGTTCCGCATAGTGGCTCGCTGTCTGAACCAAGATCTCGATGTTATTCTGCATTTGAATGCTATGTGTCCGTCTACCCAAGTATGGATTCCGTAGACCGTGAATCGGCGACCAGTCCGATTATTCATCCCCCACGAACACTACTGGGGCAGTATTTCTTCGATCTCTCCCTGTACTGGTGGCAGCGCCAGCGCCGCCACAAGGGCCATGACCGACTTGTTGATACTAACAGCCAGCAACAGCTCAACTGCAGTGTGCAGTGTGCGTTGTGAGGACATGCACGGGTCATGCACGGTAATGGTGGGGAGCGTGAAGCACCAGGGAAACTGAGCACTACGACGCCTTTTGTCCCAGAACGGAGAGAATGGAAGGAGAGTGTGTATTTCAGGCAGCTAGGCAGCGATACAGCCAAGCACAAGTGGCCAAGTGGGTGCACTTATCACGTCAGGGCGAGCCAGAGAGCCAAGCGCATACCTTCGTTCGTCACCCTCTGCATTCTGGCTGTATGGCCAGGCCGCAGCTCCCTCTCGGCCCTCTCCTCCCCTTTTCTCCAGGCCTACAAGCGTCCGGGCTCCAGGCCGGTGTCCCTGTGCTCCCTGCCGCACAAGCCCTGCAATCCCTGCCAGTGATCACGCCTGGAAGTTGCACTCTCTCCTTGTCGCGTCGACTAGTACCGTCTATTTAACCAGTGGAAACTGTGGCGAGTCTATGGGCTATACGCTATTCCCATGCGCGTTCTTGCCACTCTCACGCACGGTCAGGGCTCGCTCTTCTCGGCCTCTCCCCTCCTCTCTTCTGTAACAGTCCCCCAAAGCCAAAGTCCACAACTGCAGTGAATCATATAGTATAGGCTTAGCTTCAGTCTCACCTGGGTGCCGACACTGTGCCGACGACTCCGGCCCGGCCATTCGTTCCTGTTCAGAGCAGGTCTTTTGTCGCTGCTCGCGGTCTGCCCAAGCGCACAACACAGGGTCCAGAGGCCCGAGGATCCTGACACTCCAAAACCGGTAATTTCTGTCACAGAATGGCCAAACACGCCACAGGCACATCTAGCACAGGGTCTGGTCCGGTTCGGTGAGCAAACACATGCCGCACCAGCAAAAAAGTGTAATGCATACAAAACGAGATCTATTGATGAAGACCACACGCGACCCGATGTCCGTACGAGCGCGTACGACTAGTGCTTCAGCTTCTTCTGCTTGTCGATAGCAGCGCGAAGACGAATCTGCTTGTCGCGCAGCGAGGCCTTCTTCTTGGCCATAACGCGGTTCGAACTGGGGTTGGTTAGCATCCCGAAAACAATATGCCACCATGCGTGGCTTCTGGACACTCACTGCAAAGCCATCATGATGGGCTTGTTGCGCGTCTTCTCGCGGTTGGTAGTCGATGAGGGGTTGGCCTTGGCCTTCTTGCCCTTCAACGATCCGAACTTCTCGCGTCCCTCGCGTCCCTTGCGGATCGACTCCATACGCTCCTCGTAGTCCTGCTTGGCCTTCTTGCGCGGGCCGAGAATCTCGTTCTCAGTAAGGAAGCGTGACTGCTCGTCGCTCGAGGCCGAGCGCTTGGACGCCTCCAGAGCGGCAAGCTTGCGCTTTGCTGCAGATCCACCGCCGCTCTCGGCTGCCTCCTTGGCCGCCTTGAGACGGAGCTCGTTGAGGAGAGCAAAGTCGGCGGGGGTAAGAATCTTCTGCTGAGCAAGCAGCGAAATCTTCTTCCCTTCAGAGGCCGTAGTGGTGGCCGTGGATACAACCGATTTGGCGTCGTCGTCTTCCGAGTCCGAGTCCGAGTTTTGCTGTCCTTTCTTCTTTCGTCTCCGCTCCTTCCGCTTGCTGGCACCCTCGTCCTCAGAGTCGCTGATGACCAAGTCGTCGCCATCCGAGCCTACGCTCTCCCAACCAGACGAGTCAGACTCAGAGTCGCTCTCGACGTCCCAGTTGTCCCAACCGGCCTCGTCGTCCTCGTCCATCGCAAGATCTTCGTCATCAGAGACTCCGCCGTTCGCTGCCTTGCGCTGAGCCGCCCAGTGCTCCTCCAGCAGCTCAAGGCCCTCGATGCCATCCACGCCCTCCTGTGTGCGACCGTACGCCGCAACCTGTCCGTCGATGAGACCCATTGCTGCAGTCTTGCCACGGTCGCGACGCCTGAGCATGCCAGGGTTCACTTCACGGAACAGTTGGAGAAGACCACCGGCGGCTGTTGCGACACCCTTATCCTTGGACTTCTTGTACTCGACGAGATCGCTGAGGAGGTCCTCCTCCATACACCACGGTTGTCTGCGAGAGACCTCGCGGATAGAGTTGATACCGGCGGCAATGACCTCGGCACCGACACCAGGATGAACAAACTCCTGGGCAATCTTGCGAATCACAGGCGTCAAGACATCGGGAGGAGTGAGGTCGTGAACCGACTGGGCGAGAGCGACGAGGATGAGCGTCACCTGGAGCTGGTGGTATGCGAGGTACTTGATGATGTACGTGTAGAAGCCCAAAACGCATAGCTTGTGAACGCCCATGACACGGGACAGTAGCTGCATGATGAGCACCTTGTGCTCCAGCGTGTACTGCTTGTCGTGGCGCGAGAGGTTGTCGTAGAGCTTCTCGCCGAACGTCTGGGGGTCGTGGAGCAACTCGATGGCCGAGAAGTTGGCAGCAACATGAGCAGCCCTCTCTTTACGCTTCTGCACCAGTCAGCATAAACATTCCGGTCGTAGGTCTCACCCTGGTCGTGAGCTTCTTAGCCTTCTCAAGCTCGTTCGTCCGCTTCCGTCCAGTCTTGTTGACTTTGGAACGGTGCTCGACGCTCTTGGCAGCTCGACGAGCCTCGGCAACCTCATCCTCGTCCTCGCTGTCCTCCTCGTCATTGTCCGAGTTAAGGAAGAAGTGAATGGCAGCAGACTGGACCTTGGTGTTGGGGTGCATAACGGCAAGCGACGCAATCGAGACCGTCTTGGCATCCGTCCTGCCTGTCAGATACGTTGAGATAGAATGTTACTCACCATACGCCCTTCCGCCACAGCTCGCGCACCATCGTGACCGCCCACATTGCCTCACCACCCTGCTCCTTGCCCTTGCCCTTGCCCTTGTTGCCGACAACCTCACCGCCCATGCCGTTCTCAATCATACCGAACAGCAATCCCTGAACCACACGGTTGAGACGGTGGTTCTTAGAACGCAGGTTGGACGTCTTGAGGTCGGTGAGGATCGTATGCCGAACCATGCCGCGAAGATCTTTGCCGGCGTGAGCAAGAAGAGGCAGGAGCGTTGAGAGCAGCCTGCTGTCAGCATGGTCATTGATCCTCGGTGCTCACTCAATAGAGTCAATCACCTCCTTGTTGCGTAGCATGACAAGGTTCTTAACAGCCGCATCACGCAGATCGCCCTTGACCATCATGACGCCGCCGGTGCCGAGGAGCAAGGCAGAGAGCTGCTTCGGCAGCTCCGCTGTCGTTTCGGGGTAGCATTGAGCACACTGGGAGACGAAGGTGATCAAATCAGCGAAGAGCTCTGTCGACTTGGCGTCCGTTGAAGTCGGTGCACCGGCTATGGGCGCAACAGTCTGCAGACGGAGAAGGGAGAGGTAGTGGTTGTACTGGACCATGAACTCCTCCTTGTACGCCACGGGATCGCGCTGTAATCAGCTTCCGAAGCGCAGCCAAGCAAACCTTTATGAGATTCTGCAGCTGGGGCAGGTTGTTGGTGAGGAGGATACCCCTCGACACACGGGACTTGACCATCGTGTGACCTGGTAGCTTGGGTTGGTGGAGATATCAACAATGGCAAAAGTTGGACACTCTTGAGCTATCCACACCGCTCTCTCACCGGCAAACCCATCCACAGCAACAATCTTTCCCAAAAATCATCTCCAGTCGCCACCAGGTGCCAGCCACGGTGGAGGTCCCATCGCGGAATTAGTTTTCCAGCATTTTTTGCAATTTATCCCGATTGGCTCCCCAGCCATTCAGAGCCCCCCAGGATTCAGAAATAGGGAATGGAATCATCGGCCAGCACCGTCAACCATCATCAGCTGTAAGTGGAAAGAGTCTTCCTTCACTTCAGCCTTCCCACCTTCAGCGATACGCGGCCAACCAGATATAGCGATGGCGATCCTCTGCAGTACGGGCTCGCCCATAATGACCATGTAGACTGATTTTCATCCCAACTGACTTCCGAGTGTCTTCCTCCTGGTCGCAAAGTGTCTGACTACTTAAACACCTCGCTCCGTCGGATTTTCCTTCTTCTCTTCCTCCTTCTTCAAACCCTTGTCTCTCCCTTCGTTCTTCTCCCTCCTGGTCTTGAGCTTCTATCCCTCCTCTTCATGGCCTAACAGGCTTTATTGAATCCCCGCTCCCTCATCACTAACCTTCTACTCACTCTTCTATATACATTACGGACCTGCCTCTTTTTCCTCTCCTATCAGTACCTCAGTTTCATCTCCCCGGTTCCCAGTCAACCATGAGCGACGCCAAGCTCCAGGTCTCTCAGACCGAACAGCACTCACCTTCAAGCTCGGAGGTTTCTTGCAAGGCGGAACGATCGAACAGCGTCATGGATTCCAGTGGCAACGAAGATTACGAGTGAGTGTTCTGACTAGGGGGAAGGCAGCTCTGACTGTAGTCTTCCTCCTGGTTCCGGTACACCTGAATTGGTTCACCCAGAGTCGCTGGAAGAGATTGCGCCTCTCATTCACGAGTCTGTAGTCACGTCAACTCCATACCCTCACAAGTATATCGTAGAGCTCAAGTCGCCGAACGATGACCCTTTCCACACGCCATCCAACACTGATTCTTCGGATCGCTCACTCACGACCCCATCCACTAATACTCAAGCGAGCAACAGCTCAATGGAGATCTTCCTTGGCCCCCAGCCCGTTCCCTTTGTTCGCAACCGTCATCGCCTTCTTCTTGGCAACTACGAATCGCCTTCCCGGCTGAGCAACAAGCACTTGGTTCTGTCCCACTTGAAGGCAGCAACTGCCACCCGCCAGCCTCAACCTCTGTCCAAATGGCGCCAGGAACAGATTAAGAACGCCAAAGGCATTCGTGCGGTGGTGGGAACTCGCGAGCAGCCAATTCCCCTTCTCCATGGACCACTTTCCCTTCCCTACGCTCGTAACCCAAGGTGAGAATCAACATCTATTCCACATACTGATCTTCTAGTGGCGTGGATGCCACCGTTGCCGACCACAACAATTATCTCTCAAACGTCTTTGGGGTCCGCATGGCTTCTCCTGAGAAGGATGGTCGTCGCACCGTGTCTGACTCGACCGACACTCGGACCGTGTCGAGCTCGAGCTACAAGACCGCGAACTCAGCCATGTCAACTCGTCCTGCTCTTGTTCGCGACTACAACCAGATAATCGGAATCAAGAACGATGGTTGCCCGACTCATGAAGTGAGTCAATGCGAGGATTAAATTTGACTTGGATTGACACCAGACCAACGACAAGTTGGCCAACCTCCGGGGTCTTGGTCTCGGCAAGCCCAACGCTCCCACTGTTCATGACGAGTGCATTCATTCGGCTAGCGCTGCTCCGTGGCGTGCTGAGGTGGAAGCTGTCCAGTCGGAGTTCAAGACCCTCACCCTTGTTGACCCTGTTACCAACAATCTTTACACCGTTCGTGTTCCCAAGTCTGAATCGAATGAACGTGCTGTCTCTGCCGAATTTATTGCTCAACAGTCTTCCAAGGCGGACGCCAGCGTCAACTGGCGCTCCAAGGTTGCTCACAAGGATGGTCATTTTGTTACCGCTATCCCGCCCGCACCTGCCAACACCCCTCTGCGACCTACTCAAGCTGAACACAGTGTTCTCACCGTGGAGAACCTGTATGAGAAGTTTGGTACCACTAAGGTATGTGGCCACTAATTCAACTCTAATTTCTCAGAATGTCGCGTTCGCCCGCCAGGTGTCGGGAAAATCCCATAAATCCACAAACGATCAAGCTCTCACCGAGAGCGCCGGGCGCCAAGTCAACACCGGCTTCCCTAGCGACAAGGAGAAGAAGAAGAAGCCTAGGACCCGCAAGGACGGCACTCGGAAAGGCACTCCCGGAGCTGGCAAGCATCTGAAGCGCTCGCCGGAGACTGCTGAAGATGGGGAGCAGAAAGTCGATACTCCCCGAAAGGTGCGCTCCGCTGTCCCCTCGCCCATGCAAAAGGTCTCCCATCCGGCCAGGGCTTAATGACTTAACGGCCACCTCTCATCCTCAGACAACATCGGCCCAACACGTCAAACATTCCGTTTCTTATTCTCATTCTGACCCCCGTTCCGCACGTCAACTACATTCGAGCTACCACCCCATCGCACATATTCCAAGTATCATCGGTCACATTTGTACATAGCATTGATACCATTCACCCTGTTCCCCACTCCACAACCGCTCTCGCATCCAAGTCATTGCCAGCATTGACTTGGCTCAGCAGGCAAGTTCCATACAGTCAATTAAGCATGTAAATCAAGTTCCTGTTCATAATGTAGCGTTTAAGGCAGTGACACAAAGGAGCTGTCCACTGCGAGAGAAACTGATAACAGTCATGTTGTCCACATCCATCGAAAAGTCACGTAGTGACAAGTAAACAAACACGTTCGTGAGTTTCCAGAGTAAAGGTAAGACCAAGCCGTGTGTCTGCAAGTTGTCGGTGAGTCCCACTGCCCGACTTCCACAGACAAGTTACTAAGAACGGAACAGTCAGAAAAGAACATCAGCAGGCCAGCACGCCTGTCTTGTGAGGCCAGAAATTCCACACAAGCCTCTCGCCCAGAGTCTGTCCTCCAGCCCGACCCCTCTATCCGATGCGCGAGTGATGGTGATACATATGCCGATGATGACTAGAAACCGAGCGGGTTCTCCCGTTGCGTAATCTGGGTGTGAGCTTGGTATGATGGAGAGAGGAGTGCAAGAGGAAAGAGCACGTCAAGTTACAGTGATTGGAGCCGCAAGTGCCCCACCCATGGAGCCGACATGCACTCCATCGCAAAAGGAGGCACTTCTCTTGTCGAGGCATCACTGTTCCCGAACCTCCTTTCGTCGCCACAAATCCACTCACCTTGGTCCACTTCGGCACCTTGTGAATCCCCTTACGCCAGCCGCGGAGCTGCGCCTTCTTGTCAAACGTGGTGTACTTGTCTGCCTGTCAGCGCTTCTGTAGGTGAAAGGTCCGAGTATGTCGCGCGAAAAAGCAGTATGGGTGGTGTCGGTACTTCTTCCACCCAAGCTCGAGCGCAACACGGCAGCTCCCCCGCTCGCACACTCCCACACTCACCCTTGGGAAGCATCTCATTCTCCTTCGGAAGGGACATGGCGTGCGCGAGGCTCTTGGTCTGCACGCCCGACTCGGCGACGGCGGCAATGACAGAGTCGACGCGCTGCAGCCGCTTGCGGTGGTTGGCCTTGCGTGTCGGGCTAAGGCGGTACGGCGACTTCCAGAGGAGGCCGCCAAGCGCGGTCGCGGAGGGGCGGAACGCGCCGAACATTTTGGTGTGCTGAAGGGGGGTTGGTGATGTCCGAGATATCGAGATGGATCAGATGTCGTCCGCCAAGAGTAGATGTCTTTGAAAGTTCGGAGATGGAGGATGGAGGAAATGGTCTGCGCGGAGGTATTGTCGCGTGGAAAGCATGAGATCGACTGCTCTGCACCACACGCGAGACTCATGCTATACTCGTGCAAAATCACTGTGGCAAAATTAGGTGACCCCTCCAGGCCTCCATCAAACTTCTCTGCCTGAGGCAGCCAGGGAACGGTGGCTGAGGCAGAAACGCCGAGGCAGAACATCCATCTGCTTCCGCCCCGTGGGCTTTTCCGTCGCCCCTGGTGCCTGGCATTATTACAGATGTGCAGTCCGCGTTCCGCCAACCCTCTCCGGCCTCCTCCCCTTGATGCACGGGACTAGTCGTGCGGATCAGCAGACAAAGAAGGATGCGGAATCTCCCTTGCGTGTCATCGGCGTCGGTGGATCTCAGGAGCTCGTGCTGCCCTCGGCGGCACTCCCAAGTCTCCTCTCCTGGACTTCCCCTTTTGTACCGTGCAGCACATCTCCGCCTCCCCAATGACCCAATAATCATCCCACTCGTGGCACAGGCATGCATGACATCCTGATTATCCTGCAGCATTAGACAATGCGTACGTGCATTGTACGGCACCATACAGGGCGGAGTCCGTATTCTGGAGCATTTGCCCCTGGCGCGGGGGGGAAACTGGGGCAGTGGCAAAACCTCGTACACATCGGGTTGCCACATGGCCGATGGCATATGGCCAAGCATGCAAGCACAATGTCCCAGTCGTGTTTCTGTACCTCGTTCTCGTCGTTCCTGGCACTGTTCCTTGCTGGCACCAGGCCACCAGGCCACTTCGCCTCCTAGCCGCACCGCTCAAAGCCAGCAATGGTGTGGAAAGCGCCCAACAGGGGACGCACAACGACGCAGGACTCGGTGGGCGGGCGGCACTGTCTCTCATCTCTGTGGGACAGAGCTGTGTCGGACACTGACACAGATGATCATTCCTTCGCCATTTTGCTCGCCCGTCGGTGCACATCGCTTCTTGACACTTCGTATGTTCGCACAGGTCGTGTAACCGTCGTGTAATCTCGAGAGTTGTACGTGATTGCGCGTTTGCTCATCACACGGCGCATACTCCCCCAAACCCAACGACCCACTCCTGCCGCAATCCCTATCTCGTTGGCCGCCGGCCACAGCTGTTGGCTCTTCGCTTCGCTCCCCCTCCCCTTCCAGACCCGCCAGGCCAGGCACGCAACGCAACCAACCTCGCGAAACGCGGGCCACGCTGCAAAGCTGTCGTTGTGGACGGCGGGGGACACGGTCTGTCCCCACCGCTGCACCGTGCAAGGTTCCCTGCTCATTGCGCTCGAGGTCCGTCTGTTCCGGACTCGGCCTGCATAGGCGCACACTTCACGTTTCGCGGCACCGACTACCCGCTTCGCCGGCACTCATCTCTGCCGCACCGGCCGCTCCGCTTCTCAACCCTCTGCGCAACCGTACCCGCAACCGTGTCCCGCCGGTCCGTAGGCGGTCCGCGTGGTGAGAAACTCTGTAACAAGCTGAGCGTGTCGAGAGCGGTGCACTACAGCATCGGGTGGATCACATTTCCATCTTCCCAAAACCACCGCATTCCTCTTCTTTCTACATCACCCCATCCTTCGCACAGCGGATCGCGAACCTGCCCGGCTCCTCAACGCGAGCCAGCGCCCAGCTCGACCGACAGCGACCTTTGCAGTTGCCTGCTATAAACCAGTTGCCGGCTGTCCGAGTTTTCGCCTTCTTGTCCGTCGTCGCCGCGCTGCCCTCCCCGCGATGAACTTTCGCCGCCCCGACGGCGCATCGGGGACGCTCATCGTGCGCGGAGTCCGCATCGTGTCCGGCGTCGTGCTACTTATTCTCGCCGCCGTCCTCCCCTCGCCGTTGAACAAGAGCGCAAAACAGACCGAACCATCACCGACATGTCCGCGGCCATGGCAGCTCCAGGCGTGGATGGGCGCGAGCGTCGGCCTCCTCGCCCTCTTCATACTCGCCACCGCCTGGCGACGGTATCGCGCACGGCAGCGCCGCCGTCTTGGAGCCGCTTATCCCCCCATCAACCTCGACCCCGAGGCCCGACCGCGGGCTCGCACTCCACGAGTGAATGGAGCTGACACCGGCGCGCAGCCGCCGATACCCCCCGTTCCGCGAGTCCAGTCCCGCTCAGTGCCGAATCTTGCAGACCCAACGGCGCCGCCACCCGCACAGATGAGATCAGTCCCACACTCGTACTCCACCCCCACACTCAATGCTATGAACGGCGCCCCTTACCCCGGCGCGTCCACTGCCGCCCTCACACTCGTCACCTCCGCCACCAGCAAGAAGCCGCGCCTGTCAGGCGGGACAGTCACGCCGGGGACGGCGGTGGCCGGCCTTCCCAGCGCGTCGTCCAGTACGCCCAGTCTCGGCACAAACACCGCGCCGGTCCCCGTCCCGCCGATTCCCGTCCCGCCGATCCCTGCACCCGAAGCCGCTCGCCCTGGTAATCAGTCGACCGTGTCCCTCGCGGCGTCTGCACGCTCCGTCCGCCTTCCATATCCCGAACCATATCTCCCGCCGGCAGACCAGCGCGCAATGCGACAGGCGCAGCGGTTTCGGAAAATCGACAGTCTTGCAGACATTGTCGACTCGCTGTACACGCTTCGCTTCGCGCTATTCATTATCGGCCACATCCTCCTTTTCAAGCCGTCCCCCGTTACTGAAACAACGTGCTACCATTCCGCCCCGCTGCTGTGGTGGGGCGTCTTTGCTGGACTGCTGTACGACTGGGTGCGCATTGCACTGTGGATTGTCGTTGCGTTTGGCGCTATCATTCTCATGATGCGCAATCTGTACAGGGTAAGTGATAAGTGGAATCCCAGGGACTCAATAAGCGCCATTTATTAAGTGGACGGCAAAGTAATGCGGTGACTAACTGGTCTAGATTTTTGCAGTTCGAATGGGATGGAGGCCACCACCACCAGCACCTCCAGCGCCGACACCAGCACCCGTGCCGCTCACCTCGGCCGAGCTGGCGGGGTGCAAGACCGTGTGCTATGTTCCAGACCCGACGGATCCCGTGTCAGATGACGGACACAGCATCGATGGCGAGGCGGTCAGTCCGACCGAGATCGACCAGTCGCGTCTCCCTCTCCCGGCTGTGATGCTGCCCGCTCACCGCGCGACCTGCGGCGTCTGCCAAGAGAACTTTACCGCGCCCCGCGAGATCGCGCGCATAATGTACAAGGTCACCGAGTTGCGGCAGCTCCCGTGCGATCACGTCTTCCACAAGGCCTGTGTCGACCAGTGGCTCAAGAACCACTCAGATTCATGCCCGTTCTGTAACCAGTCGGTGCGTGAGGGGCTGAAGCGGATGGAAGTTGCGAGATCTGCCGCAGCTTCACGCGTTTCCCTCCCTGCGCGCCCGTCGGCAGCTGCGTCGCGCACTTCACTGCCAATGGCGATGGCGTCTCGGAACGCGTCGCGGACGTCGTCTCTTCACATTGCAACAATGTTCGACAACCCACCACCCTCCCACAGTAGGCCGAGGTCCTCGGGTGCATCCGTCTCGCACTCTGCCGCCGCTTCACGATCATCTCTCGCATTGAACGGTTTCTCCGCATCGCGCACGTCGCTGCCGTACACCTCTACCGCTACTGGCGCGTCGCGTACGTCCCTCCCATACACGTCGGCCGCTGCAGGTGCCTCCCGCACGTCGCTCGGAAACTCTGCTTCCCGCACGTCCCTTCAGCACACATCCGCACGCCGCCCCTCACGCTCACAATCCTGTTCACCCTCATCCCCGTACTCGCCGCACTCCGCTCATGCCGCCGCCTCGCACTCGTCGATTGGACTGGGGCTGGGCATCTCGTCCGCCATGGCGTCGCGCACGTCCCTTGCCTCGGACAGTGAGGGATACAACATTCCGCGCAGCACCTCACGATCGTCAATCGGTATGAATGCTGCGAGCGGCTCGCGCATCTCGCTCTCGTATATGCACCCTGGGGGTAGCCGCACATCGCTCAGCAATCCCGCAGCTTGCAGCCGCACTAGTCTCACGAGCCCCGCCAGCCCGTCGCCTACGACGACCCCAACTCTCGGATCCCGCCAGTCCGTGCAGTATATGCAGTACCAGTATCCCAGTGCTGCCGCAAGTCGTACGAGTCTGGTACCGGTGCCAGAGGGTCTCGTGACCGACAGCGAGGTACCGCCTCTCCCCACTGTGACCGGCGCAAACGCAAACTCTGGAACGTTAGGGCAAGCCCTTTGAGCGCGTCTGACCGCGCAACAGTTCTCTCAGAAGTGCATTCACCACCCGTTTGCAGCACCCCATTGTCTCGCCCGCCTGGAGCGACCACTAGCATTCATTTTCTCGTCATCACACGGCTGGTCTGTATAGAAAAGCGACGCGCCCGCAGAGCTGCGGGCAGCGCCTCGCCGCCGCCGTTGTCATACAGTATGTTGTACATTGGCCATGACAAACACGCGCGTCATGTATTGTTATTGCTTTCTTACGGTTCCTGCTTCTGGCTTTTCTGAATGGCGAGCTCTGAGCTCATCCCGGATTCCAAACCGTCGTTTGAGACGAGATTGCACTGGGTGCTTCTATACCATCGGCCACTTGTTAGTGTAGTCACTATCGCGGTGTATCCAACGGCGAGTTTGTGCCCATTGGTTTTTCCGAAGGAAGGGGAAGTGCCACGCGCCACATTGAGGATGTTGATTTGCCACTGACCGAGAGGGTGCTGTAATCAGCCTAGCGTCTTTGTGGCGCCGTGCCTGAGATCTCTCTCCACTTCCGACGGAAAGGATCTGCTCCGGCTGGCTGGTTGCTGATTGATGATCACAAATCAGCGGGAACCAAATGCAGTTGATGGCGCCGATGGCACCGATAATACACCGCAAGACACCGTACAAGACACCATGATCATGTCAAAACGATGCAAGAGATCAATCAGATAACGCATCTCTTGAGACATATATAACCCAGTACATCGACATCGACATCAGCATCAAATAACCACTCCTCCTCACAACTCCGCATAGCAAAGCCTATGCGCTCCCGCTCCACCATTCTCGCAATCCTCGGCGTCATCGTCGCGCTCATCGCCGTCTACTTCAACATTCGTCCCGCCGCCCGCTCCCTCTTCTCGGCGTTCCGCTCCGCGCCCATCACCACCCCTACTACCATTGCCACGAAGCGCAACATGGCGGCTAACCGCGGCCAGGTCTACTTCCTGTCTCATGGTGTGAGTATAGAGGACCGCACCGAGTACTGGGTATCGACTGTCACTAAGATCTGCGACTGACGCACAGGGCCCGCCGACTATGTTCGACACCAACTCGGCGCCGTACAAGGCGTGGATCAAGTACGGCAAGGCGGTGGCGGAGAGCAACCCGAAGGGTCTTGTCGTCGTCTCAGCCCACTGGGAGAACCCCTCGCACTCGGACGCCGTCGTCGTCAATGAGGACACGACCAATCCGCTCGTATACGACTTTTACGGCTTCCCGGCCAACTACTACCAGCAGAAGTTCGAGTCGCGCGGAGACCCCAAGATGCTCGCTGCTGTCAAGGACGCGCTCAAGGCCGGTGGCCTCAGCGTGTCGACGGCCAAGCGCGGCCTCGATCACGGTGTCTGGGGTGAGTTACTGGCCTTGTAGGGATGTGCTGACCACCCAGTTCCATTCAAAGTCGCGTTCAACGGCAGCACCGATATTCCTATAGTGCAGGTCTCGCTCCCCGGCGACTCGAGCCCCGTGTCATGCGCAAAGCTCGGCCGCGCCCTTGCCTCTCTCCGGTGAGTTACACTTAGAGTCGTCCACTAACCCCCAGAGACCAGGGCTATGGTATCATGGGGACAGGCCAGGCGGTCCACAACCTCCGCGACTACATGACCGGCACGGGTGGGTCGTACGGCAAGGTATTCCTGGATGCCGTGTCGTCGGCCGTGGGGTCCAAGGACCCGCTCGCCGAGTCGGTCAACCTCTTCCGTCACCCGGCATACCGCGCCGCGCACCCGTCGCCCGAGCACCTCCTCCCGCTCGTCGTCGCTGCCGCCGCTGTCGACCCCACACAGGACAAGCTCAACACCCTGTTCGTCCAGGAGAATGGGCCGCTCGGGTGGGGCATGTGGATGTGGAAGCAGCCGACTGCGGCCACTGCCAGTGCGTGATTGCGAGCGAGGCAAGCACGGGCGGGATTAGCAGCCGATGGGCCCTGGACCAAAGTCAGAGCAGGTTCTAATCGACGCTGCCGGCTCCATTTCTCCGCCGTCTGCGCTCATCTTTAGTAGCCTGCACATTACTGTAGACCATAGACCAAAATGTACCCATATGTGTCACTCTGCAATGCTGAGGATGACCCCGGGCTGATGATTGCATTGTAGCAAGTTGATGCGTCCCCTTACGGTAGTCAAGTGATGCACCATCTCGCGCTACGGCCCGCGAGTCGCTCCACACGGTATGCGCAGCGCGTATTCATTAGTCCTCGATCCCCCTCCACACCAGAAACATTCCTGTTGACGTTGACAATGACGCCTGCTGCAGGGGAGCAAGTGACACCAGCGTCCGACACTAGTAAACAGTACACCGCGCGCACCGCGTCACCTGCGTCACCCCGCGTGGTATCGGACTGACCCGAGAGTAGCGGCAAGGTTTTGGTTTGTTTGTGGGTCTCTAGGTGGCAAAACTTTTCTCACCTTCTGAAATCCGTCTTCTGAAATCCGTCTTCTAGAGCTGTGTGTCGCTGATCGACAAAGCCATGCATAAACGTGATCGACAGAAGCATGCTGCGTATCGCCTTCCAGATCGATGCACGCGAGCACTTCATTTGCCCATTGCCCATTGCGCGCAATAATGATGCTTGTAGCAGTAGCTGTGACTCAGGAACGTGCGCCACACAAAGCACTGACTGGCTGGCTGACGATGGCGCGGGCTGGCTGTGGGCTGGCTGACGCCGGATGTCGATCGCTCCCCGCGCACTGGACCACTCACTCGACAGCCATCCGCTCTAACCGACATCCAGCCCAGAAAAGTCTATTCACAGCTCTTCAACATTGCAACATTATCCATCAACCAATACGCGGGACACTTTTCAGCATTTATAGCCGGCACACTGCCCTCCGTGGGCTTCTCTCCTCTCCCGACTCTGACACCACCCACATCATTTTCATCATCATATCCTGCGAGACTGATACCACCGTCACGCGTCGCCGATGAAGTTCGGAAGGTGAGTCTTGGGCCGCGGCCCCAACGGATGCGGACAGAGCCGGACGGATGCGGACAGAGCCGCAGTACTTCGGCATACAGCTGAAGAGCAAGGGGAGGTGGCGAGTGCCGTGCACGCTGAGGAGCCAGCCAGCAGCAACGTCGGAGCATGTTTATCTTCACAAGCCGTTCCTTGCACCCTCCTTCACGTTCCTACATCTGCCCCGTGATGCGGACGTCGCTCTCCGATCTCGCCCTTATCTAACGCCAGCTACCTTATCGACAATGCAACGCCGGAATGGAAACGCGCGTACATTGACTACCGCGCGTGCAAGAAGGCAATAAAGCGCGTCGCCGCGCGCCTGCAGCAGACGCCTGATCCTGTCAGCCGCGCGGAACAGGGTGACGAGGAGGGATATCACTCGGGCAACTCGTCAAGTGGCGATGATGACCACGGCCCGGCCAAGCCGCGGCGCATCCTCGACCTATCCTCGTTTTCTCCGGCTCTTCGCACCACGGGCACGACCGCCTCTGCTGCCCAGAGTCAGCACACCAGTACCCAGCATGCCTCTCCCACTGGTGCGAGTCCAGCAGAGCCCACCCCCCAGGCTTCCTCCCCACTTGTGGGCGGTGGGACATCGTCGGGTGCCAATCTGTCGGTTCCTAAACCGCAGTCCAAGAGTCTAGTATGTGCCATGTGTGTATGCGTCCACTGACGACAGCGGTCGCCCAATCGATCACCTGGTTATGGTGCAATGGGCACCAGTCCGCGCCTGGCCGATAGTGGCCCGTCCTTTGGCGCGGGTTTCTCTTACGAGCGTGGCGAACACCACCACCATCACGCGCGCAACCCGCCACCACTGGACCTCGGGGATCCAACTCTTGATCAGTCGGAAGCAGCGAAGGATGTCGGCTCGACGGAGGTGGAGCCTCCTACCGAGGAGGATTCCCCCGCGGATCTGAATCGGGAGCGGATGGCCCGCAAGCTCGTTTCGAAGATCAAACAGAAGCGGGAGGAGCGCCAGGTCGAGTTCTCACCCGTTGTGGAGCCAGAGCCCACCTCCCCTAGCGACGAGACACACTTGTCTGTGCCGGTGGAAACGGCCAAGACCTCGAACGAAGAAGCAAAGTCGCCGATGATCTCGGGTACACGATCACCGCGCATCGGGAAGTCGCCCAAGGGCTTCTCGCCGCTGCGCTCGCTCATCTCGTCGCGCGTCCAGGCCACTGCCGGCTTGTCACCCAGCGGCATGGCGGATGCCCCCAGTGGTTCGAGGAGTCTCCGTGAGTGTTACAGTATTCCAACCAATATTTTTCTGAAATTGACTAACCGCCAGGGTCGCTGAGGTTGCCATCGCCTCGGCTGCAGCCTCGCACGGCGCGAACGTTTGAGGAGTTGTATGACACACTGCAGCCTGACGAGCGCGCGTTCTTTGATCTTCTCGACCGTGAGCTCGACAAGGTGGAAACGTTTTACCAGGCACGCGAGGCGGAAGCCATACGCCGTGGCCACCAGCTGCAAGACCAGCTGCGCGTACTCGCTGAGCACCGACGTGTCTTCCACGAAACGTTCCCCGAGGGAATGCCCGAATGGGAGGCGGCGATGGGGCGCATACTCCCCGTCGGTGCGCAGAAACCCGTTATGAGGGCTGTTGCCGTCCACCTCCGCAATCCGTTTACCGCTACAGCTGACGAGGACCATCACGTGTCGCGTGCTGGCACGCCCACTGGAGCCAACGGCGGCAGCAGCAGCGCAAGCCGTCGCGGCTCGGTCTACGGAGACGCAAAGCTCACAGCGGACGACAAGGCGCGTCTCGCGAGGCAGTATGATCCCGACCGGTACCAGAAGTCGAAGAAGGACTTGCGTCTAGCGATGCTCGAGTTTTACCGCCATTTGGAGCTGATCAAGAATTACCGCATTCTGAACCTCACTGGCTTCCGCAAGGCCTTAAAGAAGTTTGAGAAGGCCACGCACATCCAGTGTCTCGAGCTGTACACCGAGGACCGGATTGCCCCGTGCTCCTTCTCCCGCGGCGAGACGATTGACACGCTCATCAAACAGTGCGAGGACTTGTTTACGCAGCACTTTGAGTACGGCAACAGCAAACGTGCGCGCATGAAGCTCCGTCAGCAGGACCTGCCTCTTACCCATTACTGGTCGGTATTCCGATCGGGAATTCTATTCGGTATTGGCATTCCCGCCGCGATTCTTGCTATCATCAAGTCATTTGATCCGGAAACACGTGAGGCCATTCCGGCCTTCTCTGCGCTCCTGCAGGTGTATGCCGCCCTGTACATGCCCGTCCTATTCGCCATGCTGTTTGAGCTAAACCTCATCGCCTGGGTGGAGGCACGCATCAACTACGAGGTGAGTTGTGATGATTTCCGTGATTTCCGTTGTGCTGACTGGTGCAGTTTGTTATGGAACTCGAGCGGCCGTCACTCGACTATCGCTCCTATTTTGAGATTCCGGCTTTTCTGTTCTGCACTCTCTCTTATTGCTTCTTCTTCTCGTTTTACCGTGTCTCGGCAAACACCGTTGCGCCGACGACCTGGCCCGCTGGCTGGCTCGTGTTTGTGGCGGCGTTCTTCCTCAACCCCCTACCCATTTTACGGCGTCGTTCAAGATACTGGTTCCTCCACGTGCTTTTCCGCGTGTGCACTCCAGGCTACTCTCGAGTCGAGTTCATTGCTTTCTTCATCGCCGACGAGCTCAATTCCCTCGTTTTCAGTATCCAGAACATTTTCTTCCTGTCGTGCACCTACAGCAACAGGTGGCCGGACGATGTGTACGCGGTGTGCCCCTCGGGGCGGACGTGGCCGTACGCACTTCTGGCCTCTCTCCCGCCACTCGCACGTCTCATACAGTGTCTCAAGCGTTACAAGGACTCAAACCTTGTAATCCACTTGATCAACGCTGGCAAGTACTGCTCGTCCATTATGAGCGCCTGTATGTTCGTGTACTGGCGCAGCCACGGTAGCCCTCACGGACACCCTAGCTTTGTGTGTTGGCTCGTCTTTGCCTCACTGGCCAGCATCTACACGACGGCATGGGTGAGTATTCCCCCTTGAATGTGAACTGACAATCAGGACTTTGTTGTCGACTGGTCGCTCCTCCGCCCGCACTGCAAGCTTCTTCGTCCGGACCTGGGCTACAGTCACAAGGCAGTCTACTACTTTGCGATGGTGACCAACGCATTCATCCGCTTCATCTGGGTCTGGTACCTCCCCAAGCGCCTGCAGCACACGCATATGCGTTCGTGGATTTTCGCCATGTGCGAGATGCTCCGCCGCTGGCAGTGGAACTTTTTCCGTGTCGAGACCGAACATCTCGGTAACGCCGACGCGTACCGCGTCACGCGCGAGATTCCGCTGCCGTACCGCCGCCTCGAGAACGAGGTCGACCCCGACGAGGATCCCAAGGGCATGCGCAAGGGCCGCCTGGCCGACATGAGCCTCGCCGCCAAACTGCACAAGATAAGCCTGGCCCTCGTCGGCAAGGACAGTGCCGGCCGCGGACCCGATGCTCTCAACGTCGGCCCGCGTGGACACGCCGCCCAGCGCGAGTACGAGGCCCGCCGTCCTGGAGACACGACGGCCCGCAGCACCAGTGGCGAGAGCGCTGCGTAGAAGGAACTGCTCTGAGGTGCTCCTGTCAAAGCTACAGAGGTCAGACATGTCGCAGTACAATCTGTGAACATTGTGCGCATTTGCCTACAGTACATTGCCTAGTCATACGTTTATCCATCTTGTATCATCAGTAGAATTAATTGGATCGGATCATTGCATGCATATATTCCTGTAGTACAGTCCGTCGCAAAGCCCACACAACAAACCACACCACACCAGCTGCTCACAAACATCGACACGACACTACCAAAAGTCGTCTGTGTCGCCGCCACGCGACTTGCCAGCCGCCGTCGCCTGCCGCTTGTAGAAATCTGCGACCTGCTCCGCGGTGGTTGCCTCGTCTGCACTCTTGTCGTCGCGAACCTTGATAAAACGCGGGAAGCGGAGCGAGATACCACGCTGCTCGACCTGTACCAGTTAGTGGATTATGTACAATAAAACTGGCAGATCGACTCACCAGGCCATGTGCTGCGGTGTAGATCGGGGAGAGAGAGAGGTCGGCAGTGAGGACTTCCCAGACGACCTTGGGCTCGAACCATACATCGGCCTTTGCGCCGCCGACCTCGATATCGCCGCGCGCGGTCTGGACCTCGAGGGGATGCAGCTCGTCGTAAAACTGCTTGAGCTGCTCCTCGCTGAACCCCGTGCCAATCTTGCAGATGGTCTGGTAGTTCTCCGAGTCCTCATCGTAGCACGCGAGCAGGAACGCGCCGTACATGTTTGTCCGCTTGCCCTTGCCGTAGAAGGCGCCGACGACCACCAGGTCAAGCGAGTCGCCCACACCCGAGAGATAGTCCTTCTTAAGCTTGAGCCAGTTGATACTCCGGCGCGAGGGCTCGTATGTCGACGCCGTTGTCGTGAGCATCTTGACCATCAGGCCCTCACAGCCGTCCTTGACGCTCTCCTCCAGGAATGTCTGGATCTCCTCGGACGACGTGCCGTCTGAGGCTTTCGCGAATGCGAACTCATTTTCAACGGTGTGGAAGTTGGCTTGCAGAATCTCGCGGCGCTCGCGCAGCTCCAGCTGTAGCATACTCTCCCCGTTGAGGTACAACAGGTCGAAGGCGAAGAGGTGCACGCGAACGGTAATGTCCTCTGTCCGAACGTCCTTGCGCTTTCGCCGTGAAAGGTCCTGGAAGGGAAGCAGCTTCTGTGTCTCGAGATCGAATGCAACAGCCTCGCAGTCGATGACAAACGATTTCACGCCTTCTTTGATGCACTGCCATGTGAGTTGATTCCCTCGTAACAGCTCAACTCACCCTTGGAATCTGTTCCATCAGATCGGGGTATTTTGCGCTCATGTTCTCCGAGTTTCTTGAGAACACAGCAATGCTGCCGTCCGCAAGCAGGTGCACCTGCGCTCGTTCGCCGTCATACTTGTACTCGCAAGTAAACTGTTTCCCCTCAAAGCGGTCCAGCACCTCGCCAATTGCCTTTGTCGGTTTGGCCAGCATAGGCTTCAGCGGGACACCAGGCGTGAGCTTGCAGTTAGCACGGAGGTGCTCGACTCCGCCCTCCATCAGCGCCGGCACGATGATATCGTAGGTGGGCAGTTCACTGCATTTAGTGGAGAACAGAAAAGTGAACACACCTGTACACTGCCTTGACGATATCGGCACCACGTTCAAGCTTTTCTGTAAGGGCTTCGGAGGAGATACGCTTGTCTCCAATCTCCTTCAGCACCATAGCATGCGCAAGCGCAATCACCAGTGTCTTGTCTGCAAGACCGATACGCAGCTTTCCTTCCAATGACCGAATGATAAACTTGGCCTCGGTTCCCTGACATGCCGACAGCAGCTTCTTGATGATACCGACTTTGCGGGTCTGAGACGAGTTGCCCGAGGTCTTGGCAATGTCTGTCAGGTTTTGGAACACGTACGGGACAGTAAGGGGCTTGGGCTTGAACATTGTCGGCTGGGTGTTACGCGAATTCTGCCATCAGCGCGGAAGCGGGGAGAGTGTGTCGTGACCCTCACCATTGCCACCTTGCCCAGGTCGCCCTCCTTCCGCAGGTCCTCCTTGATCTTGGTAGCATTACGACCTGTGCTCTCCGCGATCGCCTTCACAAGGAGCGACTCGCCGATACCAAGCTCCGTTCCCTCGTAGTCTGGGCACAACTGGATGTAAGCTGAGGTCAACGTGGACAAGCTCACCCTATTGATACAGAGGTAGACAACCTTGAGGAGGTTGGAGTTCTTTGCGTCTGTGGCAGTGTCCCGCTTAGCAACGACAAGAAGAAACTGGGTGAGGATTTGGAGGATCTCCAGGCGCTTTGTAGTGGCCTCAATCTTCTCGAATGTAGAAACAAGAGCGGCGTAGGGAACCCTGTTGTGTCAGCTGACTGCCCATTGTGTGGAGCTCACGGCTCGCCCTCTTTCCATCCCTTGTCAGCAACCGGGACACTCTTGAAGTTCTTCTTGGTGAATATCGACGCCAGGGTCACAGCAGCCTTCTCCTCTTGGGCCTCAAGCTCCTCATCGCTGATCTCGTCCTCGCCCTCCTCGTCTTTCGGAACGTGCTCGGCGTCATCGTCGTCCTCCTTCTTTGCCTTTGGTGCAGGCTTCATAAAAATCGACGCGAGAGGTTTGCCGTTGGAGGTTGAGGCGGTCTTGGGCTTGTCGGTCGACGGCGGCTTTGCAGGCTTGGCCTCCTTCTTGGGGCTGGTAACTGGGGGCGACTTCTTCGTCTCGATAGGCGTTGCCTCCTTCTTCTTAAAGATTGAGGCAACAGGCTTGTCCACCTTTGCCTTCTTCTGCGGCGGCGACGCGGTCGGAGCTGGAGTTAGATAATCTTCGGGCCCATTATCTCACCCTTCGGCGGGGCCTCCACCTCGTCCTCGTCCGATTCAATGACGCGCTTCATCTTCTTCTTGACAAGTTTGACGGGGCTCTCAGTGTCTTCCATGTAAGCTTAATCTCTATGCGTGTTACTCACCGGACATGGCGGCAATATTGATGCGAGGTGAATGTTGATGTCACAGAGGGGAGATGGATATTGGCCCCGGGGAATATCTGTGGCGAACGAGGGACGCGTTCCTCGTCTTTTATTTGGAGACGCGTCTTGGCTGTTCTCCACAGCGCGTGGTCTTGGTCCAGTCGAGGTGACCTCATCTGCAAGATCCCGCTTTTTTTAGGTAATTAGCTAATTAGGCGTGGATCTCGCGTGTTCACTCGCTGGTTTGAATTTCCGCATTTGGTCCTTGTGTGTGTGAAGCCATCCCTTTTGCACCTGCGCGCCCATCAATCACTCATCCCAAAAGATACCTCTCACTCTCTCTCCAACATCGCACACACAGAACACACCATCCTTTTTTTGTGAACACCCTTGACGACGACAACAACAACAACAGCAACACTCGTCATCTAACCAAAACACTCCACAGCATCTATCCCATTGCAACGAGAGGCTCGTTCTCATTAGCTCGACACCCATGAACCGCTCATCCTCTCGGAAGGATCTGCGCGCCGAGCGTCTCGGCACAACGCCGTACGCCCGCTCGTCGCTCAAGCGCGTGCGTATATTATGGATCTGTCAAGTCTCTGCATGTCTGTACTAACTACAGTCCTCGTCCTGGAACCCGCTCGCCGGTCTGCGCAGCCTCGCCCAATCGCTTGTTGGGCGTAACGACGAAGACAAGTCTGTGTCGGGGAGCGAAGAGGAGTGGAACGGGCAGATGCCCGAGATTATGCGGGGTGAGGACGTCTTTACCCTCGCGGCAGCTGGTGGACGCGGGGGAGTCGACTTCGAGGCGCGCGCGTCAACCTGGCGGGCAGGCCGGGCAAGCCTGAGGGCCTCCCAGTCCGTAAGTGCGATGTCTTGTTCATTGCTGACCGGAAAGCAACGTTCGGACTGGGGTGCGCTCGGGCTCGGGGACACCGTTGTGGAGGTGGACGAGGTCTTCGAGTCGCCCTTCTTTAGACCGAAGTCTCAGCCGCAGCTCCTTCCTCCTCCTCCCCGCGACGTGCGGCCGTCGGGCTCGACACTGGCTTTAAAGCAGTTCATGGAGGACAAGGGCGTACGGTTCGGTCCCGAAGACGCCGAGGTGCTGGAGGGACTGGCACAAAGCGTTCGTGCCGAGACAATGGTGGACAGGCAGAGCAATCCCGTTCGCTATGGCGGCTGGAGCGCCGCGACTCCCAGCAAACTTCTGTCGTCCAAGGCGGGAGATGCTGTCCACACCCCCGGTACCGACTTTTCTCTCGGCAGCTCTGCCCCCCTCGGCGCGCGTCATCCTGGCCAGCGCAAGGTCACATATCTTGGCCCCGGCATGTCCACTCGTCGTTTGAGCCGAGTCCCGAAGCCCGTACGCAAGCCGATACTGGATAGTCTTGAATACTCTAAGAAGCGCAAGACGGACAACGACACTATGGAGATTGAGGAAGCGCCCACGCCTGAGGTTGCGGCAGCGGCGTCTGTGGCAGCAGCCTTCAATGCCAAGCAGAAGGTCTCTGCGCGGTCGCCCCTGGTGCCGGAGGTGCGAGAGCCGTCACCCAAGAAGGCCGGCGACGACGTTCTTCGCGATCTTATCGACGAGACGCTCGGCCCGGAGACCGCCAAGCCCTCCCTGGTAATCAATCCTTACGAGAACCTCTCTCCGGCACCGAGCGGCCGTGTCACTCCACTGAAGTCTAGCCTGCGTCGATCTGCATCGAGCCGCCTTGCCTCCTCCACCCGTGCATCAGCGTCACGAGGCGCAGCTGAGAAGCTTGCGAGTGTGGGAACGTCCACACGCAAACTGAGCACACTCGAGATGGTCAGCAACTACAAGTCGAGCCGCGAGACTCCTACAACACAGTCCACATCACCGGAGCCAGTCATGAACCCCGGTGACTCGCTCAAGGCGTCCACCATGACGCCGCCTCAGCCAAAGCCAGTGGAGAAGCCGGCCAAGCTTCCGGAGCCTGTTTCCTTCCAGCCTCTTCCCCTTCCATCTCTCTCGTCTTCGACGATCAAGAGCACTCCCAAGCAGGCCAAGGAGCAACCCGTGCCAGAGCCGTCCGCAGCTGTTGCCGCGATCACCGCGAAGCCTCCTTCTGCTCCTAAGTACAACCCTCCCGCTATCGCTCTCGGCCCTCCTCCAGCCCTGCCCACGCCTGCCCCCACGCCCACTCATTCCGGTCCGACGCGCCGCGTCGACCCGTCCGCCATCTACCTCTCCGCCAAAGACTCGGCTCTCAATGTCGACCGAGCAGCACTCCCCTTCTACACCTTCACTCTCCCATCTGGTTCTCCCGAGCCCTCTGACGCAGTCAAGGAGGCCGCTCGTGCGCGGCCCGTCTCCACTTTCACCTTCACCATGCGCGAGTCGTCCCTGTCCTCTGCGTTCCTGTCGCCGACAACTGCGACCACCATATCTTCAGACAAGGCGCAGAAGAAGGCCACCTCCGGCTCGACCGATGCGCCCACCTCATCCTCTGGTGGATTTTCCTTGCCGAAGCAGACCGTCCCCGCCGGCCAGTGGAAGTGCGACATGTGCCAGTTGACCAATCCCGACTCGGTGAAGGACAAGTGCACCATATGCGACACTCCGAGGCCCGGTGCCGCTCCGGAGAAGAAGGCGGCTCCTGCTGCCCCTCCTGCGCCCCCATCCGGTGGGTTCACCTTTGGTGCCACTCCCACCGCCTCCTCGACGTCCACCCCAGCTTCCGGCAGCGGTTTCTCGTTCCCCAAGCAGGCCACGCCGGCCGGCCAGTGGAAGTGCGACATGTGTCAGCTGTTCAGCCCCGACTGGGTGAAGGACAAATGTACCGTATGCGAGACGCCGCGGCCTGGAGCGGCTCTTGCACCCAAGGTTGCCGCCGCGCCCCCTGCTCCGCCAGCGGGCGGCTTCACCTTTGGTAAGGCCTCCGCCCCTACCCCGCCGACCAGTGGTGGCTTCTCCTTGCCTAAGCCGAGCACTCCGGCAGACCAGTGGAAGTGCAATGTGTGTGACTGTGTTACCCCCAACACTGTCGACAAGTGCGTCGCCTGCGAGAGCCCTCGTCCTGGCGCGGCACTCGCGGCGTCCGCCCCGCCTGCTGCACTGCCTGCTCCTCCGACTGGCGGCTTCAGCTTTGGCAAGACCTCAGCTCCGACTCCATCTGCTGGTGGCTTCTCCTTGCCGAAGCAGAGCACCCCCACAGACAAGTGGACATGCCCCGTTTGCGACTGCGTCACTCCGAGTGATGTGGACAAGTGCGTCGCATGCGAGAGTCCCCGTCCTGGCGCCGCACCGGCAGCCTCTGCCCCGCCCGCGGCACTTCCCACCCCTCCAGCTGGCGGATTCTCCTTTGGAGGCAAGCCCTCTGGCGCGCCAGCTCCGCCATCAGGTGGCTTCACCTTCGGCGGCTTCGGCAAGCCCGCCTCGACGTCGTCGGCGACCTCCGCTCTCGCCCTCCCTGGTCTGCCAGCACCACCTACTGGCGGCTTCACGTTCGGTGCCGCGGCGTCGACCCCCTCGCCTGCCCCGCTTCTCAAGCCTACAGGCGGAGCTGGCGAATGGACATGTTCATCGTGCGGACTGCAAAACCCGTCTACCGCGACGGAGAAATGCACAATCTGCGAGGCGGATAAGTAGTTGATAGAGTAATGTGATAGGTTTTTTGGCCCATACATTGCGTTTATATGCAGCAATGCAGCGTACCTCAAGGGCCCGGCTGGATCATGTTCGGTGAAAACTGAATGGCCGCGATATCGTTGAGGTCCGAAGCACAGTGCAGAGGAGCGCAACCTCACCGATCTGCGGAACGCAACGCCGAAGGGCGCGATCTCGAGCAATGTGGATCGGCCGGGGACTTTCTGTCAAGAATTCTTTCAGTTGCGGGGATAGTGACTGCTGCCAACTTCAACAGGGGCATATTAGAGTCTGCCAAGACGCAGCCAGGTTGATGTCGTCGCAGGACATATTAGGCCGCAGCAGTCTACTCCGCCTCGGTGTCGGCAATTCCGGCTTGACAGTGGTAAATTGCCATGCCTCGGCGACAAGAGTTGAGGGGATGTGAAAGTGCAGAAGTTGGGTCACGCCAAAGTTCGCCCGCAGAGGCACAGTTCACTCATGAACAGAGAAGGCTTCTGTAGAGGGGCGATTGTCTAGAAGCGACGGCGAGCAGGGGTAATGTGCTACGCACCATGCCGCAGGTTTCCGGCCCCTCGAGGCCCCAGACTCTCTACGGCCGGCGCATACGTTCTCCCCACATCGAAGTCTTTGAGTGGAGCCATGGACGCGGGTCGGTTCGATATTCTGATCAGCCATTCGATGACCCCGGATTCCTCATCTTCAGGATCACGTACCGGATTAACGTGTCGGAAGAACATGGAAGAATAGGGTATAGCGGGGTGTTGGGGGAGGTCGGAACCTTCTGGCTCCTGAGGTTTGTGGAGCACATCACATCATGGTGTGGAGAGGCACTTCACATCTGTACAATACAGCGCTGCGAGCCGGTAACGGACGGCAACTGATATTGGCCCAGCCTTCAGGTCTCGGTTGTGAGCATCATACCGGGAGGCAAGGGCGCAGCGCATACTGGAACCGAACCAGGATGGCGGGTTAGCAAAGTAGAGTGACGCTTCTCGTCGATCAGAGTTGAGAGTGCAGAAATCTGCGGGGCAAACCTAGAACAAATTCTAGCGGCCTCACACAACCAAGGTGAACAACGGGCGCAAGGTGGTGCGATTCCCACGCGCCGCGGAGTAGAGTTTCGGGGTGGCGGCGGGTGTGCAGCCGAGCTGCCGACCGTGCTCGCCGAGCGTGCTCGCCGGGCCGAAAGCCGGGGGCGCCGGGAAGCCGGGGGCGCCGAGCGGCCTTCTCGGAGCAGAGACAGCCGGCATATCGGCGGACGTCATGGTGGAGTCAGACTACGCGGCTCCCCAGGGTCACGAAGATAAATGTCATGCAAATGCAGGACCGGTAGCTGTGACGTGATCTCGGCGGGTCCGAGTAGGAGCGGAGAGCGGTGAGCGGCACAAATGATCGCAATGAAGGGTGTCTAGCCCGTTTCCCGGAATCATCACCGGACTCTCAGCCGGCAGCAGAGCCAGCCACGGACGCCGGCCGTCGAGGACCGGACATGGCGATGTTGACCCGTGAGATCCGTCGTGCTGGTGTGAGCCGGCAAGGCGTCCCGCCTTTTCTCGGCCTCGACCACGACCCATCACGACGGCCCAGCCTCCAGCAGCGGATTAGCTCAGGCTCGGCCCTCTCTTCCAGACCCAGACCATGGGAGGGGATACCTTGGCGCTGGAAGCAAAATATCTGGCGAGAAGAGCGCCCTGGTGCGAGCAGAGAATGGTGTGGGAAACGGGAGAGGATTGCTAGCGCAGGGTTTCTCCAACATGCATAATCTAGTTACGTACGTGCTTACTGGGAATGTGATGACGGGCAAGCGCCAAATCTTAGACCGCACACAAAGCTTTGGGCTTTGGCCTTTGGCCTTCGGCCTTTGGGGTCATGTCACTGGATTCCCCTGCTCCGCTCGGCCCTGCGGTTCCTCTGCAGTTACCTCACAGTCATCACAGGGCTTCCCTTGCTCCCACCCGCGGTGATCGCAGGTCCCGAACTGCCGGGTCGCGAACACAACCTTGTCCTCCGCTCTCACGCGGGACTGTGCCTATGACATGCCTCGGTCTTCGCAACCTTTTAGCTTACTCCCTTTGACGGCGTGCTGCGGGAAGAGTGTCCAGTGCCGAGTACTATACTAGTGTGGCCTGGCGTCCACTCACCTCCAGCAACGGTATAAAAGAACATACTCGGGATCCCAAAAGCACCAACACCCATCCACCAACATCATGCGCTCGTTCACCCTCCTCCCCGTGCTCGCCCTCATCGCCACCGTCGCCGCGGCCCCGATGCCGCAGGACGACGCCGCCGCGGCTCCCCCCAACCCTTCCGCGGCCCCTTCTGCCGCCGACCCCGTCGCTCCGTCGGGAGAGGTTCCTCCCCCCACTGTGTCGCCTCCCGCTGAGACCCCTGCTGAGACTCCCGCTGAGACTCCCGCCGAAACTCCCGCTGAGACTCCCGCCGAGACTCCTGCCCAGACTCCGGCAGAGACTCCCGCCGCACCTCCCGCCGAGACCCCAGCCGCACCTCCCGCGGAGACCTCAGCCGAGGCTCCGGCAGAGACTCCTGCGGCACCTCCTGCCCAGACTCCGGCTGAGACTCCCGCCGAGACTCCAGCCGCACCTCCCGCCGAGACTCCTGCCGCACCTCCCGCTGAGACCCCGGCTGCCCCTCCGGCTGCTGAGACACCCCCTGCCCCTCCTGCGAACGCGACCACCTCGGCCCCTCCTCCGCCCGTGACGAGCGCGCCTCCCCCGCCCGCTGGCGTCTTGATCCACCCGAACGGCAACACCAAGAAGTGCCTCGATGTCAAGGACGGCGAGCTTCGCAACAACGCCTTTGTCCAGATGTGAGTACAAGCAAAGTTAGTCAATTCTTTACTGACGGCAGCTTCGACTGTGACCCTGCCAAGACGCAGCGCTGGGAGGTGACCAAGGGCGCGACCAAGGTGCGCGTCGCGGGCACCAACTTCTGCCTCGACGCCGGGGCGAACCCGGGCGACGGCACCAAGATGAAGATCTGGCAGTGCTACGACAACCTCCCCGCCCAGTCGTGGTGGTACACTGACGACAACCGCATTGCCCTCACCGACAAGGGGCAGTGCCTCGACCTCACGGACGGCGTCCTCTACAACCGCAAGCGCACGCAGATCTGGACGTGCGGCGACAACAACAACAACCAGGTGTGGACCACCTCGCAGTAGGAGACACTGGCAGGACAGTGATACCGTAGTTTATAGTTTTTGTTGATGCAATCTGAAGTGTGTACTTGGTGGAAGGTGGGGTGCTGTAGTGTTGCTTCAGTTCGTAATCAGCATTCAGCTCGTATCGCAACGGAGCTCCATTTCTCCGGACCTCTGAATTAGTGCACTCAGTGACTTGAACACATAGTAGAGTCTCTCATCAGTCGAGAGATGTGATGGCATACTCACAGTGCGCAAACTTACATATCGCTCATCTTTCAAATGTCGCGAGTATGGTCGAGGATATCATCGGTAGGTTGGGATTGATGTGGGATGGGCGACAGACATTAGTAAATGATGCACAAAGTTCGGGATCCTACGTCACTGGTTGTTCACTTGGCTGGGCTCGGAGGGGATCGGAGACCGCGGGTGTCGCGGGGACGGTTATGCCCGCGAGTGCCTCAAGTGCCAGCCATCAGTCACTTGACAACTAACCGCAGAGCTAGTCGCCTCCATAGCTCCATAGTCCACCTTTGACGCGCAACCAAGTTTTCCACCACCGGCCGTCAACCATCATCGCAACATCGACAAAAAATCATCTCGTTCAAGCTGTGACAACCCCCAGCGCGCAACGTCAAAAAGCAGGTTCACACCTGACGCTTCCTGACGGAGAATCGAACTCCGATCTCCCGCGTGACAAGCGAGCATACTAGCCGTTATACGATCAGGAAATTGTTATTTTACATACGAACACTGTATTGATATATGGGATCGCCGTCGGCGGGACGGTAATCGCGAACGAGCGTCGGGCGGTGATGGTAAACACGGTGATCCTGATTCCCTCGTTGTTGATCTGCCCAGCAACTGATTACACGATGACACTGAGAAGCGGGCGAACTGTCTCATGTCTTACTCACCGACTGACTGATGTTTGCGATATACTCGACTCCATCCGGTTGATAGCCTTTTTTGACAGCGCTCCGATCCGACATCTGTGATCTTAACGGCCTCTCGGATCCGTCGTCCGTCCTATTACAGATAACAGACTCAGGAGCTGGAGCGTCAGTATTGGTATCTGGTGATTTACAGATCGGGAGTGACGATATCGGCGGTGAGAGGAGGTCCGGGAAGTTACGGAGGTCGATGAAGACGGGCTCGATACCGCGGAGCTGTTCCAAGAATGAGCTAGCTACCGCAACCTACTGCCATCTAGGACACGAATCAGTGCACATTGCGATGCACCGAGTGGAAATAACTGATTCCTCGCGCCACCTCATTTCTCGCAATGCAACTGTGCCTCACTCGCTCGTCTTGGTCCGAAAATCCTAAATCATACATGCAAACAGCGGGTCATTATGTCTTCCACTCTCGTTATTATCTATTTTAGAAAGTGCCCGTGGGCTTGAGGCGAAGCTGCTTGTCCTGGGTGACTGGAGAGTTAGTACAGGAAACAAAGATAAAAATACAGAGACGCCACAACTGCAAGCTGCGACGCGGCTGCTCTCATACTCACGGTGCTTGCCAATCATGAAGATGGACGCGCTGCAGACGACGGTGACGAGGAACGCGAGGGGGTAAACGTCGACGGGAATGCCTGTTGAGAGATTAGCACCGGCCTCCGAATCTATGATTTCTGGTCCAAACTCACTCTTGGCAAACGGCCACAGCTCGTCGGTGCCCTGCGCGACCTTCTTTGACGGCGCGGCGGCGCTCATCTGGCGACGGGCGAGGGGGGCGGCGCGGGCGGTGCGCGAGGCGCGGAGACCGGTGGACGCGATGGAGCGGAACATTGTGGTGATTGGTGAGGTGCGGCTGGTGGAACTCCGAAGAGATGAGCGATGGGGATTGGTAGTGGTGAAGAGACAGAGGTGTTCGGAAACTGATGGGCAAAACAGCAATTCGGAGCGCGGCGCTTTATACGCGTCGACGAGCTGGTCTTTGCAAAGATCTGGACGAGGATCTGTGAGGCTGGAGCTGAGACGAGCCACATCATCTCGGGAGAGCTCGTGCTCGACAGCGAGCCGCCGGCGACATCGTCCACGGCCGCGCCACGAACAGCTGAAGAACAATGACCCACGTACTGCACTGCAGCCCCCTGTGCACTGTCCCATTGTCTCTACTTTGTTATCTCCACCGGATCGCTCCGGTCGCGGTCTGCACAGGCCCAGAGGATCAGAGGCACAATGCAGCACTTCATTTCTTGGCCCGATTAACGCGTGGCGCCGTCCAGATCCGGGATCACTGGACAGTGATCGTCGCACGCTGGGCCGGTAGGATATACGTCAGTGGCCCTCGCACAGCTTATTGTACAGTACGCTTTTGTCCTCGCCACCGGGGGACAGCGAATGGTCCGAGATACAATGCACCCAGCTGTGGCCAGCTCGAGTCCGGCGCAGTCCGAACAATAGATTTATCCGGCGCACTGGTGCCTTGACCATTATTGTCTCTGGGATCGCGGGGTCCCCTCACGCCTTTGCCGCACCCCAGCTATTGTCCTCCGTTTCTGGACCGCCCAACGTCGCTTATTGGCCCAGGGTTCCGGGAGCATAAGCGACCCGAGAACGGTGGTGGTTCCGGTGTTATTGTGCATTTGTCACTGTCTTCCTGCATGTTGTCTCTCCTGTACATCCGGCCGCGATGGGTGCGGCATGGGGTATACGGTGGGGACCTGCCAGATACGGAGAACAATAATGCGGGGATACCAGCTTGCCAGAAAATTACAAACAACAATCAACAAGCTCACTGGGTCGTCCAAGTGACTCACGACGATTTTACAAGCGTCGAGTCATGAGTCGTCCGAGTTACTCGCACATCGCATCCGCCTTGTTGTGCGTGCTATCGCGCGAAGGGCGGATTGCGCGGTTTACGCGGCCGGCGGACGCGGCATGCCCGTTTGCGTTCCGGATGCCGCGGCGAACACTGTGGAACTGTGGAATGTAGAGCGGAGATGCAGACCGCGGCGCGGGGCCGACGCCGTGGCCGAGACAGCGAAGTCTGGCTGGTGTGAGATGGACTGGGCGCCGGGTGAATGAGATAACCCGGGTCCGGTCCTGCCGATCTTTGGATCTCTGGGGATCGGCAGCTTATGTTTTTGTGTTTGAGCTGTGTTGGAACATTGGGTTTCGTGATGGGTTAGTGCTGGGGTTACTCCCAACGCCTGTCTGCTTCGGCTCAAGCTGGAATCCTCGATCCGATCGTGATCGCGTCGTTCCGGGTCAAGTGACCAGATTCCTCAGTCTTGCAGGTCTGGTATTCCCCGGATGTGTGAGCAGTGTCCGTGGCCTTGGGGCATGTGGCACATCGCCATCACCATTGAGATCGGAGATCAACAGAGCCTCGCCTCTCAGCCTCTGCCCGCTCCTCGGCCCAAGTCAAGCAACATACATTCCATACTATACGAACAAATATACCCTCTACAGCGCACGTTCCAGTGTCAGCCCAACTCCCCTGCCCGCCCAGAACTCGCCCTGGACGGGTAGGCCGTCCACCGCTAGCGTCCCGCCTACGCCGATATCAGCTTTGACGTCCACGACGCCTTTGATTCCGGCCATCGCGCCGCCCTTGAACACCACCTTGGTGATGAACTCGCTTAGTACACCATCACGACCGGGTAGGATCGTGAGCGGGAGATTGGTGAATGGCGCGCGGACGACAAGCTGTTGTGGCTTGGGGGAGGTGTTGGAGTCGAGGAAGAAGCTTGGGTTGATGCGCCCGAATGCCCGTGGCGGCGGGTTCTCGGGGTCGTATGCCTCGTCACTATCCTCTACCGCTCCGTTGTGGATCATCACGTCCGGGCAGATCGCGCTCACATTGAGTGCGACGCGCTCCATGCCCTCTGGGAGCTGGACGTTCGCGACGACTGTACCATTCGCGATCATCCCGGTGCTGCCCTGCCCGAGCTTGAGGTCCTCGATCGTGACGTCGCGCACGATATCGGGCCGCTCGCGGGGTGCCGGGAACTCGAGGTCGAGCTGGAGCGACGGAAGAGAGGCGAGCGCCCAGTCTGGTGGCGCGTCAGGCCACGATCCCGGCGGCATGTGGTCTAGGCCGCGCACGAGGATGGGGTTGCTCTCGCCATGAAGGAAGTTCTGGAGGAACGTGTCAAGTGCACTCCCTGATTCTAGGGCGACAATGTCGCCGTCGATCGCAAGGCCAATGGTCGTGGTGGTCACTTTCGAGGCACGCGCGACGACCTGCGCGATCGTCTCGTGCTCAGGCCCAATCTGAATCGCAAACGGGATCGCGAACGGAACACTGCGGAGTGATGGATTCGGGAGGGAGGCAGTGGCGGACAACTTCAGTCCGCGGTCAGTAGAGAAAGAGTATTTGTGGAGAGTCACAAGTTTAGAGAGGTCGAGCGGCGTGCCAGGCGGAGGGAGGTTCGGCACGGGGGGAACTGGTCCGTGAGCTGGGCCCTAGAGTTGGAAGGACGTCGGGACTTGTCTTAGCGTGCCGTGGAGAGTGAACGAGTGGGGAACTCACCTGCGACCGAGAGGGGGACTTGGATATCTCTCTGTTCGAGTACCGCCCACTTGCTCCACCATGCGCCGGGAATGCTTGCGTGCGCCTCATCGGCGACGACGCTCACGTGGATCGTGCCCTTCGCCCACGTCTTCTGTGCCCATGTCCAGAGCACGCCGGCCGGCGCGACTGGGTTCCCGACCGCCTGAATGGTGATTGGCACCAGCGTGCCATCCTGCGAAAGCGGGACTGCAATGTCGTCTGGGATGAACACCTCCAGCAGAGGCAGCCCGCCGAACGCGTATACCTGCACTTTGGGGATCGTGATGTTGATGGCCTGGGTTGGCAGTGCACCGACAAGGCCGTGCGCTGCGCCACGCCGCAGCGTCTCCCACCACCCTTCTCCCCGGCTCCCATCCACTGCGAGCGCGCGATTCACGTCCACTGCACCCTGGAGCGAGAGCGTGAGGTGCACGCCGTCGCCCGAGACGTTGAGGATATCGACTTTCGGGTCGCGATACACGAACGCCTCGTGCATGTTCTCCTTTTCCATGTCGGAGGGGATGAAGCTCACGGCAAACAGCACAACAAAGACGGCGCAGCCGAGGATGAGCAAGAAGATGGATATCAGGATAGCGAACCGCCGCGAGCGCCGGTGCGCGTGCCCTGTCGCCGGGGTGTCGACGTTGTACATCGCCGACGGGGTGGACGACGAGCCCGAGATGCCGCTGTATATCGAGCGGGTGGAGGCCGCATCGTCTGCGCGCTCGAGCAGCGGCGACGACTCGGTCGGCGTTGCGGCGCGGCCTTTGCCCTTGTTCTTTGGAGGCATGGCGGAGATGGATGGATGGGTGTGTGGTTGATGGGTGGCAAATCCCAGGGTGTGCCTGCCAAAAGGGTGGGATCGGCGCCTGCGTCCTGGAGATGTCCAGACGGAATGGAACGAGAAGCGGGATTGCGACGGGATTGGATGTATGTTATGGCTGGACGAGAGGATGACGATGAGGGATCAGGTGGATGCTTGCAAGAGAGCGAGGAGAATACGAGGAGGGGGAGTAGTACAGTAGGATGTAAGGGAGAGACCAAGATCGACCAAACCCAAATGTGTGGGTTATTCCTCCGAGAAAGAGAGAGTAGTGGTAGTGTGCTCCGAGCGCCGACGCCACCTCTGTGCTCTCTGTGTGCTCTTCGTTTCTGTTCGCTTCTGGCTCTTTTTTATCGTCATTGCCATGTTTTTGTGTGACTCACTCTACCTCTTTTGGACCAACTCTATTTTCTGCCATCTTCACAACGACGTCACTGCGCGCACGCATCGACGACAGCAGGCCCGCAGAGGAGAGATAGATGGTGGTGGCATGTACGCCCCACTTTGATGCAAAGATGCAACTAGATGCAATGGTCGATGCACGACAATCTCTCAACCCATCCATCCATCCACCACTGCAGACCATGACCGCGTCGCCCGACGAGGCATTCAATCCTCCATCACCCGCATCGCTCGCCGGCCGCGGGCGGGTGGCCACGCTAGGTGAGCTTTTGTCTGGTCGGTATATCTCTGACAGCAGGCCAGTTTATCATCGACCACTTTGAGGCGACTGGCGAGGATGGCAAGACCGTTACGGATCCCGAGCCGGTGAGCGTGGATGTGGATGCTGTGCATGGGGAGCAAACTGACGCCAACTCTGCGCTGCTGTTCCATTGTTGACATTTCTGATATCTGATATCTCTAACCTCTCGCCTCTGTATCTCTCCAAACTTGCAGATGATGGGCGGCGGTGGACTCTACGCAGCAACAGCTGCGCGCCTCTTCCTCCCGGCGCGATACGTCGGATGCATCGTGGATGTCGGCGATGACTTTCCCGAGTCCTTCCGGAAACGCCTCGAAGGGCTCGGCGACATGGTATGGTATCGCAACCGGCGGGGCAAGACGACGCGCGCGCTGAACCACTATTCTGGCTCGCGTATCGGGTAAACGGAGGAGCTGGGTCCGGTACTGACCCCGCAGTGAAGGCGACCAGACATTCACGTACCTCGCCCCAACCCAGCCGCTCAGCCCGTTCGACCTCCTTCTCCCGCGCTCACCGTTCGCGGACCCGCCACCAGAGTGGATCCACGTCGTGTGCGACATTACGCGCGCGACCGCCATTACCACCGAGGCGGAGAGCTTTCGCTCAAAGGGATGGACGGGACATATGGCGTGGGAGCCGCTCTTGAGGGTACGTGCTACAGCTTCAGCAGTAAAACTCACAGCAGGGAATCGACGTTCCGACAGGGATATACGTCTCGCTCGCGCGGGGGTTTGCGGTTTTCTCGTGAGTTGCCAGCTGGTATCAAGATTCTGACTCTAGGCCAAACCATCGCGAACTGCGGCAAATCCTAGGCGATGACGCCGAGACAGACCCGGACCCGCGCGCAGACGTCGAGATGGCCGCCCGCGTCTTTCACGGCAAACTCGTCATGTCTCCCGGTCATGTCCCCGCCATCGTTGTGCGTGCCGGGGAGCTTGGCGCGTTCACGCTCTCGGCGCAGTGGACGGGGTGGGTGCCCGCGTTTTGGGAGACGGGGAGCGGGAACGAGCGGCACGTGCGCGATGTCACGGGGGGCGGGAACGCGTTCATTGGCGGATTGCTCGCGGGTATGTTCCTCACCGGCGGCGATCTGAGGGCTGGTAAGTGAGAAAACAGGGGTGAAGCTTAAGAATGAGCAACGATCTTTGCGTCCACGGCGGCTTCGTTCGCGATTGAGCAGCGCGGGATTCCGGCGCTCACGAAGAGCCCGCGCGGGCACGAGCTCTGGAACGGCGCGTACCCCTGGGACCGGCTGCGCAGCCTTGCGCGGCGCGTGGACATGCTCGAGTCGGTTAATGGTGCACACGACGACGATGATTACTAGGACACTAGGTCTATGATTAATACATACGATTCTGGGAGGTGGGAGGCTCAGTAGGAGTGTTCGAGAATCACAGACAATCCACCGCATGCTCCCCACTTCCTACTCTCTCACTGGCAAATAGTTGCATAAAGGGGGGATCGAAACGAAGGCGACGACTAATCCATACACGAACAGACAAAGGTAGTACAGCTTGAGAGTGTCCATCGTCATCACGCCTTGCCCGGCGTGACGGGCTTGATGGGGTTCTTGCCGTGCTTTGTGAGCAGCGAGGTGTGGATGTGGGGCAGCACACCGGCTGAGAGAGTCAGTAAGGAGACGCGATGGGAGAGGGAAGGTGCGAGGAGCTTGTGCCAGGAGATCATGATTCTGACATGTCATCTCCACACGAGCAGCCCGTTGTCCCATACGCACCAGCAGCAATCGTGACGTGTCGCGCGAGCTGGTCGAGCTCCTCGTCTCCACGGATGGCGAGTTGCAAGTGACGCGGCGTGATACGCTTGACGCGCAGGTCCTTTGCGGCATTGCCTGATGTCAGCTTTCCACAATCGAAGGTCAGCTAACCTGCCAGCTCCAAAACCTCGGCAGTCAGATACTCGAGGATGGCGGCGACGTAGACGGCAGCCTTGGCGCCGACGCGCACGTTGTTCGCGTTCTTGTTACGGAGGAACCTGGAGTTAGGTCTGGTGCGCTACCAATCTGGCACCAGTCCAGAGACTGATAGGTGCAGGACGACATCTCCCACGATGCATGCGTGCATCCACTCCATCTGCGATGCATACCTATGGATACGACCGACGGGGAACTGGGAGTCAGCGCGGGGATGGATGGGGCGGGATGGAGAAAAGCAGGCGCGTCGCACATCTCGCGATGTGACGCGTTCCGTGGGGTGGAGGTGGGATGTAGGATGGGTTTTGCTATTTACATCCATTTTTGAGAAACTCACCTGGAGACCGGCCTTTGAGGAGCGGGTTGTAAGGACCTTTGCCTCGTTCGAGGTCTTCGCCTTTCCGCCCTTTCCGCCCGTTACCTTTGCTGACATTGTAGTGGGTGGATTGCAGGGGTGGATGGATGCAAACGATGGTGGTAAAGGTGGAAGAGTGTTGGGTGGAGACGGACGAGATGCTTGTCAGAAGATGGACGACCAAGAGAGAGAGAGATGGCGAGCAAGACACGGACAACGGGTTGCCCGCCGCCGATCACTTGTTTGTTTTGGCCGACCTTTGGTTCCGTTAATAAACAAGTTTCACATTACACTTACATAACAAGTAAATACTAATGTCCTGGGATAGTCAGAATAGGTTGTGCTAATGACGTGTATCTCAGACTTCTACCCTTATCACTCCACCCAACTGTCTTTGTGCTGCCGCGCTCTCCATCCTTTTTGTGCATTGCAGCTCGTCGATGACGGTCAACAACACCTCTCCAGAGAACAAACTTCGAGCATCACCTATACCCACCTCTCGACCTCTTTCCAACAACAAAACCCCCTCCCCCCCCTCTTACTCCCCTCCACGTCGACAGAAGGGATACGCTCGAGGCGGCGGATGGCGTGAAGCACCGCGCACAACACCCCACCCTACCCCGATCACCACACCCATCATGTCGCGCATCCCCCTCGCGCAGTGGGACCCGTCCCTTTTCACCGACCTGCAGCACCTCCTCACGCTCGTCAAGTCGCAGCCGACAACGAGTCTTGTGCGCAGGCTCAATCAAAAGCTTGAAGAGGCGCGCCCGTGGATCCTGACGCTCACTGCCCTCCCCCTCCCGAACGAAGAGGACAAAAAGTTTATCGCAAACTCTCCCATCGCGACCCCCAACGGCGTCGAGGTCCGCATCACCGACGAGCTCCTCGTCACCACAAACCTCATCGCCGAGAACCTTAACGTCTCCCACCTCCTTGCTGCCATCCTCGCCCTCCATGCTGTCCAGGCTCGCCCGCGGTTTCCGAACCGCACCGACCCCGAGATCGCAATCTACGTTCTCCACGAGGCTCTCCTCGCGCTCCTCGATGTCGTCAAGGAGCTGCTGCGAATCACCGTCGGACCGAATGCCGAGGCAGGGCAGCCGTATGACGACCTGCGTATCTGGATAGAGGACCTGCTTGATGAGAAGGGGCCAAACGGGTTCCTCGCCGATGTCGTCGTGGACCAGATTGACGCCATGCAGACGCGCCTGGCGTCGCTCGTTCGCACACAGGCGTCGGGGCCCGCAATGGAACTGCTCAACTACCGGGTCAGGGAGATGCGCGAAGAGCAGAACCGTCTGGCAGGTATTCTCAGCATTCTGTCCGTGTCGGGTCTCCTCAAGAGCTCGCAGGTGGTCAAGATGGCAAAGTGGCTCAAGAAGTCGCCCAAGCCGGACGCCATTGTTGCCGCTGTGTTTGCCGCATTCTGCGCCGCGACGCAGCCCCTCGAGGCGCTCGACGAGGCGGACGCGCGGTTCGAGACTGTCAGCGCCTACATTCGGCATTCAAAGTTTATTCTCGTGTTGTGTAACATCATTGTAGGTGACCCGTTTGAGCACCTGCTGACATCAGTTCGGGGAGACATTTGCAGTCGAGCCGTTGCGCGAGGCGGTTCGCCTCCACTGGTCGTTGTTCTATCTCTCTGCGCTCCGCAATGAGCCAAACCTCCTGCAGGCGGTCCAGCTCAACGCTGACGGTGCGGAGCGGCACCTGCAGGAGGCGGTTGGTTCAAATGCTTTCCAGTTCCTTACGGGTCTGGTGAAGAACCTCGACACAAAACCCGATGACCCGACATATGCCCTCGCCGAGCGCTCCGACCCCGAGAACAACGGCTTCTTCTTCTCCCAGCTCGACCGGTTGATCTACTCGCTCGCGACAAAACGCCACTTCCTGCGCTATCTCCGGAACAAGGAGGAGGACGTCGGGCTGCGCAGGTCCCAGGCGCCCGTCGCCAACTTCCAGGCATACCTCGAGCTCGTGGCGGTCGTGTACCCCAACCTCCCGCCAGACAGCGCCGAGCACCTTTGGGACGAGGTCTCATTCACCTCTGTCGTGCTCGACAGCCGCCAGACGTACCCCTCGCTTGCCTTTTGGGACATGCTGAACGCGATTGCGCGCGGCCCGGCGTGCGCGTCCAAATGCTACGAGAAGCTCAAGGACACGCGTCTTTCGTGGACCTCGCTGTTCAAGTTCTACACCCACTACATTGAGATCATGCCGCATCTGTTTGAGACGATCAAGCCCAACCGCCCGACTGCCCACGAGCCGATGCAGGACGGCGAGTTCCAGACTGCGCAGGGTTGGACAAAGCTTTTGGCCAGTGTGGTTGGCGATTCCGCGCTCGCTCGCGGTGCCCTCCTCCAGATCAAGCCCCACCCGCTGCAGGTTCTTTTCGACTTTGTGAACTGCGACATTGCCACCGACCTCAAGGCTACTGTTCTCGAGGCTATCACCGCGTTTGTCAAGCGCCGCGGCGACACGGCGGATGACGATATTGCGACTCGCGCAGTGGAGTTCTACGAGCGCATCAGCTTTGCCGACCCGACACTCGAGGTGCGCGAGGGATCCCGTATCCCGGCCCCGCTGGGATGGCTCCAACGCATGGAGTACAGCGAGCAGGAGGCGGGAACATACCCCCTCACTCAGGCGTACATTGGCTTCCTGACCGCGTTGATTCCCTCTGACAAGCCGAGGATCAACAATGCTGTCCGCCGTGGAGCAACGTACATCATAGACCGTGTCCTGCTCACTCAGCGGAGATATCTCCCCGACCACGAAGACGAGCAGTGGGAGCTGACCGACGCGGTTCTCGGCTTCTTCGAGCGTGCCCTGCTGTCATTCGACCTCACCGATCTTCTCACTCCCTCGCGCACCACGGCTACAGCTCTCGCCGACCAGCCTGGGTTTATCGTCATGCTCCGCCTGCTGTCCCAGCAGGACGTGTTCAACCCTCTCTCCGAGGTCGTTGACCGCGCCACATCTCTGTCGAGTCGCTCCCCGGTGATTAACCAATGCTTCCTGCGTGTGCTCCGTATCTACTACCGCATTCTCGACATACAGTTGGTATTCAACGACGTTCTCCTTCTCACTCTCTCTGCCTCCTCTGGATTCAAGCGGCCACTTGGCTTCCAGTCGCTCGACCAGTTCCTTCTCACGCGCTTAGGCAATGTGACGGGTATCGCCCTGGCGGTTGGCGACGGGGACGAGACGGTGTCGTTCGTGTCGCTCAAGATCATCGCGGCGCTCGCTCAGTCGCCCGTGTTCTCCAGCTCGGATATCTTCCGCGGCGAGTACTCCAAGGCCATGAACCGTCTTGCAGGCATCATCGACGCGTCTGAGGACAGCATCCGCATCGCTCAGGGATTCTGCAACCGCCTTGACAAGGAGTGCGAGGACCTGGCGCCAGAGGAAATCGACCGCGAGGCCAAGGCCGTGCTCGATGGCAAGCCGTCCGACAACCTCCCGATGCTCATCCGCTCGACAATTCTCGATCTTCTGGTGGACGGCACGCGGGATGCGACTTCGACAAACATTGCGCACTTCCTCCTCGGGTTCGACTTCCGTGCCCGCGAGCTCGGCCTCCAGGACCCGAGGTCCCCGAACTCCCGTCTGTCGTGCCTTCGAGTCATCCTTGAGCAGCTGAACGACACCCCGCCAATGATCACCCTCCACCCCGCGCTTGCGGCCAAGAGCGCGCAGCTTATCTACCAGCTGTTTGCCCACCCTGTCACTGGCGCTTCCGTCATGTCGTATGCCGAGTCGTATGAGAGCTTCCCCGCGCACCAGCTCGCCACCTTCCCCCGCACATGTCCTCCGGCAACGGGTGAGGTTGAGGGCATGGGTATTGCGTCGACCTTCACCGACTCGGTGGAGACTTCGGCCGGCACGCTCGTGGCGTACCTCGAGTTTGTGCGCTACGTTCTTGCCTGTGTGGCGCTCCAGACGTTTGCGTTTGAGGGACACGGCGCGTCCTCCGACTTCATAGCCGCTCATCTGTTCACCGACGAGGGCGACGAAGAGGACGACCAGCGCCCGCCGCTGCTGATCGACCTCGTCTCGACCGTGGACATTCAGTTCGAGGAGACGGACGTCGGCGACGCGAAGCAGAACAAGGTTCTCGAGTTCTACTCCGGCTTCGCGTTCGACCAGTTCAAGCGCCCCGATGCGGACTGGTACGACCTCGACCTGCTTGCCCGCGCACTGCGCGCTCACCGCCGCCAGCTCGAGCGCGCAGGCACAGTGATACCCGGTGCGTCGGGCGAGTCGATGGCCGCCGAGGCAAGCTACATTATCCGCCGACTCGCGATGAAGAACCGCGAAACGGACATTGCGATCGCAAAGGGCTCGTTCATGACCTCCTGGAACGAGACGCTGAAGGTATCCCTTGCGATGCTTTTCCACAACGTCCCCGAGGACAGGCAGGAGGGGCTGATCTTCGAGCTCCTCGACGCGCTTCTCGACAGGCTCACAAACGACCTCGCGCCTGGTGTTCTCGAGATTCTGTGTGAGGCTGTGCTCGTGTCGATGACCACGCTCGTGAACGTTCTCTGGTCGCTCGACTCGACCAACCTCCCCATCGATCGCCTGGCAGGCACGCTGCTCAAGGTTGTCGAGGCGGCTGTCCGCCCCGGGACAACCGAGAACGCGCGTGGTAACCTCTACGCCGCCGTGTCGCAGTACCTCCAGCTCGTGCCCGAAAACGCCGACCCGGCACTGCACCGCGCGTCAGTCCAGGCCCTCGCGGCACGCAAGGACCGCTTCGTGTCCGTGCTCTGCCGCGACGCGATGGACATGCGGGATGTGTGGAAGACCGAGTGCTTCTCGCTGCTTTCCGCAATTGTCGCGCTCGGCAATCGCGCACTCGTGTTGCCCCTCACGCAGGTGGGCTACCTCGCGCAGTTTGTGCGCAGCATCAAGGATCGCGAGATTGCGCTCCAGGAGTGCCTCTCGCCCGAGCCCGAGAACCTCCACGCATACTGGGTGTACGAGGCGGAGATCGCCTTCCTCATAGCATACGCCGGTACAGCAAAGGGCGCCGACGACCTCATCGAGGTCGGCATCTTCGAGACACTTGCGACCTGCTCCTTTATCGCCGTCCAGCCGTTTGCGGAGGATGTCATTGGTGAGTCAAGCTATTGCGACTTGAAGTACTGATGGTAGACGACATAGCTGCGTCTGAGATTGTTCACCGCCAGCACCGCGTGCTTGTCAACGCGCTCCAGCTTCTGGTGCGCATCCTCTCGAACCCGACGCGCTCCGGCGCGACTGCGCACGCGAGTGCGTTCCTCAACGCGCACCGCGAGAGCCTTCTGCTGCTCCTCCGCGAGAACGTTGCGTATGTCACGCCGACAGGTATTGAAGAGTCGCGCCTGATCGTCGCGCTCCTGATATCGGTCCTCCCCAAGTCGATGGATGACGACGCGATGCGCAAGTCGTCGTTTGGTGCGCTGCACCACGCGGTGCTCAGCCTTGCGGCAAAGTTCTTCGACCCGTCCTGGGCCGACGCTGTGCACGACTGCGAGGACGACGCTGACGCTGTCCCCGGCCGCGTGCTCGCCCTCAACCAGGTTATCATCGCGTACCTCTGCGCCATGTCTGCGGGCTTGAAGGGCGGACACGGCCAGCCGGTATTTGTCATTGGCGCGGCGCGGCCGATCGGCGCCATGAGCATTGGTACCGCCCCGTCGTTGGCCAGTGCGGTCGACCTCGTCGCGTCGCTTGCCGAAGACGCACAAGACCTCTTTGGGGCGTACGATGATGTTGCGGATAAGCTGGAGGCCGGCGAGGAGGTGCTCGTCAAGGGCTTTAGTGCCGAGAACGTCGAGGAGCTGGGGGCGCAGTTTGCGCAGCGTACCCAGATGATTTACAGTGAGTCAAAGCCGAGTAGTGCGGTGCTAACATTCAGGCATGATCGAGTCGTTGCTGCTCCTCATCTGGCGGCACATGCTGTACTATGTCAAGGACGCGGGCGGGGAGAGCGTGGTCCCAGACCGGCTATCGCTCAGTTTCTCGACAGCGACGGCATCGCGGCACGGCGCGGGCGCGGGGGCAACAAACCTCAAAGCGCTGGAGCGCGTCGCTGCGTCCCTCCGTGGCGTGCTCGACCGCGTGGAGGACGTCGACCGCGCCACAAACGCAAGCGAGAAGAAGGATAATGCCTACCATGCCATGCTTGTGCGGCGGCTGCGCGAGCTGTGTGCGGGCCTGATTGGAGAGTAGAAGTAATGTAGCATGCATGATCATAGAGCCGGGCCGGTGGGAGAGGAGCGGGTCGAGGAGAGCCATGAGGACGGTCGAGTTGAGGCTGCGGGGATGGGTTCAATGCTTCAGGCAACTCATTCTCGTTGCAGTATGGTAGCATGCTATCTATGTACAAATCTTCTTCTACCAATGTACTATTTCTCTGATATTTCTGGGTATCCCTTCCCCTCCTACTGGGACGGGATCCCGCGCACCTGGTCATTAAGCACGGCGAGCTTGTCCCACACGGTCGATCCATCAAGGTAACAGCCCTTGAGCCAGCGCGTCGGCTCGCCCTGGACAATGACCGTGCCGTCCTTCTGCACCTCCTCGTCCGTCTTGTCGCGGAAAGCCGTGCGCGCATGCAGCACGCGCTGGTTATCAAACAGGACAATATCGCCCTCCTGGAGGGTAAACTCGTAGCGGAACTCTGGGCGGTCGAGGGCCGACTGGAACGCATCGAGGGCGGTGTAAAACTCGGTCTCGGCGGCGGCCTGGCCCGCTGCGTCGGCGGGAATTGTCCCGTCCGCGGCGATTGAGGGGCGCACATTCGGCGCCTGGAACGGCGGCGACCAGTTGATCACCGTGTGCAGCCCCGGCGCCGTGAGCGGCGCAGAAGGGAGCACGGGGTGCTGGAACGTCATGTAGTGCGCGTCATTGTCGTACTCGTACTCGAGGACGTTGCGCTGCAGCGCGGCGTACAGCTCTGGCTGCTCTGCCCTAAGGGCTTCGGCGGCGGCAAAGCTGTCGACAAAATAAGAGGCGCCGCCGACGACGCGGTTCCGCAGGCTGTGCAGGAACTGGAAACGCGGGGGAAGAGCAAAGTAGCTTTAGAGAGTTAGCGACGGAGCAGAGCTGGCAGAGTGATGAGGGGGAAGTCGTGGAGGCGGAGTAGATGTCACTGCGAGCCGCGATTGGCCGCACAGACCGCTCGACGTGATAGCGAACAATAGATGCAGTAATGGCACGCGCGCTCGGGGCATCGCGGAACAGCGAGCACCACCGGCAATGCGTATCCCGTGGTCAGTGTTGCACTCGCGTGGCGCTCGCTAGCTCGCTGCGTTCAACCCGCCAGATGCGGGGTGCCCGGACTGAGGTCGAGAGCTCGCGACACGCAAAGCTCTGCTCTCTCCGCTCCCCTCGCCTCTCAACTCACAGGAGATCCATGTGTAGGCCGAGGTTGAGATTCGTGTACGCGACGTTCTTCGAGTTGACGACGCTCTTGACGTCCCACGTCTCGCCGTAGAATGTATTCCGCAACCCGCCGATGGTTTCCGCGAACTCGCGCAGGCGGCAGTCCTTGTTGTCCGTCAGATCAGTGGGGAGGCCGCGAACGAACGCGAGGCCGTAGCGCTGCAGCTGCTCGAGGAGGCGGAGGTGGACTTCGGGGCGCGGGGAGAGCTTCTCCCCGGGTCCCGCGGCATTCAGCTCATCATAGTTGATCCACAGGTCGGGAGACTGCGTGACCTCGTCGGCGGTCCACAGGCGGCGCGCGAGCGTGTCATTCAGATACGTGTGTCCGCGCACGCGGCGCGACGCAAGGCGGCGGAGGAGGGAGAGTGGGTAGAAGCTCGAGTGCTCCTCCCCTGCAAGCGTAACTGGCCAATGGACCTCGATGCCCTGTTCTCCGCCGCGCTCGGCGGCGTGCAGGGCCCGCGTGTCGAGGAGTTCGTTGCCCAGCGACCGCACTTCGCGGGCAGCTTCACCCGACGTGTGGGTCTTCTGCCGCGTCGAGGTGTGGATGCACTTGTCGCACGGGCAGCAGTCCCGCAGCCGGGCGTAGGTGATCGCACCCGCGACGGTATCGAGCACGCTCGCGTCGCCCTTTGGACCGGGGCCCGAGAACGAGATGAAGCCCGGCCCGTTGGTGATGCTGCCTTCGGGGGTGGAGAGGATGTCGCGCGAGGCGGCGGTGGCGAGGCCGCGGGTGCGGGCGAGCGTGAGCGGGGTGGGCTTGGTGATGCCGGGCGCACGGATGGGAAGCAGCGCGGGGCGGGGGCGCACGGCGGCCGCGGTGGGGGTGCGGAGGAGGCGGTGGGCGAGGCGCGCCGACATTTTGTGCGGTGTGGGGGATGAGAGACGCGAGATCTCGAGAATGGGTATTTATCGTCACACGAGAAAGAACAAGATGGGACTGTCTAATCCGCCGGCATTGCGACCCCCCAGCTCGCCTCTCTGTTCCATCTTTGTCTCTATTGTCTCTCTATCTCGCTCCGGCGTGCCAATCCCCCACCTTTCGCCTCCACCTTGTGTCGCGAGAATAATAACAATCCGGCCGTCAGCCCCGCTAATAAACCCAGACATTCTGGCCGCGAATGAAATAGCCGAAACGGACCAACCGACGCCCCGACGATCCCCGGTCGATCCTGGTGGTTTTATCTTATCGCGTGAAGCCAACGTGTGATCCACGCAGAGAAGGGATCAGAGAGTCTAGAGTATGGGGGTCTGGGGGGTTCTTATCTGGATGCATCTATTCTCAGCGAGGCACGAGGGGAACGGAAGCTAGAGTTGTGCAGCGTGCATGCATGCGTTAGAGCACCAGAGCTGCGTGCTGCGCGTCCGCTCATGCACCCGCGTGCAGGTACCCGTAAAATGGTGCCCAGAGCAGCTTCCGAGGTGCTGGTGCCCACATGCGGCCGTTCCTGCCCTGGTCATATGCACTCTTTCCGTCTGTCCCTCTGTGTTTGTGATTCCGAAGAAGCAAGAAGCAAGAAGCTGGTCGTGTTGATTGCAATCACATCTTTCAACTCCACTTCGATCGTCTCTTGATCACCCAGCAACTGCCTCGATCCTCCCCCCCGATCCTTCTTGACGCTAATTCTGGCCGCACCCGTTGTCTGTAGCCGCGGAAGGCGAACGCCACGATGAGCGCCATTTCCCATTCCCATCCGCGCTCGCACCCCAATTCTCACTCATCACCCTCTTACGCGCATTCTCATACGCGCTCGCATTCGCGCTCCCACTTGCACTCTGCAAGGACCGAGCCGCGCGACAGGTGAGTGCTCGAGCTCGAGCAAGCTGGCCCTGTGGCGGAGGGGAGCGCTGCGCCGGATGTGACGGATCGCCCAGGATGCGAGTCTCACGGATCGCGGAGGGTCTGCACCTCCTTCTGTTCTTTCGTCCGCTCTCCTCGGCATCTCATCTCCACCATCCACATCTAGACATCCAGGATCCTCTTCGTGCACTCGAAACACTCCAGGCCTCCAGAACATCCAGGATCCTCCCCGGCCATGGCGCAAGCATACATGTACATGTGCTGACACTCATTCCAAACAACTGCGCACCGGACACGCAACGCACCCCCGCTCCGCCGCTCCGCCGCCGCCTCCTCCACTCCACCACCCCACCCTGCTCTCCGGTCTCCACTCTCATTTCTCCACCCCGTCTCGTCTCAGGATGATCGCATTCGAGTCCCTCCTCGACACGTCGCGCGACGCCCTCGAGACGTCCGTCGAGATGACCGCCCTGCGCAAGCTGTGTGCTCGGAGTGAGTAGGCCCCTTTGGTACCAGCACTTCGCTCTCCATGCTCACGACAGGCATCCCCGACAGCCCGTCACAGCTCCGCCCGCTCGCATACTCGCTCCTCCTCGGCACGCTACCCGCCGACAAGCGCGCCTGGCGCCAGGTCACGCGTTCCCAGCGCCAGCGCTACTATGTGAGCGGAAGCCTTGACAGCACAGCTGACAGCAGGCCCTCGTGGGAACGTTTATGAACGAGCTGAGGAATGAGTCGCCGGTGCGTCGCTTCGGTCTACGCAGGTCCTAACGCCAGCCATCCGATCCTCTCGGGGCAGACGACGCGCTTCTGCAGCGCATCGCGAAGGACGTCGAGCGCCTCGATCTACCAGTGCTCCGCGCGCGGACGGCGCCGTCGCGTAGCAGCCCCCTTAGCCCGGCGTACAGCGAGGGCGGCAGCTCCTCGAGCTCAGATGAACAGGTGGAACAGGCGGAAAACGACTTGCGTACAACACCGCAGAAACGCAAGTCGCGACCTCGCCCACCACCTGTCCCCCGCCGAGAGCTGTTTGCCCGCCTCGACCTTATCGCGGACGCGCTCCGCGTGCCCTCGACCAAGGGCAAGGAGCGCGAAGTGCCTCATGTCCGCCTGTCTCCCGTTCCACCACCACCGGGTCCCACGACAGACCTCCTCTCACCCGAATCCCCGGCCGAAAGCGGGCAGCGGACGCCGCAGCTCTCGCTCACGCTCCCGCAGGACGTCGACGCCAGCCAGCCCCCATCGCCTATTGAACTTCTCTCGCCCAAGGTCGTGTCCCCGCCGCCAATCTCCCCGGGGGACAAGGCCATAACGCAGAACGACATTTTCCGTGCGGTGGAAGCACACACATCCCATCTTCCCGACACACACGCCGAGGCGCTCATCCGAATGTTGTTCGTGTTCTGCCGCACCAGCCCACAATGGGCGTACGGCCCTACATTCGTCGACATCGTGGTCCCGCTCTACCTCGTCTTCTGCCAGGCGAATGTGCCCAAGGCGCAGCGCGACGGCCGCTCCCGGTATGCAGAGGAAGAAACGTACTGGGCGTTCACCGCGCTCATGGGCGAGCTCGGCGATGTCATTGCTGGCGTGCCAGGGGACGGCATCATCTCGACGTGTCTTCAGCGCATCAGCGCCCGCGTGCGCTGGGCCGATGAACCCCTGTGGAACACGCTCAAGGAACGCAACCTCGATCCCGGCCTCCCGCTGTACACTTTCCAGTGGCTAACCGGCCTCATGTCCCACGACCGCGCAAATCTCCTTCCGATCTGGGACTTTCTCTTCGCACAGCCGCCCCGTGTGCCCGATATGAACCCCAAGCTCGACCTGCTCCTTGACTTGTGTGTCGCTCTTGTGGTCATGGTCAAGCGCCAGGTCATGTTCGCACCCCCGCGCACTGCCCCGCCAACAGCAAAGCGTGACATGTGGCACGGCGCGGACGTCATGGACATCCCGGGTGAGCCAGAGGACCCTGATGCCGCGTTCGTGCGCTGCCTCCAGCTCTTCCGCTGCTACCCGCTGAAAGAGGTCGGTGGCGTGTGGATGCTGCTGAACACGGCGTTCGAGCTCAACCAGGCGCGCCGCGCATCAATTATCGAGGGCGTCGACCCCGACGACCCGGCGTGGACCGAGATGATGGACGCGGCAAGCAACAAAACGAGCTGGGCAACAGCAAGTATCCGGGCAGCGTCTGCGTCGACAGGAAAGCTGTGGTCGTCGTACGCACAGTCGGACGCTGCCGCGCGCATGGCCAAAGCGTCCACGAACCTGACTGCAACCGCGGTCGCAAAGTGGCAGTCGGCTCCTGCGGCTCCTGACTGGAAGGGACTCGGGGCGGTTGCTGGTCGGTTATTCTCTCGGAGACAGAGGGACGACGACCAGGGGTCGGTAGACGGGGAGGAGTTTGAGCACCGCTCGGGGGCGACGACCCCGTCTCACCCTCATTCGCCGTACCGTTCCCCGCGCTCGATGCAGCACTCGCCCCTCCCGCACTCGCCCATATCGCCCGACAAGCTCAATTCCCTGGGGCGGCCGCGGAGCGATAGTCAGGCGTCGAACTCGGCGCTGTCTGTGTCGAGCTTACAGGACAAGCTGTCGGGGCTGGCGTCCACGCTGTCGGTTGCGCCGCGGGATTCGGCCCCGCACCAGCAGCAGCAGCAGCGCGTGACTTCTGGTCCGCGCCCGCTCCTTCTGTCGCGCTCCGTCCGGGCAGCCGGCTCCCGCTCGCCGCGCCCGCCATCCGTAGCTGGTGCCATCGTGACCGGCAGTGGTAGCGGGAGCGGCACGGGGATCACTGGAGGTCTCGCAAGCCCGCCACACCACGAGGGGGGTCACCCAGGCTTATACCGCATCGGCAGCCGGCGGCGCTCGTCAAACTCGAAGTCCCGCGCCGCTGACTCAATCTCCTCGATGGGCTCGATGGGCTCCGTCGCCTCCGTCATCCGCAACAAACGCACGAGTCTCAGTTCCGAGCAGTCGACACCGTACGACAGCGACCACAGCTACGGCATCCCGTCGGCGCTTGCGCTCTCCGCCCTCCCTGAGAACGGAACCCCGAAACCGTCTTCCCCGCCAGAGGACATTGAGCCGATCAGCATCCCGACCCCGCAGATCAGCCACCTGACCGGCGACGACTATGAGCACGTGTATGAGCCGGCTGAGGACTCGTTCATCCTCCTCGACGCGCTTGAGGGTGACGCACTGATGCTCCGTGACATGAAGCCGTCGCTGTGTGTCGAGATCGGCTCGGGGTCGGGGATTGCGTCCACGTTCATGGGCACGCTACTGGGCAACAGCGAGGCGTGCCTCATCTCGACGGATATCAACAGGTACGCTGCTGCCGCGACGCAGCGCACTGGCGAAGCAAACGACGTGGCCCTCAACCCCGTCCTCGCCAATCTCCTCGACCCGCTCGAGGCTCGCATCAAGGGCAACGTCGACATTCTCATTTTCAATCCGCCGTACGTTGTGACTGACGATGACGAACTCGTCGCGACCCAGAACGGCCGCGACATTGGCGGCGCGTGGGCCGGCGGCAGCCTGGGAATGGCGGTCACCAACATCCTACTCGAGAAGCTCCCGGTAAGTTGAGTCCAGAGGCGAAGCGGCGTGTGCTGACTCTTCTCGCAGACGCTTCTCGCGCCCGGAGGCCACTTCTACCTCGTGGCGATACACCAGAACAAGCCCGACGAGATCATAGCGCGCATGCGGGCGGCCGGGCTCGAGTGTAAGACGGTGATAAAGCGGCGTGCGGGGCGGGAGCTGTTGTCCGTCATCCGCATGATTCAGCCTTCGGCCGTGCCCCGCCAGCCGCTGTCCGTCGTGATTCCCAACCCCGCGCTGCACGCGATTCCCGCGCCCCTCGACTCGGGGTCGACCATCACGCCGACCAAGACGCCCCCTTCGGTGCCTGTCGCCCCACCACCGCCTGCAGACGAAAAGCACGCGGCGGACGCGGTTGCCATACCCGCCTCGCCAATCGACGGAGAGGGAGAGGACTACGATGTGCTTCTTGATGCGTACTCGTTCATGTCGTAGGGGGGAGAGAGGAGGGACACCTGTGCCACATGTCGGCCTGCATATGCATCATTTCATGTCATGACTCTATTTCTATGCCTCGTGCTGTGGCGCTAGTGGAGGCGCATCCGTGCAATCGGGAGGCGGTAGCTCGGCAGTTCCCAGTACTTGCGCCTGACGCCGCGCCACACCTCCTCGGCGAGGCTCTGCTCGATGGGCACGTCGGTCCACTCGACGTCGAGCCCGCAGTCGTCGAGGTGCAGGTCGGCCAGCGCCGACGACACGGCGTAGATTGTTGGGTCTAGGAGTGTGAGTTATGAAAACAAACATCTAACTTACTGGTCGCGCCCAGACCGTTCCAGAACGAGAAGACGCCGGCCTCAGCCTCGAGGATATCCGGGAGGGCCTCGAAGAACGCCTTAAGGTCTGTCATCAGCCAAAGTCCCCGCCTAAACCCACCTTCATAGCCCTCCGCAAAGGTGTCCACGAAAATGGCATCGAACCCCAGCCCCCCGGTCGGCGCGAGGAGCTCGCCCATCTTCTCGGGATTCACCCAGTCCTGCCACCGCCCCTCGAGGATCGTCACGTTGGGCCACTTGTCCACCCCTTTGGTGCGCATATACTCTAGCACGTCGGGATGCGCCTCGATGATCACGTGTTGGCCCGGGTGCGTGGCCTGGAAGAGGCGGTCGACGATACCGAGCCCAAAGCCGACGTTGAGGATTGTGCGGTTCGAGTCTGGCCGGGTGGTCATCAGCCGCACATGCTCCTTCACTGCGGGTCAGCCCAGCCCTACTCGCGACATACTCAGCGGCTCCTCCCATCCCATCATGACGCCGTTCCCGTCCGCATCGAGCACGCGCTCGCGCCCGTCCTCTCCCACGTCCCACGTGAGTTTACTCTTCAAGAACGCGAGATTGTCTCCCGCGCTCGAGTCGTCCTCATTTCGGAGGGTGAGTGCGTCCGTCGCCGCGGCGCCAAGCGCGTGGTGGAGCATTTCGGCGCGCACGCCCTCGTTCCGTATAATCTCCCATCCCTCGCGGTCCCCGAGCGAGAGACACACTTCGCCCGCCGTGCGCCCCCACTTGTCAACCGCATTCCACACTGCCCCCCCGCGGAGCAGCAGGGTGAGGAGTGCGGGCTGCCGGCGCTCAGCGGCGTAGAAGAGCGGCGACCAGCCTAGCTCGTCGTCCTGGAACCATGCGGGCGCGCCGCGCTCGAGCAGGGCCGAAATGTCGCTCGCGCTCCCCACTTTGGAGGCGGCGAGCAGCGCCGACGCGAGCGGAAGGAGCTGGGAGAGCGTGTCGTCGTCGGTAGACATCGTGGAGAGTGTGGAGTTTGAAAGTGAAATTATTACACCGCATGGGGACGATAAGATTGTGGGTGCGCCAAATATTTCGGCAGCCTGAATCCCTCGTGCAACTCGGTGCTTGGATCAACAACATCCGCAAGCACCACGACTTTTATCATCCACATCCACATCCGTCTCCACAATGCCGCAGTGGAGCGTCGCCCCCGCAATCGCAGGGAGCAGTACCGCTGCCGACACGCTTGCAGGAAAGAAACGGGGGCGGCCGCGCAAGACGTCGGAACCCATGGAACCTGCTGAACTTGACGAACCGGCAGCAAAGCGCCCCACAGACCGCTTCGCGATGCGCTCGAGCAGGCCAAGTGTCGGAACAGCGTGGATTCCGAGCGGCGGGCGAGGCACTTCCAGTGGGCGGCGCGATACTGTTGGGAACTGGCGGGACGAAATCGCGGTCGAAGTGGAGTCACGAGAGGGGAGGAGACTGCCGGGCACAGAAGGGAACGACGGCTTGTGGGCCGAGCGGCGCGCCAATGCCCGGAAACGTGTACTTGTCGCTACGCATGCGCTTGGGCCTCGCGCGGCGATACCCCATGAGGTGAGACCCGTTTTCACTGCTAATGCTGATTGCAGGACCTGCTCATCTCGCTGCATCTGCACGCGGCGCGCTTCTTCGCCGCGCACGGCACGCTGCGGTGTCCCCGCCCGTGGCGGCCGAGGGCGCACGGGGAGGGGCCGCGGGAGGCGGAGGAGGGAGAGGATGAAGAGGAGGAGGAAGAGGAAGAGGGAGAGAGACAAGAGAGGATTAGGGAAGATCAAAAGGCAGCCTCCGACCCGGGCTACGCTGCCGCGCTGCGCGCGTACCGCGCCGACCTTGCGCGGCCGGCGTACACCCAGTACCGCCGGAGCGAGATGCATACTGCTCTTGAAGGCTCGGCTTTGCTTGCCCTTGGTGAGTTTGGGATGGGGGAAGGGCGCGGCTGACGCCAGGCGTGCTGGCCGAGGAGATTGTGGCGCACGAGCTTGCGCTGGCGGGGTTCACCAAGGCGGAGGGCAGGGATGTGGTCAAGAACGGCGATGGGGATCGGGATGGGCGCAATGGGCGCGATGGGAGTGGCGAGGAAGATGACAATGACAAGGCTCCAAATGACGACGCGGGATCGGACGACGACGACGACGACGACGACGACGACGAGTAACACCACTGTACACTACTGCCTGTACATCCTGTGAATAGCATCATGCATACATACGACATCAATCTATTCTGATCCGATATCCATTCTCCCACCTAGACCTCCTCGCGCGCAACCGCCTGGTACCCGTCCTTGCCGGCCTTGCGGGCGGCCATCGTCTTGCGGCGGTACGCCCGCCACCCCTCGGGCGGCACGTCGTACAGGCGGGTGTAGTCGACGTCGTTGGCCTTGCACCAGAAGTCTGTGCAGTTCTGGTGTCAGTTGCGTGTAATACTCATAACTCACTTTGACCATACCGAGATCGAACGGGTTCTGGTGCTCCTTGCCTGCACGCGCAAGACCTGCGGCCGCCTTGCCCTTCGTGAAGCGGTCAAAGCCGAGCGCGCGGAACAGCGGCCCTGTGATGAGGTTGCCGAGCACGCTGCACATTGCACCGATGATCCCGCACCGGTGGTGGTGGTGGTGTCCGTGCCCATGCTTGCACTCCGGGCCGTGGACGTGCCCGGCGGGGGTTGCCGCACCCGAGGCGGGCTCGCTTCCGGCCCCGCTCGGACTTTCCTCGCCGAGAGTCGCTACCGGCCGGAATTGGACGTTGCTCATCGCGCCGCCCTGGTCCCGCAGCGACGTGCCGCCACGCCCACCCATGAATCCGTACCGCCCGAGATTTGAGATCTCAAAGGTGGTCATCTGCACACCAATCTGGTAGAGATGCGAGACGGCGAGAATGGATGTCCATGTGAGCTGCAGCGTTGCCCAGAACGCGACAGCAATAAGAAACGAGTCGTAGCGCGTGCCGCGGCACAGCGTCTCCGAGATGCTGCATGTCGAAAACTCGTACACCTCGGGCGGGACGTATGGCGGGGCGTTCTCGTCAATGTATGCGTAGGCGAGGTCGTCAAAGAAAATCACTCCGACAATGAGGAACAGCACGAAGAACAAGAACGGGCGGTGGTTGTTGAACCCGACACAGTTCCACACCCACGGGCAGTGGTGGTCAAACCGCGCGACGCAGCGCTTGCACAAGTGGCAGTGCTTTGAGCGCAGCGGTTTGCGGACCATGCAGAAGATGCAAAAGTTGGTGCCGTTCAGCCGTCCCTGGTCCGTCAAGTCCTCGATGACGGCCTTGGTCTCTTCCTCGTTCTCCGCGTAAGGAACAAATCCTGGATCCGTGGCGATGGCCTTGTAGAAGAAGTAGCAGCAGAAGATAAAGGAGAGCACGAAACCGGCGTTGCTCACGAGATGACCCGGCGTATGGGTGAGGAACCGTGTGGCCCAGGCGTAGCCGACCCAGATGAGCGAGCCTGTGATTATCGCGGCATAGAATGGCGAGCCCTGGATACGCTCGTTTGGCGGGACCTGCCGGAGGAGGTGCTTTGTGACAATGTAGAACATGAGATAGAACCATCCCATGTTGAGCGGTATGGAGGCCCAGACGGGAAGATAGGTGAAGCTCAAGAAGATAAACAGGAGCGCCAGTGTCGGGGTGGCAAACAGCGCAAACATTGTGAATCGCGGGGAGAAGTAGGACTGGATCGGGTGTCCGAACATGTCGTAGCTGGCGTCCTCGAGGCCGCGCTTGAGGGCAAACGACGACTTGAGCTCCTCGGCCATGTCGCGGGGCGTCTTACCCTGGTCTTCTCGAGCATCGAAATCTGCGCCGGCGAGCACTAGGTGGCGGATACACACCGTCGAACCCTTCACAACCGCCCAATGCAATGGTGTTAATCCCGCATTGTCGCGCGTCTTGACAGACGCCCCGTGTTTCAACAGCAACTCCACACTCAGTCCATCGCCCTGGTACGCGGCCCACATCAGTGCCGTGTGTCCGTCCGTGTCCTTCTCGTCCACCGCGACCGGCTGCTGAAGCATGTACAGCATCGGCATCACTGCACTCGAGTGCGTCACGAGGTGCAGCGTGTTGAAGCCCTGCGCGTCGCGGATGTTCGGGTCTGCCCCACGCGACATGAGCAGGTGGACGACGTAGAGGTGTCCGTTCCTGGGTATCAGCGGCTGAGCAAGTCGTCGGGACAAGCGAAGCAGTCATCTGTGGCCATCGGCGCGACGGCTTAGTCGCCTGTATTGTAGTATGGCGAGGGCGACGGCGACAGTACGGCTTCCATCCCTGGGCCCCGCCACAAGCACACGGTGGCACAAGCCAATGTCGCAAAGATTCTCTTCATCTCCACTCACCTTGCAGCCCACTGGAGTGGAGTCGCGCGGAGCTCTCCGCCGACGGCATCGACCTGTGCGCCGTGGTCGAGCAGCCAGCGACATGCTGCAATGTGCGCATTGATCGCCGCCCAGTGCAGGGGCGTCACATCCTGGTCGTCGCGGGCGGACACGTCGAGGTCCGGGTCGTCCGCGAAGAGCGCGTCGAGCGCCGTCACGTCGCCCTGCTGGGCAAGCTGGTGGATAGTGGGCTGGGGTCAGAACAGCCGGAGAGAGATGCACTAGGTGTTGGGTGACCGCAATCTGAGCTGCAAGACTGCAACGCTGCGAGACTGCGTCGCCTGAATTTTGGCAGGTCTCTGAAGCCATCGACTGCGCAAGCTGCGCGCACCACAATGCTGTACACCCGCCTGATCGCCGGACTCACAGTGGGTACCGGCTCCTCCATCATGGTCGCGAGGCCGACCTCGTCGCTCATCCTTGTCCGGTGGGTGCGTAGGGGGTCGTCGTCGGCGGCGGGCAGGCGGGCGGTGCGGGCGGGCGGGGTGGGTGTCGTAGTTACGATCGTCGGCACCCGGGCCATAAGTGTAGCTTGGGAGTGTGCGTGTGTGGGCCGCGACACTCGCGGGGGCGTAGAGAAGTGTAGAGGGGGAGAAGAGGGGACGGCGTGCGTTGAAGGGGATGTGAGAGATGTGGAAGATGGAAAGAGTGCGATGGCAATCTTGAGATGTTGCGACTTGGCAAAAGAGTGGAGGGCGGTGCTGCGGAAGAGGCGCGGCGGCGGGTGGCAGTGATCGACGCGTACAGCACGTAACACCCCGAAGGCAGGGTCAAGAGATCGGGAAGAGGGGTTTATCCGCCGTATCAACCGCCGACGCCGTGCCCGATGCGGCAGCGGAACAGGACCTTTGATGAAGATGTATATGCATGCAAATGGTATGTACTGATTGCTGATTGTTGTTCTCTCGCACACTGTGTGAATCGTTCTGTTGGCCACGTCGTCACCGCCTCGACCACGCCGCCACTGATCCCAATCATGACTGCCACAATCCTCAGTCGAACCCGTTTCGACCACCTTTCTCAGCATCCCGCTATCGACTGGCCCCCTCTCCGCCAAACGACTCGTCCTCGGGCTCCTGCATGCCCGTAAAGCTGTCGTCTGTATCCCCAGCAATCGGCCCTGGTGCGACACTTGCCATCGGTGCGCCATTCACCGTCGTCGGCAGCTTGTCCGGCTTGCGGTCGGCCGTCTCTGGTGGATCAGTATGTCTAGGCTACTCTCACCCACCCCATTGCTGGCGGTCGAGCGGACACTGGCCCTTGGACGACTCGGTGTCGATCCACTTGAGCAGGCAGTGCATGTGGAAGACGTGCGTGCAAGTGCCCCAGACTGGTGTGAGCGAACGGAAGCACGGTAGACAAGGTTACCACACTCACTCAGTGGACAATCGTCGCCTGGCACCTTGCAATCAGGACAGCAGCTCTCGAATGCGAGCCGGCAGATACCGCAGTCGTCGTCATCGTCGTCATCGTCCATGTACCCGCCACCGCCCGTGCTCTTGTAGTGGTACAGCTTGTGTTCTTCTGTTGAAGTGTCCCATTTCCACACGGCCACGGGCCGGTAGGACTCTATGGTGAACTTCATCCCGGAGGATGACGGGAAGGAGCGGAGGAAGGAGAGGAGAGCGAGAGTCGAGACGCGCTAGGACGGCTAGAGCCCCTGGTCAATTTTAAGCGTCGTGATACAGTAATACTGGTCGTGAGGCGCGTGAGGGACGTAAATGTTCGTAAAATGGTGTGAAGGAGAAAGGAATGGAGAGTAGAAGACGAAGACGGATGATGGATGGATGTGTTTGTTGTTGTTGTTGCCTTTGAGAACGCGCTTGGAGGCCTGGTCCTGTGGCAACTTTCGGTGCGGTGGCATTATTTATTTCTCCCCCCAGTTAACAAGAACCCGACTTGTTCTGATGACCCGTAAAGCTCCATGCATAGCGAGCTCCTGCATTTTGATGCTATGTAGACACCTTTAGATAGAGCAGCCTTTATTTAAGTGAGTCTTACTTGAGGCATGGTCTGGTTGAGTACTGCTTGGTAGATACAGTCGCAAGACTTGGTCGTTGGACCTCCACCCGCGGGAATTGCCGTTGACTGGCTGGCTGGCGTCTTTTCACGCACCACCAGTCAGTCAGTCCAGGTTGCTCACGACCTCACTCGTTCTCAATCTTCGTCTCCATCTCCATCTCCTCACCAACACACCACCACCATGCCCATCCGTATCCGCCTCGCGCGCCACGGCCAGCGCCACTCGCCAGTTTACCACCTGGTCGCCATCAAGAACACAAAAGCGCGCGACGCCAAGCCGCTCGAGAAGCTGGGCGAGTACGACCCGATCCCTCGTGTGCCGCGCGAGCTGCAAAAGTTCCCGCCGAGCGCCAACGTCTTTGGTGACGAAGCATTTGGCGTGCAGAAGGAGAAGCGCATTGAGTGGAACGTCGAGAGGATAAGGTACTGGCTGGGCGTCGGTGCCGAGCCCACCCGCAGCGTCGTCAAGCTCCTCGAGCGTGTGAGTGATGCAAGCCAAGATATAAAGGCTATGAGGCTCCAGCCGTATGCTCACACCACAGGGAGGCGTGCTCACCACCCCGCACAAGTGGCAGCACCCGTGGTCGCCCCCGCCCGCCGACAGCGCAAAGGTCGCGGCCGCTGCTGCCTCTGCCGCCTCTGCTTCGGCTGCCGCCCAGGCTGCGTCCGCCCCGGAAGCGGAGCCGGCCACGCCCGCGCAGTGAGCGCATGATGGTTATTGCGAGAGGGCCGCGGGCACAGTAGACGGAGAGGCTTGCGGAGGAGGAAGATGAAGGAGGAGGAGAAGGAGCCACGACGGAAACCAAGAAGCATCACGCAGCGCTCCACTCTGGCGTATTTCGTTTCTTTTTCTTTTGCATTGAGCGAGCATAGCGCTCGGTCTACATTCACACAATGCATTGTATAGCACAGAGGAGGGAGGAGAGTGGTGCATGAGGCAGAGGCGGTTGCGTCGTGTATGCGTGCAGACTTTTTTTTTCCACCCAGCATGCTGTGTCTCCTGGTGGTTGGTGCCTGGAATTTGTATGAGAGCATGCTGCAGACACCACCAAAACCACCGTACACATTTTTGATGCAGCCAAAAATTCCATTCTACCTCCACCCACTCTCCCACCACCCACGACCACCACCATGGCCAACGCCGAGGCGAGCTCATCAACGACGAAGCGGGACAAGAGCGAGAAGGAGGAGCGCAAAGAGAAGAAGGAGCGTAAAGAGAAGAAGGAGCGTAAAGAGAAGAAGGAGCGCAAGGACAAGGATAAGAAGGAACGCAAGCACAAGCACCACAAGCACTCGAGCGCGTCCGTTGCTGATGGGCCGTTTGAGCACCGCGTGCAGCGCATGCGGTTGAGCGTGCCGCCCAAGTTTGCGGCGGACTGGCTCGAGGGCGTGCGCGAGACGCTCAATGGCATGCTGATGCAGTGAGTGAAGAGGCTGGATGGGCCGGGATGGTGGTGTCTGCGATGGGTGACATCGACCTGGCTGCCACCGCGATCCCGTATAGCCACCTCGCCCAACCCTCGCGGATCCTTCCCCGTCTGAGACCCGAATTTCTCGCTGACGCCAGATACGTTGGGCCGATGGGCGGCGTCCTTCTCGCGCACTGGGAGCACGAGTTTGTCGACGACACGGTCAAGATTATCAACGAGTGCCCGTTCGGTATCTGCGAGGTGCAGTTCCACTCGATCGTGTGGGCGCCAAAGGTCGGCCAGGTTCTGTGTGAGTAGCAAACGAGCGGAGTGTGCGAGCGTCGCAGTGGGATCGGAACTATTTGCCTGTCTGCTGCATTCTTCTGATCAACGCGATCCACATACTGATTCTCCAGACGGAACGCACTCGCTCTCCTCGCCCTCCCACCTCTCGCTCCTCTTCGCCAAGACCTTCAACGTCAGCATCCCGCTGCAGCACATTCCACTTGGGACGTACGAATTCGAGCACACGGACCCCGAGGAGGACATGGACTCGGACGACGAGGTCGAGCACGATCTCGGCCCCGCCGAGGTCGGCCGCTGGAAGGACAAGAACTCGGGCGACGTGCTCGGCGCCCACCCCGTCAAGTTTACCGTCATCGGGTGAGATCCGAACCCTTCTAGCAATTTACTGACGCCCAGGATGCAGGTCACGAACAACATGCTCGCGCTCACGGGCTCGCTCCTCGACGACCCGGCCAACCCGCCAGACGTGCCCGCCGCGGCGGTCGTGCGCTCCCCGTCGCCTGACCTGCCTGAGCGTCCCGCCAAGATTGCGCGTGCAGAGGTGAAGGGAACACCGAAGGGCAAGGCGGCCGCAGCAAAGCCTGAAGCTGCCTCCACGCCTGCTACGCCGGTCGTGGACGAGAGCAAGCTCTCTGCGCGTGAGCTCAAGCAGCTGCGGAAGGAGCAGGCGCGCGCCAAGCGCGATGCACGGAAAGCACGCAAGGAGGGCGACGCTGATGAGGAGGGGGACGAGGAAGCGACGACGGGGGTTAAGCGCAAGGCGGAGGATCTGGGCGGGGAGCGCAAGAAGCAGCGCAAGTGACGAGTTGTGGGATACGGTTTGACATGCATCGATTATAGACTTTTGGGCGAGAATGATCAGCCACAACCCCATCTCCTGCTCCCACGCCTTGACCAAGGATACACTGCATCACAAATCTATCTATACCTTCTGACCGCTGAGCGCTGCCACTGCCGCCCGGCTCTAGTTGATCTCGCGGATGATGCTCGAGACAAGCTTGTACGCGGGATCGGGGTCCTGCCGTGCCATCTCGGAGAGGGTGAGGAGCTTCTTGACGCCGATGTACAGCTCGGGGCGGCCCTCCTGCCCGAACCGCGCCTCGTGGAGCATCTGCACTGTCTTGGCGTACTGACGCTCGTCCTTGAACATGCGAACTTCGCGAAGACAGTGCTCAATGGCCTCGATCGAGTCGATGGGCGAGACGCGCAGGTCCGTGTCGAACGAGCTCACCACGTCCATCTCGGTCAGGATTGAACGGTTGCTTGTCGTCGCCAGGATCAGCAGGCGGCGGCCCTTGGGCGGGCGCTTGCCAAACAGCACGACAAGTGCCTGCAGAACGCCGTTGGAGAATCGCGGACCGATCGGGTTCCAGTCCAGCAGACGCTCCAGGTTGTCGATCACAATAACGCTCATCGGCGACTTGTACGAGTCGGAGAAGACCTTGTGCAACTGCGCAATCTTCTGCCCCTCACTGTACCCGACCATCTGCTCGGGCGAGATGAGCTTGATGAAGGGGAACTCGGACTGCATGGCGATCGTGGCGGCCAGGGCCGTCTTTCCGGCGCCAGCAGGGCCGTGAAGCAGCGCGGACACCAGCGGGGTGCGGTCAGAGTGCCGAACCTGCTCGACGAGGAGGCTACCGTCGTTGAGAATTTCCTGTTCGTCAGTGTTCAGTGCTCAACGCCAGGACAGTCTCAGCACTCACATTGACGCGCTTCGAGTAGTGGATGACGCCGTTCTGCACGACCTCCTGCAGCTCCTCCTCGCTGACACCGAACGCGGGCTGCACTTCGTCGAGGGCGTGCATAAAGTCCGCACGCGTGATCTGCATGCTGTTGACGTCCTCAAACGCGGCAACGGTGCCGACCTTGACGTGACGGTTAAAAGCAAAGGAGGTGGCCGACTTGACGAGACCGTTGAGCTCGGCACCGGAGAAGTTCTTCGTCAGAGCGGCGAGCTCAGCGAGGTCAACGTCCGCAGCCATGACATCGTTGTGGCGCATCTTGCTCGTGTGGATGTTGAGAATCTGCAGACGACCGTGCTCGTCCGGCAGCGAGATCTCGATATGCACCTCGAGACGGCCGGGACGGAGGAGCGCTTCGTCGATCATGTCCATGCGGTTGGTCATACCAATAATGAGCACGTTGTTGAGCTGGTCGACACCGTCCATCTTGGCGAGGAGCTGGTTGACGATCGAGTCCCCGACACCCGTTCCGCTGTTGGTCGAGCCACGCTGCTTGCAGATGGCGTCGAGCTCGTCAAAGATGATGATGTGCAGGCCACTCTCGTCGCCCTTCTCCTTCTGCTCCTTCTCGGCATCGGCGAACAGTTTACGAATGTTCTCCTCCGACTGACCGACAAACTTGTTCAGCACCTCAGGACCGTTGACAATCTTGGGCTCGCGGGCATTAAGCATCTGGCCGATCTGCCGCGCCATGAGGGTCTTTCCTGTTCCGGGCGGGCCATACAGCAGGATACCCTTTACGTGCTGAATACCGAGTTTCTCGACCAGCCCCGGAGGGAAGATACGAGATGCGAACGCACGGCGGAAGATGGCGGCAAACTCTGTATCGAGACCACCGATGCCCATGTCCTCAAACTTGAAGTTTGGCGCGAGAATGGCATTGTTCGGCCGGTTGCCGGACATATTCTTGAGCTTGATGCCCGATGTCGGGTCCTTGACCCAGTTGAACTCTGTGCCCTCCATGATCACGCCCGTCGAGCCGTCCTTGCCGTCCAGCGTCTGGACCGAGCGCACGGTCGCCTTAAGGCGGTGCCCGCGGAAGTCGAAGACGAGCGGCTGGAGCGGCGTGAGCGGCAGGTTCGGGAACGCCTGGATGAACGCCTTTGACATTTCCTCAGAGTTGAACGTGTCGCTCGACTCGGCGCGCTTGGTGAGGAACGCGACTTCGAGCTCGACGCTGCTCGCCCATTCGCCGTTCCCTGGGGCGTACGGTGCGGCGTCGACCGAGTCGCCGACAGCGCTCAGGCCAACCCATTTACGCTGCATCGCCGAGGGGCCGAGCGTGCGCGGCGCAAGAGTGCCTGTGGGGTCGGGGAGGATGGAGAACACAAAGCGGTCGCGGACGATGATGAACTCGGTGTCCGGGGGGAAGTCGCTGGGGTGTACGACAAGGCGGTTTGTCAGCGCGAGCGGGTCAGAAGGGCACGACACGATGCCGAACCTGTTGTCAGCGAGTAGACCACTATACACAACACCCAAACGACTTACACGCGACCTCCAGACGTCTGCTGGCCATACGACTGCGGCGGGGACTGATGTCCCTGCTGTCCGTGATGTTGCGGCTGTCCGTATCCCTGCTGGCCGTGCCCCTGCGGCTCGCGGCGGTACTCGTACTTCTCCGGGGGGTAATCCTGCGGAACAGGCTTGCGCGCCGGGCTCGAGAACGCCGACGAGTGCTGGCTCTGGCTGTATCCCGACGGCGGCGTGCCGTACCCAGATTGTGGAGCCTGGTGGGAGGGGTAGCTCGGCGTGTTCTCGGGAAGGCGCTCGTAGCCCCCTCCAGTACCAGGAGGCGGAGGGCCACCGCCGGCCCGCCGCGCGGCGGGTGCGTTGGGGTTGCTGCGGTTGAAAAAGGACATGATGGATGAGTGAAGAGAGGAGAGTTGTCAACAGTCAGCAGCCCATCTTTTTGTGCTGCGTGCTGTGCATCTCTTCGCTCGACGTGGACCTCCACCGCATGGCTAGAGTGGCAAGACGATCACGTGACTATAATAAGTCCCAAAGGCTCGAAGATCCAAGATCCCTCGACATGTCCGTTTGTCATCATTCACATCCATGGCGACTCCCTCCGACTCTGAGCTGCTGGGCGCGGTCACGGCCGTGCGGGACGCGCACGCCGACCTTGGCATCATGAAGCTGTGGGCGGTGCTCAAGGCCGAGCACCCGGAGTGGGCCGTGAGCGAGAAGCGGTTCCGCAAGTCTCTCGCCGCGGCGGGAGGGACAGCATCGGGGGGCGGCGCCGCCGCTCCCGCACCCGCGAAGAAGGGAAAGGGCAAGGTCAAGGCGGGCGAGCTCGTTGCCCAGACGGGGCTGGATGCGACGCTTGATGTCGACGCCGTCGCGCCAAAAGTCAAGACCAAGATGTTTGGCGGAACTCGCGGCAAGGGCCTCGTCGCGAAGAGCGCGGTCCAGATGGGCGAGGTGCTCTGGCAGGAAGAGCCATGGATCGCGTGCTCTGATCCGTGAGTGATAAAACTATAATGTTCCTAATCCCAGGTCGCTCAAGCCGCACCTCGTTGACAAGGCGCTCTGCACGCACTGCCTGGCAAAGTTTGACCGCCCGAACCCGCCTCTCTCCGTCGAGTGCCCGGCGTGCAGCGACGCACACTTCTGCAACCGTCTCTGCCTCTCAAGAGCGCGGGGCAGTGCATCGCACCACGACCTCCTCTGTGAGGGCGTGAACCCCGCCGCCGGGGCGCTGAACAAGCTCGTTGCGGCCCGAGAGTGGCGCGCCCTCGATGTTGCCGCGCGCATTGTTGCGCGCTGGCGCGGCGAGCGCGCCTGGGGACCCTCGGGTGCCGCCGACGAGGTATCCAAGCGTGTGTGGGAGGGTATCGCACGTGTGAACATGGAAACCCGCGAGAGCGAGAAGGCCGACTGGTGGGTCTAACAGCCTTGGGGTGCTGACAGCAGGCCGGCGCGGAAGGAGTTTACGCAGCGCCAGTGGGAGGCGGGGCACGCGGCGCTCGTTGCGGCGTTGAACCCGTCCGAACCGGCGGCAGCGAAACGTTTGCACCAGGCGCTCGCGAGCCGCGCAAAGGGGCGCAAACCCGCGCCGCTGACGGATGACGAGGTCGCGCGCTGGTTCTCGTATGAATCGTTCCAAGAGCTCCTGGGTATGGTCAACATCAACCTCGAGGACAGTGGGGGCATGTATGCGCTGCATGCGCATCTGAACCACTCTTGCGAACCGAATGTTCAGGTGAGAATCCTTTGTGGCGTTCTCTGACAGCAGGTACGCAACCTCCCGAAATCGTTCGTCCCGCCGACCTCGCTTCCGGCCGAGCTGCCGGGCCGCAACCCGCCAGGCGTACGGGGCACGCACAAGCTCACGATGCTGGCGCGTGGCCCGATCCCGGCGGGGACGGAACTGACGATCTCGTACGTCGACCTCTCTCTGCCGCGGGCGGTCCGCAGGCAGGCACTGCGCGACGGCTACGGTTTCTGGTGCGCGTGCGTGCGGTGTGAGCGGGAAAAGGCCGAAGAGGAGCGCGAGGAGAAGAAGAAACGCAAAACGGACGGCGACCTCGCTGCGCAGATGGAGGAACTCGCTGTCGACGACATGCTCTAATAGACTATGCATACATCTACATTTCTACTTTCTGCGCTTTCCGCTCCGCGACTTGTCCTCGGCTTTGCGCTTCTCGCTCCTTCCCATGGCAGAGAGGGTACGCACCGCGAGGGAAAGCACGCGCTTTTCGCCAATCCGCACCGCTGCGGCATTGCGCGCATTCAGCCCCCCAGTCTTGACAATCTCCAGATCCGCCTCGAGCGTCTGGGGATACCGCGCCGCGCGGGCCTTGACCGCCTCGAGCACGATTTTGACACTCGCGGGATCGTCATTCTTCGGTTTCGGGAGTTTGCCCCGCTTGGCGCGCTCCCAGTCCTCGTCGCGCGTGAGCAGCCGCGCAAACGCCCACAGCTCGAGCGGGATACCATCTTCCTCCCCCTCCTCGTCGGGGAACGTGAGCGCAAATGCGTCCGCCTGCCCTTCGTCCAGCCACCAGTCGACGCGCGCCGCCGCCCCATCTTCCCCCTCGCGAGACAGACCGGCCGCCACCGCAGCGTCGACTACCAGATCGCCCGCGACCTCCACCTCGTCGCCCATGTTGCCGAGTGGATAGTCCCCGATCTCGCCCGGGGTGAGCTGCTGCAAAAGCGATGGAGGGAGCGGAAGCGCGTCAACGTGCCCGTACTTGCGCAGTAGCTCCGAGTTTGGCGGCGATGCATACGTGTTGTACTATTGTGAGCTGACGATTCTGACGTAGCATACTCACAATCTGCTCGCCCACGGCGATGGGTTTTGTCGTGATCATGGTGTACCCCTCACCGAAGCGTTTGGCCTTTTCGCGCGCCTCGGCGTCCCCGTCATCCTCATCATCCTCGCCGTCGGCATACAGCCGCGCATTGTCCCGCTCGTACGCGGCATTCAGCATATCCGCCATCGGCACCATCACCGCCACCTCTTCCTCCTCCTCTTCCTCGTCATCATCCTCCTCAGGCTTCGGCGCCGGCCCGCCCGCCCGCGTGATAGGAATCGTGAACGAGCGCGAGAGGATCCGGCTGCCTTGCACATGGAATGCGTCGAGCCCGAAACACCCGCTCTGGGCCGGGAAGAGATCCGGCCGCGACGCGATCAGCGGCGCGAGCTTGGCGGCGTACTCTTTCTCGGCGTCCTCGCGCCCAATGCGATCTGTTGTCAGCTCCGGAGGTCCAAAGCAACTGACTTACCCTCAATATCCGTTCCTTTCAGTGCCGCCCTGTCGACATCCTCCCAGAACATTGGCGAATCAAACGTGCGCGGCATGTTGGCCAGGTATCCCGCCCACGGGGATTCCGACCGGCTCTCCTCCCACATCATACAGAGGATGAGGCGCGCCCACCCGCCGTCAAGAGACTCCCACTCCGCCTCGGAGAGATGTGTGCGCAGGGCGCTTGTCCACGGCGTAAGTAGGTGCGAGGGGGGGATGTGGAAGAGCGGCGTGTGTGGCTACTGTCAGCGGGTTCCAGGGTGGCGACTCACTTCGATGGCACGCTTCGCGATGGCGCCGATGCCCATGCCCTCGATCGGAGCCAGGTCCATGACCGTGTCGTCGAGCCACGCCCCGCCGGCGCGGAAGGAGGCGACGAGCGTCGCGGCGTTGAAAGTCATGCTTGTGGTGTGGAGAGGAGGGTGTTGTTGTTGTTGACAATCTCGTGCAAACTTCAGAAATTTCCACCACCTGCGCCGATCCTCCACCGTGCAAATCCCTTATCAATCACTCCTGGGGTGGTCACAACTCCGTGAGGCCCATTTTGCAGCTATCCCGATGTCCAAGTATCTGCAAGCGGCATAGCCCAGTGGTTTAGCTCATAGACCCAACTTATGCTTAGCGGTAATCATCGGTCTCCGTATCGATGGCGACGGAAGTTCGAATCCCCGGCGGGATGAGCATTTAATGTTCTACCTGCACTCCTCGGGGGGCCACCCAGGTAAACGCGGCTTGGGCCCGGCTGTATCCGTAGTTGCTCCTCTGCCCGTGGGAGGCGGAGCTACGGTAGCATTACACCTGTCTCCCCGGCGGTGGGAGGGGACTATTGGCACGTTCCCTTTTTGCAACTGCTGTGTTGTGTAGTATGCCCCGTACCGCTGTGCATCATTTTTCTCATCGCTAACAAGCCTATTTTGGCCATTTCTGAACTGATTGTTAACAACACAAACATCTGTCTCGATTAGGATATGTTTCTTTGACGTATTCTGTGCCGAAGAATGAGATGAACCAACAGTGCGAATTTGGTTAGAGGAGAAACCAGAACAAGAGACATTAACAGCGGCGAATAACAGATACTCAGAGGACGACAATTGCAAGCACGGCGACACGGATCGCGACGCCGAAGCCACAAAGTGTGAGAGTACAGTGTGTCTATCAAGCGTCTCTCGAGTCAGGCTGCCACTCTGCTCGTTGCCGCGGTACCACATTCCTGCCGATCCTGTAGTACCTCTGGTCGGTGAAGGGGCCAGAAGAACCGTCAACATAGCAAGCATCCAGTAACCGAGTTGGATCTTGAGTCAACTACTGAAGGTAAACGCGAGCCTCCCGGAGGCCCACTCGGGCGCCAGCGGCATCCCGAACCGGCGGGCGTACGGCAGGACGACGCGGCAGCCCGCTTCAGCCTCGGAAGACCAATCGTCGCCAGCGCAACGACCACATATCCAAAGAATGAATATCGAGCGAGAGGCGATTCCTGCCCCCGGCGGGAGCGGAGGTCGCGAGGAGGCGATCCCCAACGCCCTTGAAAGCAAATCAAACATGGGGCAAGCGATCGACGGGGGCGCAAGGCTCTCGGCTTTCCGACGCGGCTCCGTCGCCCTTGCGTTTGGCACTAGATCGCGCTAGAATTCTAGAACGCCATCCGAGGCATGGAAGGTGGAAGCGTGACGCGCGTGACGATCGGCGTGGTCCGGCGATCCGCAGATCGGATAGGATAGGCCGATCTGCTACTCTGCTGATCCGACGACGATCGTTGATTCCGGAATACCGGGGGCTGATCCTCCTTTCCTCTCTTTGTGCAGCGGGTGTTCTTCTTGGTCGACGCAATCAGCTCTAAAAAGGACAGATGGTTGAGATTTCAGGTGTCGCCACTGGCCACGCACCACCTTACAAGCTTGCAGCCTGCTCCTTGGCCCTGCTCCCAAAACAGTGGACACTTCCTCCGCCTCCAGAGGTACGGTCGTCCATTATGCTGTTTACCTGTGGCCGTACCTAAATCTATCAGCCCCAGTTCATCCCCAGAATCAGATCAGATAAGATCAGCGCAGCACGCGTTCCGAGACGGAAAGCGGGGTGGCGAAGAGAGTATCGGCCAGCCGGATCAGAGTCCACAGACCATGTCATCAGCGTCCGGCGTCCCGCAGCCGTCGACCCATCGTACATTGCCTCATCGCGCAATGAGCCGCGCGCAGAGCTCACGAGCTCAGACCACGATCAACAGGGATACGCGGGCGCGCGCGGAGCGCAGTGCCACCGGGAGAGGTTCCTCCTCGCTGATCACAGATCCCCGGAAGGCTGGGGATGAGGAACGAGGAGGAGAGGTCTACTGGTCACCACGGGCAAGCTGGGAAGAATAAAAAGACTTGCCGCAACAAGACACCCCCACGTATTCTCTTATCCTCATCCCCCCAACTCCACTCCATGCCCGGCGCGCTCATCCTCATCAACGGCTTCCCCGGCGTGGGCAAACACACCGTCGCCAGAGAGCTTGTGTGAGTGAACAAGTATCCCCCCTTCCCTACCTTTCACTCATCCCACAGCAAGCTCCTCCCCAACTGCCGCTTCTTCGACACGCGCAACCTCATCGCTGCCGCGTCGCAGCTGTACGAGGCCGACGACGAGGCGCACGGCCTGCTGAGGAAGAACCTCGTGAGTGGGACCAGGACGATGCGTTGAGGCGACGAGGTATAGCCGCGCCGCTAGCGTTGTTGGTCAGCCCATATGTTGCGGTTATTCTTGGGGCGTCTCGTTGCCTCGATGCCTCGATGTCTTTACAGCGAGCTGCGGCCCGGACGTGATCCGGCCTTATTTAGCGATCAATATTCCGATCGCGACCATCAACCATCACGAGTGCTGCGCGCCACTGTCTCCGGCCCCTCGCGAGTGTCCAAGCTCCATGGAGCACGTCCGCTGACCCTCTTCCAACCCGCAGAAACACGCAATTTTCGACTCTATCGCGCGCCACCACGCGTCCCCGGCCCCCGGCGCGCCCCCGCCGCCGACATACGTGCTGACAGACTTTCTCTCCGTCGCGGCGCGCGCAACAGATCGCGCAATCATGCACGAGTTTATCGCGTTCGCGAAACGCAGCGGGTTCGCGTTCATCCACGTTATCCTCAGCTGTGGGCAGGAGGAGAACGTGCGCCGCCTGCTGTGTCCTGCGCGGCTGCGGGGTATTGCCCAGCGGACGGGGATGAATGAGGTGGAAAAAGAAGGGGAGGGAAAGGTGAAGGACCGTAAGGAGGAGGGAAAACCGGCCGGCATCGTCGGTATGGGCAACGCTCGGCGCGGTACGAGCCCCGGCGCCACAGCTAAAACTCCCGGGATCACCCCGGTTTCGGCGCACGAGGCGGCGCTGATCCAGACGCGGATGGAGGAGGAGATCGGGCACCTCGCGCCCGCGTCTGGCCTGTGCGGCGAGTACGAGATCGACACGACGCTGTACGACGCACGCACCGCGGCGGCCGTGCTGGCCGAGTACTGCCTCGACACTTTGCGCTCCGAGGGATGGTGGATCCAACTCGCCAACGCGCCTAGTTCGGCGGGACTCACGGGCAAGGTCGGCACTGCTGCAATGATGCGCCGGGCGCCGCGCGGCTTCCGCGGGTTTGCGAAGTGGGGAGCGTGAGACGATAGTACTTTGGATACGATGCGGGCGGCGTTATATTCACCTGGACTTGTTAACACCTGTGAAGATGTGATTCCCAGTGTTGAGACCAACGCCATTCAGTCAGCAGTACATGCAGCACTCGCAGTTCTCCGCAATCGCCCGTCTTGCTGCCTTTGCACGAGCGCAGAAGATACATGTCGTCTGCGGATATGGTACAAACAGCGCGAGCGTCCACAAGCCACACGCCACACCTGCAGCTCTCAGCCGATCTACATGCCCTTCTTCCGCATGTTGCTTAAGAGGCCCTTGCGCTTGATCACAACCTCGCGCGGGCGGTGTCCGCCTATGTTATAGGGCATGAGATTTGCCGCCCGGCGCTTCCCGCCATGGCCGTTACCGTTGCCGTGGCCGTTGGCGCGGCCGTTACCGTTCCCGTGGCCGTGTCCTGATCCAGGACCGCCGTGCCCAAACCCATTCCCGCTGCCCCGTAGGGCCTCAATGCCCTGCTTGTGGTTCGGGCGGTGGAACTTGCCCTTGAACTTGGGCGAGGATGGGGCAGGGTGGGTCGGGCGCACGATGGGCGACGAGGTGGCTGGCGCGAGGTCGGCTGTCCGTGGCCGGGGTTGCAGAAGGCGGTTGATCGTCGTGTCCATCCCGTCGCTGTCCGACTCGTACTGCTTCTCCAGACGACTGAGCTCAGAGGGTCCAGCGACTGCGTTCGCGTTGGCGCCGTAGGACGACGACAATGGCGGGCGTACGGGTCCTGGAATGGTGCCCGAGCGTTTCTGCGGAGACGGGCTCTCGTCCTCCCGCCGCCGCTTGGAGGCTTGCGAGCTGATGCTGCTTGCTGACGACTTGGACGCCGCGGCAGAAGGCGGCGGCCGCTCGCCTTTCCCAACACGCATGTAGCTGAGGAGATACGCCGACTTGTCGTGCAGCACGCTCTTGGGGCTCACGGGCGACATGTCGTCGTCGTCGGCATTGTACCACGCGCCATCTGGCCCGCGGACGTAAGACGTGTAGTGGCCGTAGTGCAGCGCCGAGCCGTGGTGGCACGTCACCGCGAAGAGACGGTAATCTGTCCCCGACGTCTTCTTGCCCTCGACCATGTACGGCGCAATGTCGAGAAGGTGCGAGTATTCGATCAGCGAGTTGACCTTTGTCATCCGGCTCGGCCATGACAGGCTGTAGCCGAATCTCTTCAGATGGAGCGTGAGCACCGGCGGTGCGTCTGCGATACGCATTGATTTCGTCGCGGCCGACTTGCGCTTGCAGCTGAGATGTCAGCGTTGAGGACCTGCGGAACCTCACTTTTCACAATTGTACTTGTTGTCTCCATCCAGGCGGTCTTCATGGCAAAACACCTTGAACAGGTCGGCTATGGACCGCGCCTGCTTGGGTACATCGAGCGAGAGGTCGAGGAACGAGTCGAATGTGTCCGACGGCTTCCGGCATGTGAGGCAGAGGACGCGCGAGCGCACCTGTCCTCCCCAGGTGCGGTACACCCATGAGGTGCGCTTGATCTTTTCTGGGAGATCCCTGCGGTGTGAGCTGGGTTACGTTGGCGATCGAATACCCACTTCGGCCGGCCCGCGAGGGCAGTGTTTTGGAAAGCGTCAGTGACGAAGCGGAAGAACTCGTGCGCGTCCTCCTGCCGGTTCTTGCTGAAGCCCTTTTTGATTTCTGGCGTCAGGCGGGAATGCCACGGTCACATACGGCTCAGGTTCGAGTGGACGGGGAGGGGTCGGTACGCGCTCCTCTTGCCCGACCAGTGGTCCGAAATGAGTTCGCGGGTCGCGCACAGCATGCAGAACTTGTGCCTTGACCGGAAGAGGCCTGTCGTCAGCAAGCGTCACGAGCAAGGTGAGACATGGCGGCACTCGACTCACACTTGCTGGGCAGGTGGAGCATCGCTTCGCGGAGCACCGGCGGCGTGTGGAGGAGGACCTGGAGGGTGGCGTTTGAGTAGCATGCCATGGAGCCGTTGTGGAGGCCGGCAGGGCGGCGCGTAGAGGAGGATATGGGGACGGGCCACGCGAGGTCGACATCGAGGGGTGCAAGGCTCGGCGATGTGTCTTCTTCTTCCTCCTCCTCCGACTCTTCAGAAGCCTCTTCCTCTTGCACCGGCGCTTTCCGCTTCCCAGTCGCGGCAACCGCAGCAGTCGCCCCATTAGTCCCATTAGCCTTCTTCTTCGAATTGGGCGTGTCTTTCGGGGTACCGTTCGGAGTCGGCTTGGCCTTCGGGGTAGCAGCCGGTGTCGCAGGTGCGCCATTTTCAATCTCCTCATCCTCTTCAGATTCTTCAGGTGTCTCGGCACGCTTCTTCCCCTTCCTCGGCGACGCAAGCGGACCAAGCATCGGCCCGAGCAGCCGCGGTGCACCCTCAGCTTCCTCCTCAACTTCCGAAGCGCTGCTGGTGCTGGCGGTGCTCATCCGCCGTGAGGGGAGTGTCGTGAGCGCGACGCGGCGCGGGGCGGACATGGCGCGTTTAGGGGACCGCGGCGAGCTCGACGACGCGGCGGGCGAGAGAAGCCCATGTGTGCCATTCACGTGTCCATGTCCGTTTGCGCTGTGTCCGTTCGCGGTACGCTGTCCGTTCTGCCCTTGGCTTCCGTTCCCGTTCCCATTCGCGGTACCCAGGGGCGGGAAGCTGCGCGTCGGCGGGGGCGACTCGCGGACCATGGCGACGGCGCGCGCGGCGCCGAGCGCGAGGCTGCGCTCGTGCTTGTACGGCACGAACGTGAGGACGCTGCCTGCCATTGCGCGGGTGAGGAGGCGGAGGGGCAGGGCGGGGTGGTGCGGGAGAGGGGGGTGTGGGGAGACTGGGGTGCGCGCTTTGCAGAGCTTTTACAGGATGTCTTGAATGTTGATGATCGTGAGCATGCTAGTATGAGCTGGGAACTGGCACTAGAGCGCTGTGGTGCTTGTGGCGACACCTCTCTCTCTTGCAGCTTGCATGATGGGAATTTTTCGCCGCCCGAAATGATGAAAAATCAGCCTCGCGCTCGGGCGGAAGTAAATTTTTGTAATGAGCGATTAAGGGGGATTTGATTCATGGAAAGCGTCGGCCGATTAGAGTGGATCCCTCCTGTTTCAATCCGTGATGCAAATGATGTGAACAAGCCATTCGATGTGGCGCTCTTCGCCGGTGCGAGAGATTGAGAGGGACGACCCGTGTACGGCCGTGTCGCGCATGATCATGCTCGCTCGCACCCATCCTGCACTTCCCGGATGCACATCGCCAAGTGCATGCTGCCATGTACTGTCTGATCGTCTGAGATCTGAGGAACACTTGCTTTTAGGTGATACAACAGGTTGCTCCACGCGTCGACTGGACACGTATCTAGATATTGGCCCGAGATGCACTATACCCCGCCCCCACCCCCACTCTCCCTCCACCGCGTGCCTACTTTTCGCTTCGCATAGCCGTGAGCGGCACCTCTTCAGGCTCAGCAGCAAAGAGGACCACGCCGTCGTCCGGTGACGGCGCGTCTGAGCGGCGGAGGCGCGAGGCGGTTGACGAAGACGAGCCGTCGCTGTTCAACCCCGCGTTCCATGCGCCCTCGCCACCAACGCCGCTCAACCGCAGACTGCCGACCTTGCCCTCACTCCGCTGGTAATCGTTCATGAGGCGCGTGTTGGCGGCCGTGAGGAGCGGTGACGGGGGTGCTGATCCCGCGACACTGCTTGTTCGCGAACCTGTCATCGAGGCGCGCGCGCTGGACCCCCGTCTCCGGGCCGAGTATCCCGCGTTTGCGCTGCCGTTTCCGATCGATGCGAAAGACTCTTCCGTCGCGAGCGGGCGGTAGCTCACGCTCTCCTCGTCGTCGAGGTCATAGTCCGAGTCGTGGCCCGTCTTCTGCTCCGCATTCTTCCCAGCCTTGATGACCTGGTCGACGACGCAAAACTGGAACACGTTCATGATGGTCGGGAAGACGGCGAGGACGAAGATGACCTGGGCGTCGAGCGAAAACACGCTTAATATGCCGTGAGCGAACGAGATCAGAACATCCGAGATTCCGGGTAGCGTAAGCGGAACGAGTACGACGAGCTTCATCGTCACCGCCGCGAGGATATACGGTTGCAGCTGCTGCGCCCAGCTGGATGTCAGCGTTCATGCATTTGAAGAGGCCTGCAAAGCTCGGACCACCTGTACTCACATCTTCCACTGAGGCGGATGCCCATAGTGGCCCGTAGTGTACGCTTCTGGGCCGTACCGCCTTGCAAACAGGGTGGTGTACCACTTGAGCGTGATCCAGATGATGGCGGTGCCTGTGTGTGAGCGAGATGCATGCAGAGGGCCGTAGATCTGTGCGGTGGCGGCAGCATGGTCGAGCCTGGTCGGGATCTCAATCTCGAGAGCATTGGCCACATGCATTTGACCGGACGCATGGACGCGACTGTCCACAAACAGGCGGCAGCCAACGCGCCAACGGAGGCCGGAAGCGGTGGTTGCTGGGCAATACGGGCGCCGCAGCCTGGCTTGGCGTTTCGTCCCGCCGCAAGTCCAGGAATGTACTCACCAATCGTCGTGTCGATGAGGATGTTGAGAAAGTAAAGCGAACACGGATTCTGCTGGCCAGCATGTGCGACGAGCTGAGAGATCTGGCATAAGCAATGGCCCGCCGGGCGATATGCTCGATGCGCGATGCGCGATGCGCGATGCGCGATGTAGCGATATGATCATGAATCAAAATCCCTGCCCTGTGGCTGCGGCGCGATGCGGGGTGCGGGGTGATACCCGAACCGCCGGCGAGACGAGACGCTGGTAAGTCGACATTGCGGCGTCGCGAACAATGTCATTGCGATCCCCTCCGCCGTCCGCGTCTATGGCATCGCGGCACATCACGAGCTGCGGCACTCACAAGAAGGTTCAGCGCGTGGATGACCGCCTGGCCTGCGAGCTGCTTGCCGACATCGAGGATCCACACGCGCCATCGGCGTTTCCGCCGTTCGAGCTGGCGCTTGACCACCAGACTGGAGATGACGAGCGCGCCCATAATGGCCTGCACGACGAGCGCGGTCGGGCCGAGGAGAAAACACCGGTCTTTCTCCGTGTTGGCTGGCGGCGCTGAGGATTCTGGTGGCGGGGCCATGGCGCCGGGATGGATGGGTGGAGCTGCGGGGGGATAGGATGGGTATCAGATCGATAGATGAGAGAATGAATGTTGAATGAGATGTGTGGAGAAGAGAGAGTAGGTGATCGACCGTCGGAGCCGCAGCGAAAGTAATGTGTGCTCGAGGACGGAAGTGGCCGAGCGGCAGAGTTGAGCAAGTGCCGGCGGAGGTCGCGCGACAAGTCCGCGGGCGGTGACGCAGTCGGTGGTGGGGAGACGACTAGCGGAGCGGGGTGAGACGACAGCGAGGCGTGTCTGGTGGTTTCGATGAACGACGACGGCGAGATGAAGAAGTGATGTGATTGAATGTGATGTCAATGTGCTCAGATGTGCGATGTGACACTCGCGAGGTGCTCGATGGCCGCGATGGAGGTGAGTGGAGATGGTGATGGAGCTGGAGATGGACAGCAACAACGGTGAGATCGGTTTGGTGCAGAATTGGGATTAGCATCGTAAATAAGAATCCAAAGTCTGAAAGCTAATGAATCTCCGGATCGGACATCAGACCTCATCTGATACCGCTAATGACTCCAATCCTTCGCCACCCAAGATGCTTCTCCGAAATGTTCAGAACATCGAACAATCACATCTCAAACCTCCCAACATTCACGATGCTCGCGCGCGCCGGCCCCTCCTTGACCCGCGCATTTTCAACCACCTCCCCGCTAGCAAAGCAGCAGCGGCGGCAGAAGCCGTTCTCCGAGCGGCGCGGCGGGTTCGGGCTGCGTCGCGACGAACCGGACTCTTCGACGCGACCAGAGCGGGACACGTCGAGTTTTGGGGCTCCCCGCGGGCAGAGCTGGCGTAGTGCCGTCGACCACTTCCGGGCGGGAGAGAACCCCCCTAGGCGCGGGTTTGGACTGCGGGCCTCGGAGAGCGATCAACGGCCGGATGCGAGCAGCGAGCGCGAGCGCGAGCGCGAGCTCCAGTATCGCGTCGAGCGGCTTGATCAAGGGGCAGTCGACGAGTTCCCCGAGCCTACCCAACTCAAGCAAGGGGCACAGACAGAACAAGCGGTACCAGCGGGGCAAGTCGACTCCGACCCCGAGCAGGAGCCTTCCCTCCAGGAAACCTCAAAAAGCAAGAGACGTGCGTCTGCCCCCACTTCAGCACTGACACCAGCGTGGCAGCCGACAAAGAAGCTGACCTTCGCGGCGATGGCCGGCCTGCGCGAGCTGCACGCCCAGGATCCCGAGACATTTACGCCGACGAGCCTCGCGAAGACCTTTGGCGTGAGCCGGGAGGCCGTGACGCGGATCTTGCGGTCGAAATTCCGCTCCCAGACCGAGTCATCCTCTCTCCCGCCGTCGCTCAAGGCGCTCGAGGCGCGGCCGGGGCCGAATAACCGCCCCCAAGGGCTGAATGCGACTATTCCGGGGGCGAATGTCCGCGGCGACGCGGCGATGGGAAAATGGGCGGCGCTGGCGCGAGAGAACTTTTCGCCGCAGGTCGCCGAGGCGGCGCGGCGGTGGGATGCGGGCACCTCGCCTGTTCCCGCTATTCGCCGCGCGTTCGAGATGCGCCGCCGAGCCGAGGCGGAGAGCAACGTCCCGGAACCGCAGGTTGGCGGTGTTGAGCGGCGCGTCGTGCCTCGTCCCATGAACCGCGCGCAGCGGCGCAGAGAGCGTGCCGAGCTGGGGGGGCGGGGTAAGGACGGCGAGTAGTAGAGCTTCGAATGGACAATACTTGCTGTCGGCTATCCATGCACCCCTGTTCTTTCACCACAATCATCGACATCTGGACCTTTTTCCCTCGACTCAATTCACCCATCATCTGTAGTCTACTCATGCATGCAATATCTCCATTACCGATACGTACACTGCCTCTACTCTAGTGGCCCTCGCGCCTGCGCGGCGTAGCCCGCAGGATGTTGTCGACGCGGAGGATGAGCTGGTGTGAGCGGGGTACATAGGATGCGAATTGTGGTTTCCCCAGCGAAGAGCTGCAGCCATTCCACCATTTCACTGATACTCACTTCGGACGCCTCGGACGCGCTGACGACGACCTGCTTCTTGAGCTTGTAGCTCTCGGTGACGCCGAGCTCGCGCATCGACGCAACCTTGCCCTGGTCCATGTCGAGGCCGGCATCCGACTTGCCCTCGTAGTGCGCTGCGCGCAGCTTGGAGACAAGGTCGGACGAGTCGTAGCCGCCGTTGTCTGCGAGAATCGTGGGCATCTGGGTGTGAGCGAGATAACAATGACTTGCTCTATCTCACCTGACGGAGCGCACGGGCAAAGCCCTCAACGGCGAGTGCACGCTTTCCGGAAACGGTGCGTGCGGCCTCCTCGACAGCACAAGACATGAGCATCTCGGCGCAGCCACCGCCGAGGGTGACGCGGGTCTCGCGGACGGTCTGAGAAAGAACGGACAGCGCGTCGTGAAGGGAGCGCTCGGCCTCGTCGACCATCTGCGAGGTGGCGCCACGGAGGACGACGGTGCATGCCTGGCCGGCGGCGACGCCCGAAAACTTGATAAGCTTGTCCTCGCCAATCATAATCTCCTCAATCACGTCGCAGCGACCAATCTTGACCTTGTCGGGGTGGTCGAATGTCGACGCAATCTCTCCGCCAGTGACAAGCGCCAGACGCTCGACACCCTCAAAGTCGGCGTGCTCAATCGACATGATGCCCTGCTCGGCGAGCAGCTGCTCGGGGTAGTTGTAGATGAGCTGGCGGTTGACAAAGCAGGTGATGCCGTGGGATGCGATGGCCGCGACCTTTGCCTTCATCTTCTCCTGCGGGGATCAGTATTTTGCTGCCGCTATTCACGTACACGCTCAGCACGCTCCAGCTCGGCAAGCTTGCCGGTTCCCTCGACACGCACACGGGCGCCAAAGATCTTGATCTTGTCCGTATCCATGGCTGAGGTCAGCAGACATTAACTCCTCTCCACCCACAAGTGTTGGCAATCAGGATCTTCGCGTTCTCTATCCGCTTGGGGCTGTTGACGGCAATCTGCTTGTCGAGAATGAAGCCCTCGTCGAGGTACGAGTCGGTGAGTTTTCCGCCGACCTTCTTGATGATCTGGATGTGCTCGAGGTCGGTGGAGCCCTTGAGGCGGAGGACGGCGTCGACAGCGAGGTTGGCAAAGTAGTCCTTGTCCTGCGAGAGGACCTTGGACGAGAGCGTCGTGCGAGCAATGTTGAGGAGGTCCTCGCGGAACTTGACGGGGTCGTTGCCGTGGTCAACGGCCGAGTCGGTGAGGGCCTTGAGGGCGGCCTTGGACGCGATACGGAATCCCTCAATGACAGTCTGCGGGTGGATCTTGGCGGTGGTCACGAGCTTCTCGGCCTCGCGGAGCAGCTCGGACGCAAGCACACACACCGAAGTTGTGCCGTCGCCGACCTCGTCGTCCTGCACCTTGGAGATGTTGACGAGAATCTTGGCGGCTGGGTTGTCGAGCTGAATCGACTTGAGGATCGTCGCGCCGTCGTTGGTCACAATGATGCTGCCGTCCGACATCGACTCTGATGCCGTTAGCCCTTGTTACTGTTACAACTTTTGCACAAACGCACGGAGAATCTTGTTCATGCCCTTGGGTCCAAGCGTCGACTTTACGAGGTCGCCGAGCGCCATGGCGCCAACAAAGGATGAGAGACGCGCGTTCTCGCCGCGCTCCTCGGTGGCCTGTGTGTGAGCGTGTGGTCATAAAAGTGAAAAGTAGAAAGTTGCTCGGGCGCTGCTCTTAACTGAGTGGCCAGCAGCACAATGCCGACCAGACTACCGCGACGACGCCGCGTGTCCCGTGGTCCCGTCGACGCGCACTCACCTCATCCGCAAAGACGTTCATTATCGCAGCTGGGGTATTATTCGTTCAGTAGTCGCGGCGAGTTCCTTTTAGTTGACTGGTTTTTGTGTTACTCTAGAGATACCTCGCTGCGTTGGAGGTGAGAGGTGGTGAAGAATGTGTAAAGGATCGCGGTTTTGGAGGTCGAAGAATGTTGTCGAAACGTTTAGACCGACGTTGCTGGAGCCGCTGGGTGTGTCAACGCGACGAGGATCCACAGTGCACCGCGTTTTTCCCACTCCCCAGCCACGCGAGCTATCTGTCACGTGACCACTCCTATCTCCATTGCTGCATTGCTTGTCTGTACGGCCATCACCATCACATCCAGCGACAAAGACATCTCAAGTAACGAGCAAACACATTACAAAGCCACACCATCATCAACATCCTCGTCGCCACCGGATACTGCGCATTAAGTTCAGCTATACTCTCTGGGCAAATTTTCTCTTGACAGAATCCGACGGACCCCGCCCCACATTCATCTTCCCTCCTCCGATCTCGGTATCTCCGCCTCCACCGCCGCGACACCATGTCGTCCGACTTCTACCAGTCGACACACGCAAAGTACTGGCTGCTGACGCGCGACGAGCTCGAGCAGGCGCGTGCCGTGGACCTAAAATACGCGACGCCGCACCAGCTATACTGCCTGAACATCTTCTTTGCGTCGCTCATCCAGAAACTCGGCAAACGGCTTTTGCTGCGCCAGGTCCCCATCGCGACGGCGACAGTGTACTTTCGGCGGTTCTACACCAAGAACTCTATCTGCGAGACGAATCCGTACCTTGTCCTTGCAGCGTGTGTCTTCGTCGCAGCCAAAGTTGAGGAAACACCGGTGCATATTAAGAGCGTTGTCGCGGAAGCCAAGGTCGTCTTCACAGGTACGTTGGGGAGGAAGACGCAACTGACGACAGAACACAACATCAAGATGTTCCCCGCCGAGCCTCACAAGCTGGGAGAGATGGAGGTGCGTTAGCTGTCCCACTGTGTGATGCCTGCTTTGATCCTTTTATCGTTCAAGCAGGCGTTTCTCACCATTGCTCACACCCAGTTCTACCTCATGGAGGACATAGACTTCCACCTCGTAATCTTCCACCCGTACCGCGCACTGTTGTCAATCACAGGCCGCGAACCCTCCGATACCGGGCGCTTTCCGAAATCGCGCGTGGATGAGGACATGGACGTCCAGCGCGCCGAGGCCGAGGAGCGGAAGAAGCGCGGCGTCGGGACGGCCAAGGGGCCGGGCGCGGCGGCGGCTGCAGCTGCGGCTGCGGACGAGTTCGAAGGGGAGGGCGAGGCGCAGCGCATGCGCCGGCTCATGGGGCGCGGTAGCGGCGAGGGCCTCATGGAGATCGACGAGGGGACGCTGCAGATTGCATGGTGAGCTTGCTCGTCTTGATCGTCTCCAGCTCACGCCAGGTTCACACTAAACGACTCGTACCGCTCCGACGTGCCGCTGCTGTATCCGCCGTACATTATCGCCCTCGCGGCCCTGTACATAGCATTTACGTTGACGACCATGTCGTCGTCCGCGACGCGGACGCGCGCGTCGTCCTCGCAAATGAACACGCTCGCGGCGTCAATCGAGACCAACCAGGCGCTTGCGCTGCCGCCGCCACCAAAGGGCCCGGCAGAGTTTCTCGCCAGCTTCCAGGTCTCCCTCCCGACCCTGTTTGCCTGCGTGCAGGACATGATTTGCCTGTACCATGTATGGGAGATCTTTGAGCCCGCACCGCCCCGCTCGTCGGCCAGCACCCAGCCAGTGCCCCCGCCGCCAAACCCCGATGGAGGCAAGTTTGGCCCCGACGATGCCGAGGCGCTTGTCCGCAAAATGATCGAAGAGCACATGGTAGATATGGGACATCCCGACGATGCGGGGCGCCCGACAAAGCCCCTCCCGTCAAAGTAGCGGAGCTCGTCCGCTTCTGTCACCTGTAGCCACGCATAGGCAAACTCCGTCATTACAACATCAAATCATCCCGCTCAGCCTCGCTGACCCACTACCTCCCGCGCACACCTATCCTCTCATTCACCTCATGTCCCGTCCGCACTCCCGCTTGCGCGTAGTTGTACCAATCATGCATATAGTACACCATGTAATCCGTAAGGAAGAAAGTTGATCTAATTTTGAGTCACCGTGAGGAGGGTATTATCTTCTTAAGCGAAGAGGCGCTTGGTGTACGAGTTGAGGCCGTGGACGCCGCCCTCGAGCTGAGCCGAGGCGGTACGGAGCTCGAAGCGGACCGTGCCGTCGCGCGCGCCGGCCTGGAGCTTCTCGATGGAGAGGACACCAGAGTCCTGCAGCGAGTGCTGGAGACCGGTGTAGAGGTAGGGCACGAACTTAGTGATCGAGCCCTTGTCGGCGACATCGCCCGAGACACCCTGGGCGACCTTGACGGTGTCGGCCTCGGAGAAGTAACGGGCAGTGGCGGCGTTGTTGGCGGCAGTGGCGGGCTTGGCGCCAGGAGTCTGGGTGTGCTCCATGGCCTCAATCGAGCCCATACCACGGTAGAGCTTGACGCGCTTGCCGTCGTGGTAGAAGTACTCTCCGGGCGACTCGGTGGTACCGGCGAGCATACCGCCCATCATGACGGCCGAGGCACCGAGGGAGAGGGCCTTGGCAATGTGACCAATGTTGCCGATACCACCGTCGGCAATGGTGGGAATGCCGAAGCGCGACGCGAACTCGGCGACGGCGTGCACGGCAGTACCCTGGGGACGGCCGACGGCCATAACCTCCTGGGTGATACAGATGGAGCCGGAGCCCATACCGATACGGAGACCGTCGGCACCGGCAGCAATGAGCTGGGCAGCCTGCTCGCGGGTGACGACGTTGCCGGCAATGACCTCGAGCTCGGGGAAGGTCTCCTTGATCCACTTGATGAACTCGATCTGGTAGACCGAGTTGCCCTGGGACGAGTCAAGAACGACGACGTCAAGACCGGCCTCAACGAGGAGCTTGAGGCGGTCACGGTCGCCGGGGCGGGTGCCAATGGCGGCACCACAATAAAGCTGCTTGGAGGAAGGAACCTTGGAGGCGAGAGGGAAGTTTTGGTTCTTGAGAAGGTCCGAGCGGGCGACGAGCGAGACAAGGTTTCCCTTGTCGTCAAGGATGGGGAGCTTGCCCTTCTTCGAGTCGCGGATGATGGTATTGGCCTGCTCAAGAGTAATGCCGGCACGGCCGGTGACAACGTCGGTGGTCATAACCTCCTTGAGAGGGGTGTCGTCCTTCTGGAACTGGACGTCACGTCCGGTGACAAGACCGATAAACTTGCCGCCGATCTTGCCAGTCTCTGTATTGTTAGTCATGATCTCCAACAGCTCGACATCCCGCTGGGCAGCTATTCCCAGAGGTTCAGGGTACTAACCAGTGATGGGGACACCGCAGAAACCAAACTGCTCCTTGACAGCGAGGACGCTAGAATGTCAGCACGGGCAAACAATGAGCACGAATCGCGTGTGGTACTCACTCGCCAACGACGCAGTTGGGGCTCAGGCAGATAGGGTCGGCGATGAAGCCGTTCTCGTACGTCTTGACGCGACGAACCATGGCGGCCTGCTCCTCGCCGGTGCAGTTGTGGTGGATGATACCAAGACCACCGTGGAGCGCAAGGGCGATAGCCATGCTAGCGAATTAGTACATAGTCCCGATAATGTCACGCGACGCGCCACGTTCTGCGATGCCTCGCATCCCAGCACGCATCGCGGCCATCACGCACCGGTCCTCAGTGACAGTGTCCATGGGCGACGAGAGGAAGGGGGTGTTAAGGAGAATGTTGCGGGTGACGCGAGTCTGGAGCGAAACCTCGGACGCCTGGAATCGATTGGTCAGCAACCGTTCGCGGGTGATAAGCAACAAGCGATATCCTCTTGCCTCCTCCGGTGACATCGGATTGACATCATTCGCGCAATCATCGACGAGGCCCGTGCGTTCTTCCTTCGCCTAGAGCCTCTAGATGTCGTGTCCACCTTCCCCCAGCTCCAGACGCTCTTTCAATACTCACGGGGAAGTCGATGTGGCCAGGGAGCATGAGGAAGTCATTGTAAGTGAGACCGCCGTGCTTGCGCGAGTCCATAAGCTCGGTGAGCGAGAGGCCGTCGCCGCGGCCATACTGCTCAAGGAACTTGATGGCGTCCGCAGCCGCGAGGGGCTCGGCGGAGCGCTTGGGCTGGACTTCGGCAAGAGAGACGTTAGCAGCGGCGGACATTTTTTTCTATTCTGATTTTTTAGCCGGCGAGGAGATATGGATACAGATGTCGGCGGCGGTCGTTCGCTGCTGCTTGTTTTTTTTGGGTTGGGATAAGTATCGACAGAGGTGTCTGGCCGTGCTTTCCCAAGAAAAGAAGAAGAAAGAAGAGAAAGAGAAAAGATTGCATCGCGGCCGCGAGGGAGGGTGAGGGGAGCGAGCGAGCAGCGCAGGTGTGCCGCCACTTGGTCCAGGCTGGCTGCAACCACACAGTCCACCACAGCTTCAACAGAAAGGAGACGCGTTGAGAGAAATTTTTTAATGACGTGTACAGGCATTATTTATAGATAGTGAGTTTGCAGATCACCGATTGCTGATCCTCTCCTGATCTGCCGATCCTTATGTCTGTGGCTGACCAACTCTTCCTTTTCCGGAAGCACTATTATCACACAGCCAGATGACCCTCCACACATTTTGTTACATAATGTTATATCTTTGGACTCGCTTATGACGACAAGCACACTGATCACTGAATGCCATTTACACTGACACCGCCGGCTGGCCTGGCCGGTCATCTTTTTTCTTGTCTTGAATTTCGTCATTGCGCACTGCGCGCACTGCGGATCTCTCCCCGCTCTAGGCGCTCGGAGCGCTCCATGTGGCCCAGCCGCTTTTTTACCCTGGCAATCAGCACATCGCGGCTCTCGACGACAACCGTCATACCGGCCCCCCTCCCTTCATCTTCATACATCCCGAACCCACTCTTGATCCCATGCCCCCTTCCTAGCAATCCTACACGTTGACGTTGCACTTCGTTCGACAAGCAACGTTTCCAAACCATTATGCTTCCCCTTCAGAGACGGGTTTTCGTCTCGGCGGGGAGAATCGCCCGGCGCACAGCGGCCAGCTACGCCACCCAGCCGCCGTCGGACACTGCCGCGCCGGGAACGCCCGCGCCGACAGCGGCAGACCAACAACGCGCATCGCAGCAGCCGACATCTTCTCCCCAGTCGGAGCTCACTGGTGCCGCCAAGCTGTTCGCTGATGCTGCCAATGAGGAGTCGCCGAAGCAGTCACGCGACCACCTGGTTTTCGAGCAAGGCCCGGTATGGACCGGCGACGAGTCAACTCAGGATGCCGTACTCCGCATGCTCGTCGACGCGCATAAGCCACTCCGCACTGGTGAAGGCATTTCGCACGACAGCGCGGATAAGCGCGTCAAGCAGTGGATGAAGAACCTGGACATGTCACCGCGCTCGAATGTGACGCCCAAGTCGGAGCCCATCCAGAATGCCCAGACCGACGCGACTAAGGCCGATGAGAACACGGATATGATGAACGAGCTTCTCCATCCCCACCGGACGAAAATCCCGCCGCATCTCCATCGCCCCTGGCACTCGACCTACACAGGCGAGAAAGCAGCGGCGGCGGCTGTGCCCCAGATCAAGTACGGCAACATTGAGAAGCAAGAAGTCAACTACGAGAAACTGTTCAGCGACCTCGAGCTCCGCCTCAAGCCCGACGCGGACGGCACAGCAAAGCAGAAAGTACGCGAGCTCAAGTCGTCGATCCGTCTGCAGGGACGCGTTGGTGGTGCGCGCGAGAGCGCTATTGACTACCGGCTTGGCATTGCGGACGGCGACATGACAAATGTAGGATCGCCAGATGAGAATATCGAATCCGACGACACGTTCAAAGGCAACCGACAGATCCGCGGCATGAGTGTTCTCGGTGGCAGACGCGGCGTTGGATCCGGAGTGCGTGCCTGGGCTGGTCTTGTCGAGGAACGCATCCAGGTGAGTAGCAGATGGTGCTGAGCCGGTTTCTCCAGCACGTACTTACTTGCCCAGGGCGCGAAGGACTCCGGGATGTTTCAGAACCTCCCAGGCCGTGGTGCACCGATCATCTCTGATGAAGCTGAGAAAAATCCTAGTCTCGGCCTGAGCGAGGTGTTCATGTGAGCTGCTCGCCATGAAATCTAGCTGACATCAGGAACCGCATTATCAAGCGGAACGATGCGTTGCCACCCTGGATAGAGCTCCAGAAGCAGGTGGAACAGAGCACCAGGTCATTCCGTGAACTGCTTCTCGACAGCTACACCCGTCATCTCGTCCGCACCGTTTTGTCTACCAACGCTATCAACCCTCTTCCCCCGCTGCACTCGATTCCGGACCATGATGAGGCGTGGGAAGCTCGCGAACTAAAGTTTCACACCGAGAGCATCAAGCAGATCAACGAACTCACCCGCAAGATGAACACCCTCGCGCCGTTCCAAGCCCGACGTGGCGTTCTCAACCTTGAATACGAACTGAAACGGATTCGTGGCACCGTCTTGCGGGACAATGTGTGGGACGCTGTGAAGAAGCGCCGCGAGGAGATCCTCGATCTTGAGGCTCGCGGCCCTCCCCAGCGACGAAGCTTCCTTTCCGGTCAACTCGATGGTAAAATTGGAAACGGCATTCTCGGGCGTCTTGGAAGAGCTCTGGACCAGCCGCGCGACTCTGCTCCGGTCGGAGGTTCTGGCGGCTTCGCTCTCATGCCGGGTGGAACTGTCTCTGGCGGCAACTCGCAACAGGGCGGAGGTGGTATGGGGCTGCTTATCTTTGCAGGTGTCGGTGTCGGCGTTGTTCTCTTCTTCCGCCGTCCGGTGGAGGCAGACGCCGCACCTGAGCCCGACTGGGCACCCCTAATCCCCCTCGTCGAGCCGCCCGAGCCCGAGCACTCGGAGTTTGTTGCTTCTTCCCCTGCTGAGCCCAAGTGGTCTGCCATTGAATTCGTGCGGCAGTACGTCCTGGAGCCGATCCTCACGGTTGTCCGTTTCCTCCACCTCGCGCTCCTGTTCGGTCCTGTGATCCTCACAGCGCCGATGCTCATGGTCGGCTCGCAAGGCCGCCGGCGGCGAAATCCCGTGGCGGATCCCGAGGAGAACTGGGGCGCCGTGTGGTGGTACGGCTTCCTGGTGAAGCAGATGGAGCGCGCCGGTCCCTCGTTCATCAAGCTCGCTCAGTGGGCCGCCTCGCGTGCCGACCTCTTCCCGGCCACGTTGTGTGAGCTCATGTCCAAGCTCCACTCAAGCAACGACCCCCACTCCTTCAGGTACACAAAGCGCGTCATCGAGAAGTCCTTTGGACACAAGTTTGAGGATATCTTTGACGAGTTCGACGAGACGCCCATCGGCTGCGGTGCTATCGCTCAGGTCTACAAGGCGAAGCTCCGACCCGAGATTCTTGTTGGCTCGGAGGAGGAGTTGAAGCGCCTCCGTGAGGACATGGCGAACCAGCAGGATTCGGACAAGCGCATTGTTACCTCTGTTGCGGTCAAGGTTTTGCATCCCCGAGTCGACAAGCTTGTGCGCCGCGACATTGCCATTATGAGCATCTTCGCCAACATCATCAACGCGTTCCCAGGCATGCAGTGGATCTCGCTCCCGGAAGAAGTTCTCGTTTTCGGCGACATGATGAGCCAGCAGCTTGACCTCCGCGTTGAGGGCGCTAATCTCGACCGTTTCGAGGCCAACTTCCGCCACCGCGGCAAGATTATCGCCTTCCCCAAGGCGATCCGCATCCACGGAACTCCTGCCGCGACGCGCAAGGTCCTGATCGAAGAATACGAAGACGCCCTTCCGCTCAAATACTTCCTCAGCAACGGCGGTGGGCCGTACGACGAGCAGATTGCCGACTTTGGCCTTGACGCGTTTTTGGAAATGCTTCTTCTTGACAACTGGACGCACGGTGACCTGCATCCGTGAGTTTGAAAGTATATGCTTGAAACTGACATGCAGCGGCAACATCATGGTGCGCTTTATCAAACCTGAAACACACCATGTCATTGGTCCTCTACTCGACAGGATGAAGGGCAAGGAGGCACCCCCTGCGCTGCCTATCCCGATGGAGTCGGCATCAGCTGTCGAGCTCGTGCACGAGCTCAAGGGCCTCGCTCACAACAAGGAAAAATGGCTGGAGCGCCTGGACCAGCTGCAGACTGAGGGTTATGTCCCCCAGCTCATCTTCATCGACGCTGGTCTGGTGACCTCGCTGAACGAGAAGAACCGTCGCGACTTCCTCGACCTCTTCCAGGCGATTGCCGAGTTTGACGGATACCGCGCAGGCAAGCTCATGGTCGAGCGGTGCCGGCACCCCGAGCTGGCAATCGACGAGGAAACCTTTGCACTCAAGATCCAGCACCTCGTGCTGAGCGTAAAGTCCAAGACCTTCAGCCTGGCCAAGATCAAGATCTCGGATATTCTCGCAGATGTGCTCACGGCGGTGCGGCAGCACCATGTCAAGCTCGAGGGCGACTTTGTGAATACGGTGATCAGTGTGCTGCTTCTCGAGGGCATTGGGCGACAGCTCGACCCGGAGATGGACCTCTTCAAGTCTGCACTCCCGATCTTGCGCCAGGTCGGCCGGCAAATGTCGACGCGCGACGCGATGCAGCACGTCGAGTCGGGCAACATCTGGGCGATGGCCAAGCTGTGGATCTGGGCCGAGGCGCGCAGCATGGTCGGCGCAGCGAGCATGATCGATACATGGGTAAAGGTGGGTCATTCACTCTAAACAACACGCGCTGACACGCAGTACGACTGGCTCGCACCCAACATTTAGATGTACACCTGTTGTAGACTGTAGCATGGACTGTTTTCTTGGAGGTGGGTAAGAGGGAGTGGACTGACGACACTGACATGATTGACCATATGTGACCGTCAGAATCCTGATTGAGATGGTGTTGACATGAACATAGCTGGAAGGTTGGAGCGTGACGATACGGACGCGGAACTTGCTGCCCACCGCCGAGTCACGCTGCGAGCCAAGCCAAGTGTGACCTACTCCTTCACGACGACGCACGTTGTTGATGTCTGTCCTACTATCTCCCTCACCATGTGGAGCTCTCAGGTGGAGGTGGAGTATCCATGATGTTTGCGTGCAGGGGTACAAACAACTTCGGAGCGATTACAGTTACTCCATTCCGCGCCTGCCGAGAAAGCCCCAGAAACCACGCATGACGAGAAAGCGTGCACCCGTGATCCAGGCACGCAGACAAAGAAAAATACAGAAAGAATGGAAGGGTAACAAAAGAAGACAAAAGGTTGAAAGAGGAAAATGGAAACAAAAAACGCCGGCGCCAAGCAAGCTCTCCGCGTGGCGGAGGAATGTGGGGTGGCGGACTTGGCGGGAGACCCAGCCGGGTCGCGCCGCGGCGAGGGAGCCGAGTGCAGAGGCCGAGGGGAGAGGCCGAGGGGAGAGAATATGGGATTACTACTATGGCAGCCCTGTGCCGACTCCCGGCGGCGGGCGGGGTGTGGCGCCGTGCACACGGCGTACGCGTGCGTCGTGGCTGCAGCTTTCACTGGATCACCGGCAGTCCGGGAACGAGCACAGCAGCGACCACGGCAGGGACGGCAGGGATGAACGCCGGCGTCCGAGTCCGGGCTGCGGCATGCCGAGGCCAGAAGGGAATTAGCTGGGAATCAGAAGGGAACAGCTGGAACCGGGAGGCGAACGTACCTGTGTACCTGCGTACCTGTGGCTGTGGCGTCGGCGCAGATCTGTTTTGTCCCGGGGAATATGGCGTGCGGAATGGGAGGATCGCCGGCTAGTTTGCAGGGTGCGGCGGAGGGATATCGACCGGAGCTGCTGGGGGGTTTTCACCCGGCCCGACTAACGCTCGAAGAGGATCAGGAGCCATGTTTCTTGACCTGTGACACTTCTTGGAGGCTAAACCTTCTAATACCACTAGTTGGCGTAGAGTGTTACTGAAACTACAGACCATTTGAGACTGACCATACGCCGACTAGGATAAAATGTAGATTAGGCGGACTACCAGGAGGGAGAGTGGCTGGTCGCCAGTGAGCTTTCGCCGAGTAAGAGTCTCAGCTTAGGACGCGAGCGGATGTGGCCTGATGGAGGAATGACACCCGAGATGGCGTGCTCTGCTGAAGCTGCCCGGGCAGGTACTACGTGGATCGGCTGTGGCTACATTTCGGACATGGCGGACGTGGCGTGCACCATCCGCGTCACAGCGTTACGCGGAGCGGCTGTGCCGAGCGGCGTATACCCCGCCTAGCAGTCCAAGTCACAAGTCACATGCCCCCGCATTCTGGATGGCGACAGATGCTGACCTAGCTCGCTGTCTGCTCCTGGCCCTCGGCATCGTCTGGCCTCCACGTGCACTACGCCGTTACACCGAAATACGTCCGTCTCGCCGTCTTGATGTCTGGTCACGCGCCCGTGAGCGCCGTTGCCGACGCTTGCAGTACGTTCTAGTGAAGAATAGTGCCGCGCGTGATGTCAAGTGTGGTCCAAGTCGTAGAAGTCAACCACAACCATAAACAACGGATCCAATGGACGAGGGTACGTACCCTACGCCACGCACGCGCCACATGCCACGCGTAAAGCGTTGCGCGCAGGCGTGGGCCGTGCACGTCAGGCGACAGTGTGCATTTTGGCGCGAACTAGCGATCGTCGTTGCTCCGATAGCCCAGGGTGCACCCCATACGTCGATCCAGTCCCAACAGGACCCTGAAGAGCCCAACAGGACTCAGGAGGATCCAGCGTGACAAGAACAGGGCGAAAAGGGGGGGGGAGGGAGGGGGGAGGGCGGCAGCAATTGATTACCTACAGCTGCGAATGCGGACCTGGGCGCTGGCCGCTGTCTTGCTCGGGTACGGGAGCGGGGAACGCGTCGCGTCGCCGCCACCCTTGCCCCCATGACTTCAGCTCATGTCAGACGCGCGCACGCCGCTCATAACGGCTAGTGACGACAACTGTTTGTTGGAACACGGCGCCGGCGCTGATGACGCTAGTTCCAGCAGAGTTGACCCGGACATCTTCCTTTGAAGATGTATTCCGCGAGTTCATCCACTAGCGTACTTTTGTCGCAGCTCATGATCTGACAGGTTCCGGGCGATTCCCTGGCCCCCGTAGCCCCCCACCCCGAATGGCACACCTCAGCTAGATCAGGATCTCAGGAGATGAGGATCGCGTGGCACAAACTTATGCTTGTCTACGACGTCTACCTGTCCCTACCGGCCCTCTCCTAGGCCTCCTGCCCTTCCTGAGGCGATGGCGTGATGCGCACTGCACACGCGACGATAGCGTATTCACGGGCTCCCCGCGGGAAGAGTGTGCAGCGTCTGGAATCTCAGGCATCACGTATCGCGTGACAGCCATTTTTTGTGATTTTTGATACGTTGTCCCCGCCCCACCTGACCCAAGGAAATGGGGGAACACAATGAAAAGACCTGGGAAGAGCAAGACGGTATATCCCGCGGCGTCGTTATCTCTCGGAAGCGGGTTGTTCTCCGCTGTTATCTCATGCGGGCGTGCCCGGGATGTGTGGGGTGGCGAACTCGGGTAGAGCCGCATTTTTGAGAACCTGTGCGATTGTTGCGTGGTCCCTCGGGAACACGAGTGTGCAGTCTGGATCGACGAGTGGCTCCCGACCCCTTGTAGCTCGCATCTTGCAGCGTGCAGCCCACCGATCTTCCCGATCTCGCCATCCTTCGATCTCCCGGTCGTGAGATCGGAAGCGCACATACCGATGGCGATCACTCACAGGGTGGTGGCGGCGGTCTCGACTCTGGTGGAGCCGTGGCGGATCATACATGTCTCAGTTCCGTGGCTTGAGTAATGAGATGTGGGGTGGCACTTTCCAATGTGGCACCTGCAGCACATCCCAGTACTTTCTAATCCTGCTGACGTTGTTGCTGGATGCTGAACCACATGGAACTTCGTGGATATCGCCTCCCGACGGGTATCCCGTGCCACCGTCTTCCCAAATACTGCGCGAATCCCATCTCGGGCATATGCCATCAACCATACTGGATGACTGAAACTCAACACCCGGAGATCGGTGCAAGCGCGTTTCAAAACACTCCCGCTCGATTAATAGTGGGGGATGCGGGCTTCCAAACAATATCCAAATGGCCGTCGAATGGAACACTCGGATACTTGGAACACACTACTCCACTGGTGAACGTGGCCATTGTAGATCCCTCCCGACCCATATGCTCGGGCGCGGGATGCGGATTACTGAACTACACCTGCCTGGCCCCGCTGGTGGGCAGCGACGGGAGTCTGTCCCGAGGGATCTTGAGATCAGCTGCGAATCAGTAGTTCAGTGGATCAGTATATCGCGATAGGCGGTGGTGGACATGGGTCAGTGGCAGTGCCACCCTCGGGGTGCTGTGGACGTAAAAGAACATCGAAGCTGTCGGGTACGTACCTCCTCGGACATTCGAATTCTCGGCCGAACGTACTACATGACTCATCTGCCGTACATCTGATGCCCGCGGTCCGCAGTTGGCCGCACGCAGATGCCAGCTGACCGTGCTTCGGAGATGGGTTGCAGAAGATTCGAATACGAGCGTGCCGTACACTTCCGATCGCGATGCCGTACTGTACGAAACTCGAAGTGCAACGGCCGTAACAATCAGAATCGTAGACTAATTATGGCCCTTCACCGCGTGCGGAACTCTATATGCCTGCTTGTAATGTCACGCTTGTAACCCCCATAATCCCCAGGAAACCCCCAGGACAAACACCCCCAAAATGCCGTAATAGCGTGGTACGCTGGAATCTAAGTTGTCGGCACACCGATCGCACTCATGAAAAAAGAGTATCGGAGTTAGCGCCGTCCGAAATCAGAGCAACAGCACTCAAAGTGCGAATGTGCTAATGTGCTAAGTGGTGTAACGCTGTCACGCAAACGGCATTCATGAAGAGGCTCGCGCAGGGATGGCTGGGCGGGGAGGGAAATGAGCAGCGACCAAGTGCAAGGCGATGCCTGTGGTTACGTGGCGGTGACGACTGCCAGCGGCCCCGCAGATCGACCATCGCCGACGCTCGGCCGCGACCGGGCTGGTCGTCCCGCGCGCAATAGCTGATCGTCTTCTCAACGCACCAGACGACTTGGACGCTACTAACACCGCGATACTGTGGACGCTAAAGGAAAGCGTGACCGGCGTCCACTGCAGCCGACGCATGGCCGACACATAGATTGAAGTTTATGGGCAGTGTTCCGTCCAGTAGTGAGTCATATGTTGATCAGCGGGAGCGGTAGTCTGCTACAAGTGACCGTTTTATGTTTTTCATTTGATGTCGACCAAGCAATTCTGTATTTTCTGAGCCAGCGTAGAATTTGTCCTGCACCGGTAACGCTGCCGTCAGTGAACCAGGCCATGTTTGTCCGTGAATAGAGTTTACAAAGAGTAGGGTAGGGCTGCAGGGCAACTGACGGGACGCACATGAGACGTGCTAGTCGTCCTCACTGTCATAGTATTCAGACGAGTTGATACACTTTCAGTTCCAATGCCTGCCATTCATTCCATCCTACTCCCCGAGAGCTCAATGTGACACTCCAATGGCTCCAATAACCCCCACTAGTCAGTATCAGTTGCGGGGATTCACAGCTCAGGTTCACGCTAGACGGCCCGAATGATCGGTCGTTGAGAATACAGTTTGCGGCCCCCTGTCGCCGCCCGACGCCACCCAGCCGTGGACGCAAACCTTGCTGCTGGGGTGCTTGTTTCAAGCTTTCAAGGTTGCAAAGAGGTGGAGAATGCTCGATCCCCGATCCCCGATGATCAATGATCGTCAATCGATTCCTGGAACTCCTGGCACTCCTGAGATTATTGGCACACAAGGTTTGGCACACCCGTGTTTGGCTCAGTGACTTGCTCAGTCGAGTGGCCTGGTGATCGCTGCGTCAGGAGCTCGTGAGCGACAGGGGATGACGGCAGCAAGGTTAATGACGAACCATGTTTTGCTAGCTGTTTGAAAGACGGGGAACTCCGCACACCGAGGACACGGGGCACAGACACAGCTACGGCACCAGCTACGACAACGGCGGTGCATCACAGTGCGACAGCCACAAGGCGACAGTGTACATGCTTAACAGAGGATAGGGAGCGTAAGGGGGGGGATGTGGGGGTTCCGCCCCGGCGAGTCCCCCACAACCCAACGGCCGTCTACATGCATTGAGTCGTGACTCCTGTGGCTCACTCCGCACCCTTGCGCACCTCGACCAGGGACTCCTTCAGGCGGTCGCGCAGCTTGGTGACCAGTGCGTCCTCGTCCTTGCTCGGCGGCGGCTGTAGTCATGGTCAGCTGCTGCTACGTTGCCGCTACGACGTGGATGCAGGCGACGGCTACGAATCACACAGAATTGTCACAATCGCACAGGGTCGTCGCAGAGTGGTGCTAGTCACAATGCCCTGGGCGCGCACTATTACCAGACACCGAGAGATTGAGAAGCGTAGCCTAGTCTTTCTGGCTCACTAGGCAGCGAGGAGGCACATGATGTCCACAGAGAGTGAGAAGCATCAGTCAGCCAAGCGACAGACTCCGTGGCCACCCGCTGCGATCGGAGCCAGCGCGGCCAAAGCGTGGTCCAGCATGCAGCACAGCCTGTTGAGGGCTGGAAATTGCCGCCACTGCTTGCTACAGTACAGTCGCAGGTTCGATCGTCGCGATAGCGTAGACTTGAGCAATTCCTCCGACCTAATCTACGATCGCAGCCACCGTTCATGTGCTTGTATGCTCATGTATGACCCGCATGCCGATGGCGTACTCTTCTCTGCCACGAGGTCTGGGCAGCCTGGCTGGGCACAAGTGGCAAAAGTAACTCACAAGTTGATCGAGGAGGTACCTGAAGAGGTTAGCGGGAAGCTGCTTTTTCTCCTTCCTCCTTTGAATGCCGGGGCAGCCACAGCACGGGGCACAGCTGGCACATGGCACAGTATGCACAATACGCTACAGCAGACACCGGCGACCGACGTCACACGGTCATGCGTGCCCGCATGCTAGCTAGCAGCGAGCAGGCACAGCTTAGAAGCTGCCCGAGCATGGTCAGCCTCGGACGCGGTCGCCACATCGCCGAAACGGGGATGAAAACAAGATTCAGAGGCTAGCGGCGCGAAACGTACTCGAGCTCATCGATAGTCTGCGTCCACAAGCCCAGTTGCGGCCAAGTGGACGTGGTGCGGCATGTGCGGCATGGTATGTGTTTGAGGCAGATAAGTGGGGGGCCCGTACACCGCGCCCGGACACGCCGGGCGCAAAAGAACAAGTAAGCGTCGCCGGCGTCCGAGTCGCGGGAGCGGGACGTCCACGCACGGTGGAATGGATTATGACGTCGACCCAAGATGCAAGATGGCATCGAACCAAGACGCACGCGATCAGAGAGACGTTGTGGCCGTTTGAGAGATCGAGGATCGGGGCCCGGATGCCCGGGAAGAGTGTCGATCACACGATGGACGAATGGATCAGGGATGGGGTTATTCACAGGCGGCGGCCAGCGTCAGCGATCACTCAGACGGACCAACATGGCTAATGGCGTAGAGCGTTACATCGGCGGGAGATCCTCGCCGCCGCCCTCATCTTGCAGAGCACGAACCAGAACGACGGGAATCCTGTGGACGGTCAGAGACGGGCAGAGATGAGGTTCTGGGGACTTGCCTGTTCATTTTGTGGTGGGAATACAAAGTAGGGTTCACTTGACGGGAGATGCGGAACGCGGAAAATGGCTGCTAGCGTGTATACACCACTGATTGCGGGAACGAAAAGCTGGCAGGCTTGTGATCTTGTAGGAAATGGGGTGCTAGCAAGTCTTTGTTGCAATGTGGATGGGGATGTGGATGCGACGAGTCGTCGAGATGAGAGTGAGAACAATGTGTCAGTTGGGTGAGCTTAGTTTGCTGTCGTCACAGGGCAGGAGCTCCACATCGTCCCTGTGGACTGCAGAGGCATCTCCGACATCCCCCAGCTTGTGTTTCGATGCCTGCTTGCGATCTTTCTGCGTGCCGTCACCATGCCGTGCATGCCGGCACCGTCGCAAGATAGCTGCAATGAAGGGGTAGTCACATACTGCACGCAGCGTAGCTAGCATTTAACATGTAGCTACACAGTACATGAATATCGTGATAGTAAGAAAGTCTATATGCATGTCTACAACAACATGTGATCCCAAAAGAAAGCCTCCTCGTTGCTTTGCCGTGTGCGGTGCGCGCCCGACTGGGTTCCGTGGATGCCAGTCCGTGGATAACTAGTAGGGAGTCCGGTCCATACTCTCGTCGCCTGCTCGTGTCTTGTACTCGTGTCGTGTGTGTGGTTGTGCGGGTCCCAATAGAGGAGCAAAAAGTAGAAGGAGAAGAAAAGAAAAAGTGTTCGTGTATATTGGTCGTGTTTTGTCTCATCATGCTCTCCGTCCAGAAACCAGCTGGGCTTGGCGGAGACCAAGCTTCTTCCAGACGGGCGAGGCGTTGGGCGGTGGTGTTCCGGAAGCCATCATGAGGTCCTCATTGTAGAGCTTCTGGGCGTGGGCCGCAGCGGTAGGAGCCGCTGTGATCTCGTCGACGCGCCAGATCTCTGGTGAGCCGCCGTTCTCAATGGTAGAGCACGACGAGCATGATGAGCAAGTCGAGGCACCTGAGTCGCGGCGGAGGAGGCCGGGCGTCGCCTCATCGAGATGAAGCCGGGAAAAGGAGTGCAATGGTGAAGGAGCAACGGGAGGGGCAGCGTGGATACCGGCGGCAAGGTTGTGTGCGTGAATGACCTGCGTGTGGTGCTCGATGCTGAAATAATCTTCTGAAGAACGGTCGGAAACGGGGGGAATGGGAAGAGCTTTGACGGGAGCGGGGATGGCAGAAGGTCCGGGGCGACGAATGGTGTCGGTGGAGTATGAGCGGCGGGGCATGGGCATGGGGAGACGAGAGGATGATGGAAGGCGGCCAGTGGTCGGCTTGGTGGGAGGAGTGGGGGGAGGGGAAATGGGGGCCAGGGCGGGAGAGTAGGGCATGGCGGCGCGTGCTGCGGCGAGGCGGTTGCGCTGGGCCGACCAGAACGGGGTAAGATGAATTGCCAGTGCCGGCTCCTCGACGCGGAGGTCGTAGTCGAGGATGTACAAGAGCTGCTTCTCCATGAGGTTGACTTCTGCGAGGGAGAAGAAGCGGGCGTAACGCTGCCAGTGCATGTTCTTTGGCGACGAGTCGTTCAGGTACTTTGCGGCACAGATGAGGACGGCGAGGAACACGCGGTGGCGGGTGCACTTCATGCCGTGGGCTACTGGCGGGAGACGCTCCTTCAGGCGGGCGAGGTAGACAAGAACGACGGAGAGAGTAGGCATCTGGACATTGGACTGGAAACCAGTCCCCGAATGAAGTCGGGAAGCGAGGGGAGCTCATCATACTCGCCCTTCTGGGGGATGGGCGCCTCCCACCACCGTGACCCTGTGCTCCTCCCCGAGCGGGGCGAGTCGGGTGGTGTTGGGAGCTCATCCTCAATGCGAATAACAGCCTCACACCTGTCGGCGACAAAGTCTGCACAAGGGTCAGCTTCGGAGCTTCTAACCAAAAACCGTGCGCAGAAGCAAGTGTGCGAAATGGGCGGTCACCGACACACAGACTCGCGCAATGTTGGCTGCGGGGGGCTACTCACCAAAGAATTCCGGCTGCACCTTGTTCTTCAACGAGTGTACGACTGCCGGGTCGTGGGCCGACAACGGAAGGAGAGAGGCGGGGTGGATGGGGTCGTGAGAACGCAGCGACATGGTGATGGTGGTGCCGAAAGGAGTTCAAACTGGGGAACAAGTTTTGGTCTACGGTACTGAATATGTATCTCAAAGAGGGGAACAAGAAACAACGTTTGGTTTGCTCAAGCGTTGGGTTGGGTGTTTATTAAGATTAAGCCGTCACCAGGACGTGAGCTTGTACTGGGTAATGGAGAGTTGCTGAGCGCGGGCTTGGCCTTGACGTGTGTGGGTGGGTGGGTGTGTGTGTGTGGTCTGGTGATGATGGGAAACAGTGATGGTCTGATATGAGATGCGAGTGATGAACGCCTTTGGCCGAACGCGGGAAGAGGGCGGTTGCTGGTGATGAGATGAGGAGGGGTTGGGAGGGAGGAGGGAGGAGGGGAGGGGCGCGCTATCCAGAAGCAGGCAGAGGCTTGTCGATGTCCGAGTGCCGACTAAAGCCAGATGGGTTGGTAGGATTGAGTACGGGGATGGTGGGTGAGATCGTTGTGAGCAGAATGGCACTACTACTATATGTATCTAGACCAGTTCGTCGTCCACTGGGTCCACTGTGACAAGAGGACGAGGACGAGAGGCTGTGAGATCCACAGCCGATGGACAGCCGATGACCAAGGACGGTTTTCAGCTGAAGCGTCGAAGCTGAGAAGGACTGTCAGAGCTGGAACCTGTAGAACGCGCAGCCGCACGAGCACCAAGAGAGAGACAGAGAAAGGAGTGTCATCACTGCTGTCTACTGCGTAGTTGTCATTTCTTCTTCAAGGGAGCGGCGCCGAAAGGTGGCTTTCATCAAGAACAGGAGCGATACGAGACAAGAGGATCCAGAGGAGAGAGCCAGAGACAAGGTTGTCCAGGCACATGAGCTACCTGGCGATTCCACTCGTCAAACCCTTGCCCTGGACTCAAACTGGGCTGAGGTTAAATTGTCCCATCGGGCTTTCATGCAGAATGCGTGCTTGCACAAGGCATGGGAGCAGAGGAAAAAAAGGAAAAGAAAAAGAAGCAAAAATAAAAATACAACAATGTCTTGGGCTTTCTCAAAGAACTCCTTAGATTCTGCCCGGATCCTTGCGTGCCCTACTACCCTTCACTCCTCTCCCTGCACGCTCCAGCCCTGCAGGTCAGAAAAAACAGGTATCCTTGCGGTGAGTGAGTGTGCGTACTCCCGTGCGGCGCGTGCCAGAGGGATCCCAGAGGGCAGGTACTGTACCCCAGAGGAGAGCCACTGGGCCAGAGGCTATTGCCCGCCCTGCCCGACTTGTGCCCGTACCCGCAGTTTTTGTTTGGCCCGTTTACGCTTTTTGGGGTCTGTGTTGCTGGGCCGGTCATCAGCGCCGACTGGCACGTCTGTCTCGCCCATGAGCCATGGCCCACTAGTTGCTGCACCACCGAGAGGAGAGGCGGATATGCAGCGAAAGGTGGGCCCGTTCAGAGTGGCCCCCCACATGCACGATGGGAAGCCTTTCGTCCGGTCTCGGGGGATCCCATCCCAGTCTCCATCTCCCTGCTCCGAGAGCGCACTGACAACGGTGGCGCCGTGGGCACCACCGCACCAGCACCCGATGGCACTGGCGCAGCGGGCGTGCACCATTGATGGCACGGACCACTGCTGCACGGATGCTCCCAGTCTTGAAATGCCAGCTGGTAATGGGATGCCGCAATGGGGCTCGACGGGCTGGACTGGCTTGAGGAAGAGTGGGCCTGCGCCTGGCTGCAGGTTGAGCAGGCTGAATGCTCTGAATGCATCAAGCACCAGGCACCGGAGCCAAGGCGCTCAGCCGGGTCATGGCCAGAACGATGATTCGAGTGGCGGCGTGGCGTGCGGAACAACCGGATGGAATACCAGCTTAATCGCCTGTTGCGTTCATGACTGCAGCTACAGGACTGTACATCAGCCTGCATCGCGCGTAACCGCAAGCGTGGAGCGTACCGTAGCTCAGACAAAGGAGTACCCCATTTACAGTTATTCAAGCGGGCAGAACACCGGAAGGAAAAGCAGCGAACCGCAACGCTGCGGCATGATTCCACCGGTCCCTATCCTCCTCGCCCGGCCCCGCAGTTGCTCCTCTACTTCAGCCGTCCACATCCACAAAAGATATGTATGTATGTATGTGGATTGTGTTGAGTGAGATACGGGTAGAGGAGGCAGAGCCCGTGCACGCCCAACCCTGCGACTGTCCCCGGTTCCCCCGCAGCGGCCAGAGTATCCAGCACGGCAGCCCAGAGCTAGTGTGAGTGGTAGCTACCCTGACACAACATCGTGCACCACCAAAGCGCCACCCATCACGGGAAGAGACCCGTACCCCCGACTTCATCGCCACGATCTTAGCGGGACGCAGGTGGCTTGAGCCACAGGGCTAGCAAAGGCTCCTCATACCAGGACGGCCGACGGTGTATTGACGTTTGCTGTGACCCAGGACGGACTGCCTGGCTGGATCTGGTTTAATGCTCATCTGATCTCGTCGGGCGCTCCGACAACTGCTCGCAGTTGCGCAGATAGGATAACGGTCCGGTGGACACAGGACCAACCATGACCCTGGGAAAAAAAAAAAACTCAATCACCAGTTCGGAATTCCATGCATAGTGATAGAAGAGCTGTAGAGTTTATGGTACAAGGCACGCAGAGGCACATCGGCACCCCCGGCACGCGCAGCTGTCGCCAACACGTCCGGCCACGGCATGTGCAGGTTGAGGAGAAGCAGCGCAACAGCCTCGCTGCTTGTCGGTCTGGGGTGGCGCATGCATGCCCTGATTGTGAGGCAGCCAGCGACTATCGCACAACAACAAAAGTAGTGACCTCATTTCTGGCCGTCGTCTGTGCGGCCGCGTCGCAGAGGTCAGTGTCAACTCCAGCAATCACACCCGGGAAGCAGCCCTGCAGAGGTGACAACCACCGTCGGACATCCAGTTTTTTGGGATCTGTGCTTCCCCTCGAGTCCAGTCGTTGACCTGAGACAAGCCGGGCCCCGGCCTTTCTGATCTTCTGACTTGTCTCCGAGTCTTCGTCGCCAGAAACCCATCGGCTAGGTGCTATCCTGGCACGGCGCTGGAACACATGATCTCATCTTGCCGAGCGGATATTCGCGATACGGTAGATGAGATGGCGAGGTATTATCAAGCCCAGGCGCGCCAGCGGCGACGTCACCAAAGACACCACCTCAATAGCAATATTCATGGCGCGTAGCGCGTTGCTATCTGCAATCCTACGTTCCTTTTGTCATGTGTCACACACGATAGCACTGGCAAGACACGGGAGTTGGAGGTGCAGTATGCTCCAAACTCAGGCTTCCCGGTTCCTCGGTCTGGGCGTCTGCCACTCCTGCGACTTGCCACTGGCGTGGCTCGTGCCTCCCCGTTTGAAGATCGTCGAATGCTTCGAATGATCCAAAGTTCTGCGGTCCTCTGCCCTTTGTCCTCTTCCCTCTGCGTTCCATGTTCTTCATTGTGATTGTGGCGGTCTCCTGGGCATACGTGCACATCTCACAGGTGTACGTGAATAGCAAGGACGATCCGCTAAGCTGTAGTAGTGCAGGTTGGGGGCTTGGCATCGATTCATTCCTGATGTCTGAGGCCAGCCACACCCTTTACAGTGAGAACCCGCAACGGACAAGTATATCCCCGTCGCACAAAGGATCCACAAAGGAAGCACTAGCTGTAAGCAGTCGGTGTGGCTGCGTGCCTTGTATTCACTCACGCTCAAAGTACCAGAGTCGGACAGCGCACTGCCATTCCCCGTCCCGTCCATGATGTCAGCGGCGGCACCCCCGTCTTCTTTTGCGTTGGGCTGGAACTCGTCCTTGTTGACGAGGGCCGGTGCACACCTGCATGCGTAAACAGAGCATAACCCCGACGCATGGACGGGCAACGCACCTCCGGCGGCGTCCGGTACGTCGGACACGGGCATAGTGCAGCAGGTGACAGGAGACAGGTGGCAGGTGACGACAAGCAACATGCGGGACCTTTGCCAGCGGCTGTCCCGCGACTCCCTCGCCCTCGCCCGCGCCCATGAAGCCGAACCCGCAAGAGAATGGCCGAATCAACCCGCAACCTACCGCACTATCCGTAACCTTGTCGCTCCAAGCTCCATGCCCACGATCTGCATCTTCCGCCAGACGCTGAACCTTTTTTGGACGGCGCGTGGAACGCTGCAGAACCTATATGTGCCGGATGGGCGAGAAGAAAAAAAGGAATATTCGGAGTAGTGCATTCCTGGAGGCGCCGACTTCGCAAGGGCAAGCGGCGTCAGCAGATCAGCGACGGCCGCCACCACCACCACCTTGTTGACGTCAGCCTCTGGAAACCCCATCTGGCAGCGGCGGGGTCGCAGGTGGCAGAACCCGGACCCGCATGGGCTGCAGGGTCATCACACAGGCTGCATACGCCCCCCGTGCATCAGTTGATCACTCGCTCTCGTACATCTCGTATGGTAGGAGAATAGGAGGATTGGAGATAACCTTAGGAGCTGAGCACCCTCGCTGCAATCGCGACACAGAGTTAGGGCCCGAGAGGCCGAGAAGGGGAGCCGACGATCACTTGCGGCTTCTAGCGTTAACATCAACAGGAGCGGCAGATACAGCAGCGACGGGCACTGCCGGGCGCCACATAATCCTCGTATTCCTCTCGCAGTGGGCAGCGATCGTAATCAGTGGAGATATGCATTCGGGCATTCCACGACCAGCTGCCTCGGCTGGGAGGTCATGGGGTGGGCTCGAGCTCGAGTCAAGTCAGCGATGATAGCGAGTCAGGTGGCTTCACGGCGACGGCCACCGAGCCACCCGGCCATCCGGATCGACACGGGGGTGTGTCCTGGAACGTGAATATCCTGGTACAACTATCCTGTCGGCGATTGAACGCACCACAAGCCTCTGATCAAACAGACATGCCACCCTGTGGGGCAGTTGCCTGCGCCCGCATATGCCAGGGTCTGAGGTACAGCTCGTGAGGGTGTGAGGGTGAGGGTGGTGCTGATGGCGGTGTCACAATCTCCAGCAAGGGTCGTGGCAGCTGTGGCGCAGAGGGACGGCGCGTTCTACATCCGCCCTGCCGCTCCACGCCCAGCTCGGCGAGTGGGAGGGTGTGTCGCTTCGCCGTGCTTGGAACTGAGAGCTGGGAGCAGAGCATTCATGCATTGTGTTCCGGGCGCCGTGGAGGCTGCCGTTGGGCGTCGAGCGTTGACCGTTGAGCGGGCAAACGTGTTTCAAGGCTGCCCGCTATCGAGTTTCCAAGCTCGTTTCCAAGCTGGTTTCCGAGCTGGATCTGCTTCTAATGCGGAGACTTTGCGCATCGAGTGCGCCATCCCATGTACATGTACAGGTGTCACTTGTCTTATCGTCGGCCCCGAGGGTATGCCGAACGTGCCTCGACGGCACCAAGCTCTCCAAGGCCCCAAGCCACACTCTCGTTGCAAACTCTACGTCCGGTCAAAACCCTCGCCCGGAACAGACTGATAAACCGTCGGAACGTAGGAACCGCTCGGAATAACGTTATTTGTGCACGGAGATGGTCCATCACGGATTCGGGGATGGGCACAAACGTCAGCCGCTCCCCCAAGATGCGCTCGGGCATGGTCAAGATCCTGATTATCACGGCAGTGGGGAACAAGCTGCTACCGGAACAACAGAAGACGCAGCAAAGAACAATACGGCGCTGAGGATTGCCGTAACCTCGCTTCCATACAGGGTTTTTCCGCCGCGCCAGCACCTCTCACCAGCCTGCTTCCGAAGATCATCCTGGTCATCCTGTGTCCAGCATGGTATCTATGTATCACATGTCCCGCACAATGGGGTTCCCCACACCCGACTGCCCGCACAATGAAGACCTGAAAACAGATTGTTTTAGAGAAACAGCATTGTTCTTTTCGGCGCGGTTTCCAGGCGCCACCCTCGGAACCTAAGCTTATGCCACGGATCCACTTTATAGGCGCAGGTCGCCTACGCTGCGTCCACCGCGGTGCGGGTGCGACGGCCGCCGCGATCGGACGTGTGACCTGTAAGGATGTTCCGGAGATTCCGTGCCAAGGCTGTTTCGTTGTACATGCAGCATACTGTGCATGTGCACGAACAGTCATAACCAGTTGTCGTGAGACATTTTTTGGAGTCTCAACTGTCCTTGAAGCCGCGTGCAGCACGCTGCAGTGAGCCGCAGGACGCGAGGAGGCCGTATAAAGTTTTAATGATCGACAATTGGGGGCATCCGACACCTGACAAGGCCGCCCATCAACACTCGGCCAACTCAGCCACGCGCGGCGTTGCGCAAGCGCGATCGCCAGGATGCAGGCAACTGCAGGCCTTGAGGCTTTGGCCGCTTGGCCTCTTGGCCTTCTGGCCTCTTGGCCTTCTGGCCTCCTGAGCGATAGTGCAATGGTAAAGCTGCAGCAGTGCCACCTGCCTGCCACCAATTCCAGCGGCCAACTGTCGATCCCCTGTGCCCTGGGTGCGACTGTCCTACAACCAGTGCGTGCATCCTGCATCTGCGCCACCTCCCCACTGCCGGTCCATTTGAATCAACCGGACCGACAAGCGCTTGGGGCGATCACTGATATCCTGTACAGTGCATCGTGTGATCGAGCGTGGCGCGCAGCGTGTGCGTGGGGCAGTTCAGAGGAGTAATCGGGCCGCTTTTGGGGTCTGTTTCGCACCGCGTCCGTCAGGCATGTCCGGCATGTCCGACAGACTCATGCCAACCATGAACCATGGGAATGCGTGCCACTGTCCCCTTTGGCGCTTCAGCTACGATTGCTGCAATTGCCCCTCCCGCTGTCTGAGTTTGCCGACCTTCGCTCCATGGGATCTAATCATGCCGATTGGGGGGCTGACAACGGACTTGGCAGACCCACACGATACACGGTATGGGGCTCCTTTGGCCAAGTGGACAATATTCCGAAGGGACCAATACTGTAGCTATTCGCAGAGCCGAATCCATGCCCACGGCACGATGCCGCTTCCCATCTGCTTCACGGAGTTAGTCATCAACATGGTATAACCCAAGCGACGCGGACAATCGTGCCTTGCGCTACTCGGGCTGACATCCCTCGCTGGGAGTGGGTCCAGTGAGTTACCCAGCGCGTACATCGCCAAAGGTCTTTGAGCTCTATTTGCGTCCCCAGCACGAGCAGGTTGAACAAACTGACGTCGACAAAGGCCGATGGGCAGACACTGGTCAGCTAGCGCTTCCAAGGCCCGACGCCAGTTCCCGATCGAGATCTGTGGTACGCGATTCTCCAGACCACCATTCCCGATCTTCCCCACACACCGCCAGCCGACCCACAGCCGCGGTTGACGACCACTTGGTTCCGAACCGGAATCGCCAAAGGCAAACAACGCCATCGCTTTCGGATGTCCCCACTGTCCCGTCGTGCGTTCTTCTGGGTGTAGGAACCAGATCGCGCGGCCCTGACTGGAGCCAAATTTGAACCTGAGAAATTTGCCGGTGGGGGTGGACAGGAGTACACGAGGGCGGAAAAAGGGGCCGCGTTCGGCGACATACTGTCCTTTGACTTTCTTGACGTACTTCTACTGTACTGTACTTCGACACCGAAGAAGTCGGGCTGAGCCCACCCCGAAACAAACTGCGTACTGCCCACTGCGTGACTTGACGGCACGATCGGGCCTGTCCTGAACAGCCACCGACGCCGTTCCGTGGAGTAACGGTTGCGTTCGCAGTGGACATTTGGGCGTTGCGTCCACAGGTGACAACCAAGCGGAGTGAGTGGACGCCTCAACCTTCGGCGTCTGTTGCTTCCAAACACGCCGCTCGATGACGCGCTGGAGCAGCGACGGTGGCGGCACCGTTACTGTGCAATAAGTAATCGATAATCGAGGAGGTGTAGCGGAAAAATCACGGTTTGCATGCGGTTCCCGCTCCGAGTCGCAACCTGAGGTGGCGTTGTGGAGCCAACGAGAATGGCTACATTGGTGACACTGCAGTTTCTGGCTCGCAGCGAGTCACCACCCCCAGATGTCTAGAATCTTGATTTGTGGTGCCGAAAGGTTTTCCAGGAGCCTTACAATTAGGACAAGCTGTATACACCTGTGGAGGCGTGTGCCTAATCAGTCGCTGTCTTGGCAGTGTTGGTTGGTGGAAGATTTTGATAGTGTGAGCAGGAGCTTGGCGTGACGTGGCACGGAGATTTGTCAAGAACAAGCTCATGCTCTGTGAGATCACGGCATCAAGGTATGACCGAGGTAACGGCAGCAAGCGACATCACATGCGCACGGTCTTACGCGTCTCGCTTCCAGGTCTCAACAGCTCAAAGGTTGCAGGAATCGCGACGGCCCTGTTGCTCGGCAGTTCCAACCGTTCCAAAAATGAGCACGGTGAGTCGTTCGGCCGCACGCGTCCTCGGACTTTTGATGCGGTGGGGGAGGTGGAGGTGGAGTTCGCTAACGGCTGACGCTGATGGATCCATGGCGGTTCCAGTTCAGACAGGGTGGAGCGTGCCAAGTCTGCACTCGTGGGGCTTACAACAGAGCGCGCGCTGCATACTGAGAGGCTGAACGGAGGGCGGATATTCGCAGATCGGGAACATTTCTAGGCATCGTTGTCGACGCCCAGGCACTCCCTCACTCCCTCACAGTCCCTCACTGTTGGTCCCTCAAAGACAGGGGCCGCACAGACTGTGCTCATGTCCAGAACAGTGGTGCCCTGTTCCCCGTCGGTGTTCTGTGCCTTCGTGGCGTCGCTTGATGTCATGTACGTTACGTTGGCAACCGAACAGACGTCCGGGGACACTCGAGATCAAGGGCTCCAGGACCCGCAGACTTTTAGACTTTGATGCCATCTCGTACCTCGCGACGTTGACCCTAGGACGTTTGTATGCCTTGTTTACCTGTATTCTATCTTCCCTTGCCTGGTATTCCTGGTTTACGTTTTGCGAACGCCTCGCGGAATTTGTGCATTACGAGAACAGCAAGGGAATGCAACAAGCCGCAGTAACACGACAGGATCACAAGACATGAGCACCGCGCAACATGGCTGAATGCCCGGCGCGCGGATTAGATTGCTGGGTCGCCCGGCGCCGTGGTAACCTTGTCTCCCGTGCAGGGCCAGATCCCAGCGTTGCGAATGCCGTAACATCCGTCTTTTCTGGGCGGAGGATATTACAGCAGCAACTAAACACCCAGACCTGTCTGCGCGCCGCATGACGCGCCGGATGCCATAAGCGCCGCCGTCCAGTCTATGAATCGTGGCTTGACAAGAAGGATCCGACCTCGATGCCATAATGCTCTATTCTAGACTCTTGTTCTCTCCGCTCGTAGCTTGCCGCTTGCTCTCATGACAGCTCGACGCACCTCCAAATGACCGCCGGTCACCAGCGACAGCAGGTGCCCAGGCACCTGGCGTCGAAGGGAACGGAGCGCGGAACGGGCATTCCATTGGCGCTGGGAACCGAACAGCAACACATGCCTGGTGACAAACCTCCTCGCCTCTTCGGACCCAGGACCCTGGTTTGGGAACCAGTTCTCCGCCATCGGATCAATTTTCCGTCGTCGCATGCCCTGGGCAATCGCAGAGGCAAGGGGGAGAGGGGCCGCTCGCACTGGGTAGCACATGCACAATTCCGAGAATACATAGCTCCATGCTCTGACTTACGTGCTTCTTCGCGAATTCCAATAATCGTACAGCGTCGTCCTGGAAACAATCGGAGTCTCGCACCAAAGCTGGAAATAGCGGACCAAACTTCGACATCCGCGGAGCTGAACGCCATGCCGTCCGTAACTCGGTAGGAACGCTGCAGGAAACTGTGGAGCGTCCCACATCGAATGAGACAGAGTATGCGATGGAATTCTTGAACCTGGACCGTCGTTTCATAGCCTCTGGATCGCAGCCACTGGTGGACGCCAGGCGACCCTGGAGCGACCCAGAATGGGTAACGGTTAATTCGAGGTAGAGACCGTTGTTGGAGCCTGAGACTGCCTGTCTGCATTTGATCAACAGCCGCGGTTAGTCACACGGGGCATTCATCGAGTTTGCATCCTGAGCGAGCACAGCACGATTGAATGCCTGAGTCGGACGGGAAAATCTGCCGACGCTGACTGCCGCTGTGATCGAGATCCCTCCGGCTTCCAAACGGACCCGATCCAATTTGCATTCCCTGTCGGTTTCAGCCCAGCAGTCATTGGCGGGTACCGAGAGGCGATGAGAAGAGAAGAGATGAGATGAGATGGCGACACCACAGGATGGGAACGAATCAAGAACTTTCCAGCTTCGCCCCTACCGGCCCTGCTCCCTTGCTTCTGGCAGAATGGACGCGATTCCAGGACTTCATGCCAACGTCGTGCAGGGACGCGCAAACATTATACAGATCAGTATCGCCAACGCACTATTTCCTCATACAGCTCGCTTAGCGAGATTAGATGAACTTGCCCCGCGGCTGTTTTCAATCACTCAGGCTGCTCTCAGGGTCTGTCTTTCATGGCTGTGGCACGAACGGGAGCGATAACTGCGACACTGTTGCTGGGGGATCTAGGAGTGCAGTTGCAGTGCAAGGATTGGCCGCGGGCCGATGCGAGGCGCTTCGTACAAGGACGACAGCGTGCATCGGACGTGCCACCGAGGCCCCTCGGCCTCGGAGTCGGTCTCGCCGAACGGAAGAGAGTTGTGCTGAGGAGAGCCACGTCTTTGTCATTTCATTGTTTATGAATGTTCTACTTTCTATTTCAACTACTTGGTATGCAAGTGAGAATATCTCCGACGACCCCCTGCTCCACGTACCCTGCACGACTGCGGCCGCCCAGCCACTTCGGTGTCGGCGTCGTTACCGGTGTCAGCCGGGCACTTTGAGGAAAATGACTGTCGTGTTCTGGACTCGCTCCGCGTGTTCTAGGTTTGCTCCACTTGCTACGCAGCGCAGTCCCAGCACGAAACGGTGCCCTCCTTCTCCTCTTTGTTAACGGCATGGGATTACTGTATCGGTGTGTTATCCTCCGAACTGGTGCGCCCACCTTTCCTGACCCAATTCCTTCAATACGATTGCGCGCGCGTAGACCCCTGGCGGCCCCTCAGACACCGAAACTCGGAGGCTCGGCGCTCCAGCTGCGACTCCCGCCGCCATTCAAGGTAAAGGTGAACCGAGTTGCTGGCTGCTAAGCTCCCACGAGATACGGTGCCGTCATACACTCACGTACAACGCACATGTCCCTCGAATAGCCACGTCACGCCAGAATGCAGGGTGACTCGAGACGGAGCGCAGAAAGCACTCAGCGAGTCGAGTGCCGTCCACTGCCGCTTCGTACTGTGTTGGAACTCTTTTGAACGCAACGCGTTAGAAACATGTGGAGCGCCATCCCAATGCACGGCGCCAACAGAGACACAGCGTTGGCCGCAACATTGCAACCTCGCACGTCGGTTGCCCCGCAGTCCAGCCTCTATACAGGCTGCAGCCCCGCATGAATGCAATACCGGGAGGTTAGGTGCCAGCTGATCTCGATCGCGGCGCTAGTCGAGCCATGGACCACGAGGTGTTTGTTTCGGACGGTGGGGACCGACTCAGACCCAGCTACAGTTTTACGCGACGGCTAAGGTCTGGCTGTCGAGCTTGTCTTGCTCGCGTGCACAAGGGCTGTGAGTTGTGGTATTCAGATTAGCTGATAAGTTGTGGATATCGCGTGCTGTCGTTGTTGGTTCTCGATCGATCACTGACGGCGCTACTGAAGCCGACACGGCTAATATTTGCAGGACTTTGCAGGTTTCAAAGGTTACAAGCCGACACGGCTACTATTCGCAGGACTTTGCAGGATTCCAAGGTTGTTACTTACAGATGCACCTCGTGTTGCAGGACAGCCAAGACGCACTTCCAAAACGCGATATCCTAGAGTAGCCGGCGTGGCACCCTGTGGACTAACCGCGACACGAACACTAACTCCGTCGTGTGAATAGTACTTTGACATGTTCCGGATCGGCGCGCGTCATAGATCTGGAGCGATCGTCCCCGCAACGGAATGCTGGGATACGATAGAGACAAAGGAGGGACTTTCTGGGAATCCCAGATCTCGGAGTAAAACAGTTATCGCGATCACGCTGATCTTGCCGACGCGTAGGTGGACAATCGGTCCCGTCAGAAGTGGAGTGAGAAGGCGTGGGTTCTGTGTGTGGAATGTATGTGGAATGTAGGCCTGATTACTGGAATGCTGGGTGGAATGCTGGAATGCTGGGCTGTACAGTGGGTCGCGGCCCGCTAGTCCAACTCCACCACAGATTCACTGACCACTCCACCAGACCACAGGGTCATTAAGGAAGCATAAGGCAATGCGGAATATTACGGGAACGCGGCAGCGCTAAGCTAAAAAAACAAAAATCAAACAGAAAAGACCTTAGTGCTGCCCTTCCAGCCTGCGTGTCGTCTGTACCGCATTCCGCAGGCCCTAGATGCAGACACCGCGTGGCTTCCCGTCCTTACATTCTAGCTGTACTGTCCAACTCACTGCGTGACAAGTTAGGCGCGATTGCAAGATCTCACATATACTCCGGTCCGAGACTGTGCCTCCCGCTCCGACGATCACGGCCACTAGCTACTAGAGCGTCAGGCTTTCAGACACCGAATTGTTGGGACCACAAGCTGTGGGATCGTGGGACATGCCCCGCTGAACTCGCCATACTTTGAGAGAACCCGGCTCCGGACGGAATGTGGCATGTGGGACGACCGCCACACGGCTCGCGGGTCCATTCACTCAAACAGGTCGAGGCAAGCATACTTGTAAAAACCCTTGCATCCCGGCAATGTCCTCGGCTCTCCGTAATCTGATACTGCACCATGGGCTGGTGGTGCGATATTAACCGGTTTCATAGCCCCGGTGAATGATGTAAAGTCGAAGCAAGGGCCCCATTAAAAAGTCGAAGCAACGCAGAGGCATGCCCACTGAAGTCTGTAGTATGGGTGGCGTCATGGACAGTTTGTCTCTGTTATCGTGTCTGTATCTCTCGCGCCTACTGCTCACAAAAAGCCTCTGCTTGGCATCGGCTGTGGGTGCGGCTGTGAGTGGCTTGAGTTGCCAAAGTACTTTATTCTTATTGTTTACCTCAAGAGTACGCAGTATTGATTTGCAGGTCATCCCTACTGATCTCGTACGTATCTCGAGTTCTGGCCACGTTCAATCATTCTGCCGCTGTAACGCTCCAGTCCACTCGCCACCATCGAGCAAGCAGGCGCCTTTAGTTATTGGTGGTGGGTGTCCACTTTCTCGCTGATGTTTTTTCTTTTTCTTTTTTTTTCTTCTTTTCTTTCTTTTTGAATTGCGGAGATTTCATTCTTGTTTACTTGATATTTCCAACTATTCTTTTTCTGTCAGCGATGACTGTCAGCAATGACCCCACGAGAGGTGAATCTGAGCATGCATTGGTTCGTGGACGCACTGTATGAAGTAAAGGATGGATGTGTGTGGTTCATGGTTGACGTGTGATGTGCGGTGGATATGTGGCACTTTTGGTGCCACATTCGCCTCGTCACGCAGAACAACCGAAGATCAGCTGATCAAGTGATCACCACTACCTACCATGACCGAGTGTTTCATTCTTCTTACTTCACTACGTACACCACAGCTCTCTGACCTCTTTTTTTTTTTGTTCCTTTCCTACTCCGTTCCAGATGCGGTCTCATCTACTCAGGATGCAAAAACAAGGCCCTTGCCCGGATTTGAACCGAGGACCACTCCCAGACTTAAGATGCTTCTGCAACCCTAAGAGAGTATGATAGCCACTACACCACAAGAGCCACTGGAATTTGGGTTTGGCGGCTACTGCGCGACGCGTCGCCAGACTCGCTGGCACGTCTCTAACGACAGTTGGTGTTGAGCAAGACTGCTGTAGGAGGCGCGTGTGTCGAGATAATCACTGGCGGGCTTTGTTAGATTACTTTATCGAAAGGTTTTCCTCTCGGCAGCGTGCGGAATACGACTCGAGCTAGCCCCAGTCGACTATCCACATGTGAGCATTTCTCCCAACTTCTCTCGCAGACTTCTCGCAGACTTCTCGCGACTCCTCGCGACTCCTCGCGTGTTGCAGAAGACCGGAACTGAACTAAACGGACTCCGGACTGGGAAGTTAGATCTCATTAGCAGACCAAGGACCCACTCCACGTTCATCATCTGAGCGCCCTTACCCCGCGTGTCGACGGTCTGTAGCCTGTTGTATGAGGAGTCCACGACTTCATGTGCGGGGGACAGTTGCCAAAGTCGTTTAAGATGGCCGGGCACTGGTCATGTATGGAAGGGAATGCGTTCATGGTGACCTTCATGTCTGCACAATCCATCAGGCGTAAGTCGTTGCTATCAATGAGCTACATTCACTCCTGATCGTTCCCCATCATCCGTCAGCCGTCAGCTTCAGCGTCAGTGCGTCAGGCATCCCCGCCCGCAATTGCTAACCGTTGCATACACACATAGAATAACAGCTCAGCAGGTAATGGCACATGAAGGGGGTGGTGGTTGTGTCTCGCGTGATAGTGGTCGTGGCGTGGACGAACGGGTACTGCACTGGCATGGGTGGTAACTCGCGATTCGGCGGGGTATACTTGACAATGTTCGTTCTGGTTCGTAGGAGGTGAGTGATAGGTTCTTAGTTCTTTAATGTGAGGCACTCCTTTTCAGAAGGCGATGCGCATGCCGGTCTCGGTCGGCGCCTCGATCCACAGCTTGCGCGCGAGGGCGGCGCCGTCAGCCGTCACTTTTACGAGGAAGCCGAGCGTTGCGAGGTCGCGGCGGCACATGGGGCATGTAGATGCCGCGGGAGTGTTGAGCCATGTCTGCGGTCAGCTGGAGCAAATGAACACAGCTACCCACCTCGAGGCACGCTTCGTGGTACATGTGCTTGCACGCAGTGACGGCGATCTTGTCGTCGGGCGAGTACTGCCGTCAGCTCAGTCGCAGTCCATTCCACTCACGTCATCCTGGCACACGGCACAGCAGTCGTCGCGCTCCATACCATCCTCATTGACATTGGTCCAGGTGATGCGCTTGAGTGTGCGCATAGCGAGTGCGCGCCGATGCGTGCCAGGCATCTGGAGGACGACCATGGAGATGCGCTTGACGGCCGCGGCGCGCTCAGTCGAGTTCTGGCCGGAGAGAATGCGCAGCCCGTCAGGCAGCTCGTGAACGCGGACCGGGCGGGGAACGCCAAGCGGGGGAGCTCCGCTTTCCAGACTGTGCATGACCGCCGGGTCCGCCGTACCCAGAAGGTGGCGAAGACCAATCGGAGAGCGCTGTGGGACCGCGTTCCGCATATCGTTATCGGGGCGAAACCTCCCAATATGTCCATTGCCCGCGAGTGGTGTGATTGTTGGGCCAGTGGTCCGGGTGGCACTGAAAGGAGTGCCTCCGGATCCTGTAAGATCCCCGTAGTCACGCGCAAGCTGTAGGACGGGGTCCGTAGTAAAGGTCCGGTCGTCACGGGCGGCTTCACGGGTAGTGCCCCGCGCAGCTGTGCCGGCCATTGGTACTCGAGGACGAACGAGGGGTGTGGGATTGGCGTTCTGCAGGGTGTGGGAAGAATCGAGCGCTGCGTCGCGGGTGGCGTTTCGACTTTCAACATGACGTGTGTCGGGGCCTGTCTCTCCCGGCTGCAGGTCCTCCCGCATACGAGCTTGCCGGAGGTGGCGGATCACGCGGATCATGTTCTCCTCCGCCACGATTCCCAGAGGCGCGAGTGGAGCGGACGTGTCTTGACCGTCGCCTTGGGCCTGATACCTCGCCCACAGCTCGCGCTCGAGGAGGTTGGTAGTCACGAGAAGATGCTCTATGTGCTCCATCTCCGCCTGGCGGTCGAAATGAGCCTGGCCAGTGGTGTCTCCAGCCCGGGTGCCACTGTAGGGAGCGGTCGCAGCAATGGGAGCAGCCGAGGCAGTGGGCACAGTAAGGTGAGTAGCGGAAGTCGCGGAAGAAGTAGCTGTGGGAGTAGCCGAAGTGGCGGCCCTAACCTCAGCCGTGGGGGAAGGAACGGCGGAACGGGCCGTGCGTGTGGGAGCTGCAGAGCGGAGCATGTTGAGGGAATTCACCAAGCGCAGCGGACGCAGACCACCAGTATGCGGACGGGAGGTTGCAGACGGCGCGGCGGTCGTCGAGCCCACCAGCGCAGGGCTCAAGTCCAGCATGTGCACATCCTCTTCTGACGACTGGTCGGGCCAGGAGCCGAGTGACCCTGGCCGCGTAGGGAACCGGGGAGGCCGCCCGGCATATGGTCCGGTGGCATGACCCCTCGTTGTGCCAGCTGGCCTCGTACTGGAGGCGCCCGAGGGGGATCCCATAGTTGTGCGAAGAGATCGAGCTGTAGCCTCGCTACGCGCAGCCGACGTGCGCCGCAGGAACTGAGTTTCCGAGTCCACCCCGTGCCGCGCCACATCGTATAGCTGTCCGAGCTGTTCGCGGTCCTCCTGCGACATGGTCAAAAGCTGGTCCACGCTGAAGGGTGCGGTAGAGGAAGGGTTGGAGGGGCGGACCGGACCCGTACGATTCCGGGTGCGGGCGTTGTCGGTCTCGCGTGGGCTCGCGTTTCCAGAAGACTCCTGCGCAAAGTGAACTTGGCGGGAGGACTCGGTGTGCTCTCGAGCGCCCTGCGGTTGGCCCCGAGGGACAGGCATATCCTGCTGCATGTCCTGTTCGCGGGTTGCCTGGTTGACGTCCTGGGTCCAGGAGAGAACACGGGCGAGGGCGGTCTCGCTGCGCCACAACGGAAGGGGCGAGCGCTGGCGGGCCGGGGCAAGACCTGGCTCGGTCGTCGTCGTGGAAGAATCCGCGGCCTGCTGTGTCGCCGCTGGATGCGACGATCCAAATGTCGAGGCTGTCGTGGATGTATTGCCAAAAAACAGATGGGAAGGGGCAACAAGCCTGGGGCCCATATTGTCCTCTGCGTGGAGGCGGACCTCCAAGTCGCCGAATGACGGTATGGCATCCATGCGGCGCGAATGGGATTCCGGGGCTTCCTCTACGTCAGTCGGAGGGAGAGCGGAGCGTGTCACCGAGATGTCGTGCGCCATGGGCGGGTATGGTGCGACGAGGTGGTGTGACCTGGTGGTGGGGCTGGAAATTGCGTTTACGCGATGGTGGGAGGGGCGATTAAGCCGCACAGTGGCGGCAATGTTGACACTGGTCCATCCGGGCCCACTGTGGGAAATGTTGCTGGGCCCACTGATGGTGGTATTGACGGTCCCATTGGTGATGCTGCTGGGACTCGGAGTAGTGGCCGGAGTGGGCGAAGGAATCGAGATGGCCGCATCTAGGGAACGAGTGGGAGTAGTGGGAGTGTTGTTCGGGGCACCCGTGACGTCATATCCAGATGGCCATTCGGACGAGGCCGGTGGGAGGGATCGAGTGGTCGAAGCGTGAGCGTGCGTCGTCGTCGCAAAGCCGCGTGCGGTTCGGGTGCTGGAGCGGGGCCTCCGCGTCGATTGCTCTGTCGATTGCACCGATTGTGCCGAGGCCGCGCCAGTAGCCAGGGAGATATGGGCGGACGTGTGTGTGTTTGATGCGTTGCGAAGCTGCAGACGCACAGGCCGGTCCGACAACGGCCGGCTGAAAGCAGATGCTGTGGAGTCTGCGGTTCCATTGCGAGCGTAAGCACGAACAGTGACGGTGGGTGGGGGTGGGGCTGTGAGTGCCGCGGCGGTATGGTCGGTGTTGTCGACAGAGCTGTTCAATCGACTCGTGGGCCCAAGCTCGCTGTACAGGCTTCGCCAGTCGCTCGTTGCAGAAAAACTGTTGTGTGCCGCGGTGTTCGGCCGAGGATACGCGGCGGCAGGGGTGGATAATGGGCCGTTCTCGGTGAGTGTTCCGGTGGGCGTGCTTGCTGGTGAAGGCGTTGGCGTGGCGTTAGCCCTGGCTCTGGCTCTGGCTATGGCACGGTTGTGGGCATAGAGTGGGTCATGGTGGGGGTGGTGGAACGTCGAACCGCTAGGAACCGAGGTCTGAATACTGGTGTTGACGCCTGGAATGGGGGTGTTGTTCATACCGTCGCTGCTGCTCGACCTGCCTGGGATAGGCATCGGTGATGGCGGCATGGCCGGCTGTAGCTGTGCTGGTGCTGGTATTGATGTTGGTTGTGCGGGAGGGATGTTAGCGTTGGAGATGCTGTGGAGGGAGGTGGGAGGAGATGAGAAGGAGAAAGAAAAGGGAGGAGCACGTTCGCCGTCGACGTGCAGAGGTCTCTGATGGTGAGCAGGTGTGTGAGCAGTATGAACAGCGTGGGCGTGCGAGTCATGCGTCGTGTGTGACGGCGAGTGCGGTTGTAATTGCGAGTGTGCTGCCGGCGTGTATGTGGATGTGAGATGGGGGTTGCTGGAGATGTTATTCGAGATGTTCGAGCTAGAGATTGTAGTGATGTTGGGGATGCTCGACATGGGCGCGACGGCGTGTGTGCGTCGAGCAGGAGGCGGGCCGTGTGTGTGTGGGTAACCAAGACCATTTCCGAGACCATGACCATGACCAAGACCACTTGCATGACCAGGGGACGGGGGGCAATTTGTGCTATGGGGGCTAGCGCGGCGCTTGTTCGACTCGGGCCCCATGTCGTCCTCGCGCCGCTTGCGCACGCTGGGCGTGGACGACGACGATGCCGAAGTGTTGGCGGACGGCGGCGTCGATGGCAGATAGAGCTGCTCGGCTGCCAGCGGGTGTGCGAGCGAGGGTTGCCCCGGGGGTGTCTCTTCAATGTCCATGGCAGGCGGTGGGAACGATGGAGCTGGAGCTGAAGCTGGAGCCAAAGAATATGTGCAAGTGGAAGTGTAGGTGGTGGCCAATGTCGACGGCCCAAGAGGTGTACATGTACAGACGCCAGCGCTCGGAACTCGACTAGAGGACGCAAAGGACCCGCTTCTGCTGCCAGAGTAGTATGTCGCAGATGGAGATGGAAGTGCAGCACATGCAGCGTATCCACCCGACACGGCAGGTCGCACAAGTCCCAGAGGTCTCAGAGGTCCCACCACGGTGTTGCCTAGGCTGCTGGGTGGCGGCACTGGCGGGGGCGCGTTGCCGCGGCTCTGCGGGCTCTGCGGCACGGAGGGTGCAGGCGGCGGTATGTGCGGCCGTGAGCGTGTGCGATCGAGCGGGGTGCGCGTGGAGACGGCGATGGAGTGGTGTGGCGAGGCCGAAGTGGCCGAAGTGGTCCGGGTGGAGCCGTCGCCTCGGCGGCTGCTGATGATGGTCCGAGGCACAGCGCTTGGTGGGTTCGTTGCGCCAGCGCCAGCGGCGGTTGCTGCAGTGATTGCTGTTGCCGAGGCGGCGGTGGGTGGAGGAATTGCGATTGTATTTGTATTGTCGTTGTGCTTGTGCGTCTTATTGTCCAGACTCTGCCTCTGATCCAGACTCTGACTCTGATTGCTCGTCGTCGTGCTGCTCGCCGCCACCCCAAACCCCGCTCTTCTTGCTACAGGACAGAAGGGACGCAGAGCCGGGGCACCGGGCGATTCGGGCATGCCGTCGGGCCGTGGGCTCGTGACACTGTGTAGGGAGACGTAGGGTGTGGCGGATACCGCTTTGATGGTACGAGCTGGCTGGGCGCGGGGCGATGCGAGATGCGTTCCGTTGTTCCGCTGACAGCGAGGACAGAACGGACACGGACAATGGAGGGCATGAAAGGGGGTGGGGACAGTGGGGGGACAGGTCACAACAAATGATTCTGTGTCCTTCTTGTCTCTTCGTGATGCCTCCTCTCTCTTGTCTCTCTTGTCGTCTCATCCGGGGTCCCCCCCATTCTTCTCTACAAATTGCCCCGTGCCACTCATGTTTCTCCTGCATTTCATTGTCTCCCTCCATGTCTCGCCGCGGTCTTGGCCTTACCTGGCCATACCCCTTCCCCCATACCCCGCGTTATCCCTGCATCCCGAGCCGAGGCTGCAGAAGCTCAGAACCGGAACGAGCTTGCAAGCTTAGGACCGCTTAGGAGCTTGTGCTGTACACTGACCTCGCGACCCCGTGGCCCATGGTTCCATGCCGTTGCCCGCATTAACCGTGATGTGTGTCCAAAATGAGAGATACAATGCCATGTCATCATCCGCTTCAGATCTCCAAAGCTCCAAAGCTGCCCACAATACCGCCCATACCCGTCGCTCTTACACAGGCACTGCAGCTGGACTAATTGCTTGCCACCCGGGAAGCGTCAAGCATGCCCGAATGCCGGGTCCTTCGCGCCCCCCTCGCTCTCGCCGATCTCGCCACGATCCGGTGCCTCGTGGGCTCGGTACGCTACCTCGGTGGACCGGATAGGCCTCAGTGTGGCCCCTGCAGTGAGAGCGAGAGAGGGTTATCCACGCGGCCGCGAGGGTAGCTAGGGTAGTAACAACCATATCTTCGTTCGCTTGCGGCAAAGCAAGAAGCGGCGAAACGGTTGACATACCTCGATACCCCCCGAGATAGCATTGAGGGGTGACGCGGGTACGCGGCGACGGGCGCGGCGATAGTGATATGACGATATGACGATAACACAGCAGGCACTAGACCGCCGAGATACGGATACGGATACAGATAGAATGATAGCAATGCGTGCCGAGAGCTCGGTCTGCGGGAGGCTGCAGCTGTGACCTGGGAGCTGGGAGCCTGCAGCGCCTGCCCGCGTGTCCGCGTGCTGGAGATTGCGCGATTTTGTCTCCCCTCTACAAAGTACTACAACTGCAGAACTCGGGGCTCCCAGAGATCCTCACAACCCACCTCTACCCACCAGAGGTGGGACAGAAAAAAAAAATGAGAGCAAGTGCCCGAGGTACAAGCGAGCGCCAAGCCCGCCCCCACAAGGAAATGTATAAATACTATAGCCATCGCGGCGCCAAGCTACGTGCAATGCAAGTGTCAAGTGATGAGGAAGACACAACCGTACATGGTTTGCATGCCGCTCGATAATACTCTGGCAATCTGACATGGCCGCCCTGATCGACTCCAGAGGAAAAATGAACACGCGACGAGGGCCCCCACGCGGCCTGAATGCCGATGCCGACGGACGCTCCGTGTGCCGCTTGTGCTCCTTTCCTCTCTGCCCCGGGTTCCAGCAGTCCACAGCGGGCATAAGCTCGGGTTAGCGTCGGCGCTGACGGTCACACGACCTCCTCGGATCTAGAGCGTACGGTTTTATCTGACCCGGTTCGACCTCCATGACTTCAAATGCTCGACTTTTTCCTAATTTGACTCGCGACGATCAGGCCCGCAGGTCCAGAGATACAGAGGAGCACATGACAGCGGACGCAGCAGCGCAGCAGCACCCATGACGCGATGACAGGTGACCCGACTCGCTCACTCCGATATCCGCATCCATCTGGGTCCAGCAATCTCCTAGATACCCCGACACGGATACCGACGCTTTGCAAAGCCGATCGCGGACGGCACTCCGCAACGTCCACAGCGTTCCCGGCCCCCGGCACACAAAGGGCATGCATACTATAGAGACCAAGACAGGCTGCACAGTGACCGAGGGAATCGGGAGGCGACCTAGGTGTGGGCTAAAGACAATAATGGGTAGCGGTAGCGGGCATTCGTTAGGGGTTGTACGCGGGTCGTTACAGCTATAGCAGAAAGATGGGGTCCAGAAAAGGAATGCTGGAGGGATGGGTATCATAATCGCCGGGTGACATCGATAGGCGGAGGGTGATATCGCGGGGCAGTGGGATGACAATGTAATGGTATCGGTGTTATCGCGGAGGTAATCTCACGATCGTGATGGTGACGATGCACCCGGCACCAGGAATAGCACACAATTAGATCCGGTTCGCCGAGCCATTCTTGGCCGGCCCACTTGGGGGCGTGCGCAGGTGGTCAGCCGTCTCGTTGACAACAAACGACGTCTATTGTTTCAGTACTCGTACTCCACGGAAGCGAACTCAATTATCGACCAGGTTGAGCCCGTTATCATAGCTGTTCTCCACTCACAACTTGAGGCAGGTAGGCACCAGCGCCGAGGTCGAGGCTCCACAGGTCGTCGAACACGGATACACCGTTGTATCCTCCAGAGATGAAGATACGCGCGTCGTGGAGAATCGCGACGTGGTAGCCTCGTCCTGGCGGCGCAATACCGCGGGGAATCTTCGACTCCCACGCGAGCGTCGTGAGGTTGAACAACAAGACATCCTGAGCGTACGTCTGGCCGTTGTGTCCGCCGAGGATAAAGAGATACGAACCGACCTGTGTTGACGTGTGCGACAGGCGGTTGTGCTTGACCTCGGTGTTGACAAGCGTCCAGGTGAGTGTTTCTGCTGTCAGCTGCGTCTGGAAAAATGCTTCCCTCTTCCACACCACTCACTCAGATCCAACACATGTACGTCTGCAAAGCTGGCATGGCCGTCGCTACCGCCAAAGACAATCATCTTGTCGCCGACGAGGTTGGCGGTGTGGTAGCCTTTCTTGTGCGGGACGTCACCACGGGTCCGCCACTCCTGCCATGTGAGGCGGCTGGCATCGCTCACGTCGAGCGCCCAGACGTCGTTGAGAGCGGCCTGGCCGTTGCCGCCGCCAAAGACGACGAGGTAGTTGCGGTACAGAACCGTCGTGTGTGCACGCCTAGGCGGAGGGAGCTGGTTGCGCGGGGATGCAATTGCCGGCCGGCTCCAGCGGTGTGTGATGGTGTCAAACACCCATACATCATTCGAATATGTCGGGCCGTCACCACCTCCAAAGAGATAGAGCTGGTCGCCAACAAGGGTGGTGGTGTGCGCGCGGATCGGGGGGAGCGCCTCGCCGTAGGGCTCAATGGTGGTCCATTGGAGCGTCTCAGTGTCAAAGTGGGCGACGCCGCGCCAGCATGACCGTGCGTCGACGCCGCCGATAAACCAGATCCGGTCGCCAACGAGTGTTCCGGTGTGAGCGCGTAGTGCCTGTCCTGGTGGCCGCCCATGTGCAGACACCGGCGAGTAATACATGGCACTTGCAGGGGCACGGGCCACTTTGGCGGATGGTAGAACAGGGTCCAGCGCCCCGTCGTTCTCTGGATCCGTGGTGCCCGTGGCGTCGGTGCGCTCACGCGCCTTGGGAGGGCGGCGTGCGCGCCCGTCGCCGCGCTCGCGGCCTTCTCGCGGTTCTCGAGACCGTTTGCTTGGCTCATCCGCTGCACTCCCATCACCACGCTCGCCGTCCTCCTTTTCGCGCCGGACACTAGCGTTGGCCACCCCGCTAGGCTTGCGGCTGCTAACGCTTGGTCGACGGCTACCAGTCGGTGCTTGCGGAACTGCGGGGGCAGCAGGCGAGGCCGAGGTCGGAACACTTGGCTGGGGAGAATCATTCGGCCCGCTGGCACTGCGCATCGAAGGGCCAGGCCCCTGCGGGGGCGGGTTGGCAGAACCGTTGGCAGCGCCAAAGCTTGGGGTCGATTGCATGGGTGTGTTTGATGATTGAGGTGTCAGAGCCTGGGTTGAAAGATTCATAGCACTCGCCAGCGCGGCGGGCGAGTTACCAAGGGTGAAGTCTCGGTAGCGATGGGCGCTGCGGGCTGGGACAATTGGTGCAGCAGAGGCAGGGGAAGTGACGTTGGATCCGGAACCCGAGACCGGTGACGGGCTGTTGGTAGAAGTGGCGCCCGATCCCGGAGGGGAGGTGTCGAGGCGGGCAGTGGTATTAAAGGTATGGTCGATGGGTGGAGGCGCCGGTGATGAACCGTTTACAGGCAACGAGGATATGCGTGCTGTCATCGACTGGACCTCGCCGGCCGTCTGTTGTGTCGTCGCCGCGTACTTGAAACCAGGTGTACGGGGGGATACGGGACGCGGAAAGAGACTGGACCTAATGGGCGAGATTGGCTGCGGTGCGTTGATCTCAGCCACACTGTTGCTTATCGGCGAGCGGATTGTGTTGCTCGGGGGGATAGATGAGGGAGTGTCTGCCGGGATGGAGATGGTGGTGCCAAAAAGAGCTGACGAGAGCGACGAGTCGTCAACAATAACCCTTGCGAGGCTGGGGAATGTGGTCGCCGAGCTGCAAATCGTGTTGACCGAACTGCTTTCAGGCGGTTCCGGGGTGGACGATGAGGCCTTGTCTGTGCGACGGAAAGACGAGCGCGTCAGAGTAGGGAGGCGACGGAAAGTACCAGAGCCGGGCAGCGAAGGGCGGCGAGCTGGAGAACAATGTTAGATGCCAAGGTGCAAGGTGACAGTGTGAGACGAGACGATGTGGTGGAAGGAGGGAATGCGGGCGTGGGTCAAGGTGGAACAGGGCGGTCCCCGCGGGCAGGGACGACGCGTGGTGCGAGCAAGCAAGGCGTGGGAGGATTGCGCGCGCACGACAGCAAGTGTGGATGTGGAGGTGATGAAGTGGCTGGCGTGGATAGCGAAGAGTGTGGTGGTGATGGAGGGAAGAGAGATGAAGATGGATGGAGGAAAAAGAGTAAAGAGAATGAAGGAAGCGAGATGAGACGAGACAAGACGGTCCAAGACAACGGGAAAAAGAGAGAGGGAAGAGAGAGAGAGAGAGAGCGGTAACGGCAACAGCGACAGCGACAACAGCAACCACCGTGACGAGCAAGGAGGCAGGCCAGGCAGGAAAGAGAGCAAAAGCCACCCAGCGCCAGCGCCCGAACGGCACGCCAACGGCCCAGCGGGCCAGCGCCCGCCCCGCCCGCCCGAGCCAGGAAACAGGCAGCCCTGGGCCAGCGCCCCCGAGCCCGGGATGTGCCTTTCCTCCTGTCCCACTTTACCAAGAAAAAAAAAAGCCCCCTTTTCCCCTTTTCCTCCCTTTCTTCCCAGGCCCCGCCCGTTTTTGGATGGACCAACTCTGATGCACAAGGGGCACTGAATAAATCCACAAAGGAGGACAAGTGGGATTGTGGCCTTGTGGGATGGGGGGGCAGTGTACCGGACACACCGGACATCGGCAGGCCGCCACCATGTCTGAGTGCATGCATGCGTGGATGCATGCCTCTATGCATGTCCTGCATGGAACACTTGCATGCGGAGCGGCACGCAACCGAGGGTGCGCGTGTGGAGAGGCGGACACGGAAATCTAGGATCGAGACGCGTTCGAGTGCAAGGCTGGTGCGGATCGGCGTGCGGATCATTGGAGGTGGATCAATGGATCGGCGGACGCTGCTGATCCACATTGCATTCTAGGATCCCATGCAGAATCGGGGATCCGCGATGCGCCGATCCATACTCAGCTAGGCGCTAGAAGCCAGTGCGTGCACTGCAGTCCAGTCATCTCCAGTCAGGCCCAGTTGGGCAAAGGGCGCGCCCCAACACGACCTGGCTGCCAGCTGTCAAACAGCGAGCACTGTTGTTGCGCGCCGCGTCGCTGTCTTGCTGTCTTGCTGCCGCGGTTTCCGTGTGTGGCGTATGTTGCGCCACCACACGCCACGCAATGCACCTCCCAGTTCCTGCAGCCCGCAGCAGCTAGTCGGCAGCTCGGCAACAGGCACACGATGGCGCCGACAGGTGAGGAACAGCGAACAACGGGCGACAGGATCGAAAAGCAAGAGCGTCGGAACGCAGCAAATCTCGCAGAGCACAGCGCGCAAAGCAGCGCCAACAGCCGTCAGGACTCGTCGAGCCCTTGCTCGTCTGCTGAGAGACCATCGATCCCTCACGCGCCTTCATCCCTGCCCTGCTCCGGCTTGGCATTTCACCTGCAATGCCCATGTCCAGGAGCGCACTCTGTCATATCTATCCTCCGAATCGGCCACTGAATTCACTCATTCACTCACCTCCGTTTGTCTCCATGCTGGGTCCGGCCGACGCGAACGACGCCCGGGCGGTCGGTGGCGGGTGGGGGTGGGGTGGGGCGGGGTGAGGCGGGGGTGAGGTATGTGAGGAATGGGACAATGGAAATGAGAGTGGGGGTGAGGAGCGAGAATAGGGGGAAAAGGAAAGCGACGCGGACAAGATTAAAGAGGTTACTAGGAGTAGGTGACTAAGTGGGTGACTAGGTGACTGGATGACTAGGTGGAGTTGGAGGACAAAGAAAAGTGAAGCGGATGAGGTCGCTAGTGAGTCACTGCTCGTTTGCAGCGATAACGGTCCTGGCGGGAGATAAGAATGTCGTAGCGACTTGAGAGTTGAGATTTGAGCGGTGGCGATAAACGAGAATGCAATAGCGTATGCAGCAGAGAATGAATAAGAAGAAGAACGAGAAGACCAGAGTAGTGCCAAGGTGGTAGGAAATGGGCCCCTAGTCGGGAGCGGGAGTGGTTTATAGTCTATAGAGGGTAAGCGGTGCGGCGGGACACGTCAAGTGCGAGCAAGACTAAAAGCGTGGTGGAGCTGGTGAAAGCGTCCGACGCGTCGCGGGAAGGTTCCTGTGCTCCTGGCTACCTGGGGATTTGACTCCCAAGGTGCGTGTCTCGGATCAGTCTTCGGAGTGCGGGACGGGACCCAGGGGCGAGAGGGGACCCAGAACTGAAGAGAGTAGAAAGGCAAGTGTCGTGTTGCAAACGCTGTGGACCTGGTGGATCTGGAAGGAGGGGATTTGGATGTCTGCGAAGAGAAAGTCTTTGACTATGTCTAGCATGTCTTGCCCATCGCTGGGGCGGCGCTTCGCATTGCATCGCTGCATTGCTGAATACGCTGGATGATGCGTGTAAAGAAGCGGGAAGCGGGAAGCGTCATTGACAAACGCAGGAATCAAAAAGTGGACGGGAAGCTCAAATGCACAGACGACGCGTCGCACATCCAACCCTTCTCCGAGCTCGCTGCTGCATCTCTGGCTCTCTCAAGCAATGCAAGCAACCTACCTGACGCCGTCCATATCCTACTCTCCAACGCCGCTCGTCATCATCTCGACATGGGAGCCCACTCGCTCAGAATGCATGCATCTTCCCTCTTCGTGTCCTCGAATCTCGTTCTATTAGAGTTGCACCGGCCCGGTCCCCCGCCGGCACAGGCACGCCAGCAAGGATCCCAAGGAACCTTGCCGGGGTTGCCCTTCCCAGAGATTTTTGCTCCCTCACCTCCAATTGCACTTTCACATGCACTCCGACAACTTCCAACTCTCTCACACCCACGACTCCGATGCATCCCAGCACGGCCTTCCACCTGCGCACGGAGACGGCCCTCCTCTCAACGCTGTACACCCGCTCGCGGGCGCAGCACCGCGCCCAGCTCTTCCTGCGCAACATGGAGGAGGTTCTCCGTCTCGCGAGAAGAGTCCTCGCGCAGCTCGAGCTAGAGCCCGTCAACAACACATCCTCAGCGCCAACATCCCGCGCATCCTCGCCAAAGTCATCAACCCCCATCCCACTCGCACCGCTACAGCCCCTAATCACAAAAGTATGTACCCCTTCATAACTCCCACCTAATGCCAGCTCCTCATCGCCCTCCTTTCCGCGGGGCGCGCGACGCAGCGCATGCTCGCGCTCGCGCACTTCGTGCCCCTCCAGACGCTGCTTGCGGGTGTCTATGGGCGGCTGTTCGCGGTGGCAATGTATCTCGCGCCGATGGCGGGCGTTGATGGCGCGCGAGTCGTGCAGGGCGAGGTCGAGGGCAAGGGGGTGGAAATGGGAAGGGATGTTGCGGGGATGCAGGAAGGACAGATGGGAGGGATGGGGGCCATGGGGGAAGTGCTGGCGAGAGAGGTCGTGGGGGATGTGGGAGAGAAACTCGAGCGACCGAGAATCGACATGGCAAGCGGCGAGCGCTCCGTGGGGGAGATCTCCACGGGTGAGACGAAAGCGCGAGAACCGGCATCCAAGTCTAAGTCGAAACTGGAGTCCAAACCGGAGTCCGAACGACAACGCGGAAGCGGAATCGAGAATCCTGCGAGGACAGGAATTTCGACGACTGAGGTGCCGAAGAAGAAGAAGGGGGAAAAGCGTGAGAAACGCGATGCGGTGGACGATATCTTTGGCGTCACAAAAAAGGTGAAGAAGGACAAGAGCAAGGAGGAAACGATGAGGATCCCCAAGGAGCGGACGGCCGAGACCAACAAGATTCTGCCTGGGAGCGAAAGCCCGATCAAGAAACGTGTCAAGACCGACAAGGGTGACAAGCCGCCGCCTGCGTCCAACTCGGATACCGAGCCCAAGTCCAAGAAGGTCAAGGACACGGACAAACCCAAGAAGGACAAGACCAAGAAGAAACGCAAAGACGCAATGGACGACATTTTCGGCTTCTAGCTGCACCACACATCGCATCGCACCCAACCATCACACATCGCACCACCGCACGCATCATACTCAACACTAGCATAGGCATAGGCAAAGGCATAGACAATATATACAACATGTAGCACTACAAGGACAACGTTTACTCTCTCGTACAATGATGATTAGAATCTCTGTTGCTTGATTTCTTAAATCTTGGATCTCTTTCCTTCTCCATTCACTCCTCGGGAATCACCTCGTCACAGCCCACCCCGAGCGTCTCCCACGCACTAACGAGCTCTGCGGCCGTCGGGCGCGCTTCGGGGGCCGCCTCGAGCATGGCGCGCAGGACGTCGCGAACGTCGTCGGGTACGCGCACGCCCTCGCCGAGGAAAAACATGGCCGGCGCGCCGTCGGCATACGGCTCGGCGGACGCCGGCTCGCCCGCAGATGGGACCGGCCAGTGCGGCGCGGTGGGCGAGGTGGGCGATTTGTAGATGCTCCGGATGGAGCTTGAGCGCGATACGGGCGCGTGCATGCGGAGCGAGGACGAGCGGGACACGGATCCGCCCGCGCCGGCCGGGGTGGGGCTCGGCGGCGGCGAGTCGCCTGCCCGCAACAAACGCTCCACAGTTGGCGGGTGCCGCCCCTTGACCCACTGGTGCCAGAGCTTGATCCCCGACGGGCTATCGTTCGCAGTCGTCACAACGTCGTCGGCGGCTTGGAGGCTCTCCGCGGATCCAACGCGCGAGAGGCGCGGGCGCTCCAGCGGGAGTGTACCCCGGGTCGGGGTGTGTTTCGCGATACGCAGGCTACCGCCGCGCTTCATGTCCGCGCCGAGGGCGGGTACGGGCTCTTCGCGGAGTGCGCTCGGATATGGCGAGTTGGAGCCGGCGGGGGTGTTCGCGCCCGTCTCGAGGATATCGAGGCGCTCGCGCTCCTCCCACGCCCAGAGGCCGCCGTTGCGCACGTGATGCATCATCTCGACGCGCCGGATGCCGCGGTACGGCTCGCGGCCCGTGATGCACTGGTAGAGGGTCGCGCCGAGGGCGAAGATATCGACGGGGAAGGAGAAAGGCGCGGTTGGGTCCACGAGCTCCGGGGGTGAGAACGGGAGCGTGCCGAGCCCGACGCCGTCGGTCGGCGGGTGCGCGGGGTGCACGAGCAGCGACGAGCCAAAGTCGCTGAGACGGATGTGCAGATCGGCCGTGAGCTGCCGTCAGTGAGAATCCAAGATATATCACGTACTAGGAGGTTGCTGGGCTTGATGTCGGCGTGCACGACACCGCGCGAGTGGACCCACTCGAGGGCCTCGGCGGCCTCGCGCGCCCAACGGCCCCAGAGCTGCTGTCCGACGAGGTGGGGCGACGTGCGGAGGAGGCGGTCGAGGGTGCCAAGGGGCGCGTGCTCAAGGACGAGTACCAGGCGCGCGCTCTCGGCCGCGACAGCAGCCGCAGCAGCGACTGTGCCCGGGGAGGACTCCTGTCTGCTGCCAGCGTAGATGGTTGAAGAGCGGGGGCGGCGGGCAGGTGAGCCGGCGAGGGCGCTGGGCGTGCCCGGCCCGCTCGTCGCGGGGCTGCCAGTGCTGCTTTCCACCGAGTCGCTTACGCTGCGGCTGTGCATTGTCGTGATCGAGCGCTGCACGCCCGCCTCCTCGTCTTCCTTGACTGCAATGAGCTTGATACAGTACACGCGCCCGCGGTCCGCATCTTTGCCAAGCGGCGAGCCTGGGCGCTGCCTGCGCGGCTGCCCGACGCGGTTGAGGAAGAAGGCTTCGCGGAGACCGAGCGTCTGACTTTCGCGGTCGGCGGCCAGTCGCTTCGCTGCACAAAGCGTCCATTCCGAGTCACCCGAACCGGATGCAGCAGGGGACGGCAAAGAAGCATCTGCGGTTCCATCGACGCGTCGATATGCCGCGAGGTACACACACGCGTGGCGGCCCTCTCCAAGGAGATAGTTCTCGTTCGGGTAGAGCCGTAGTTGGATGTCGTCAGCGGCTGGAGGCCGGGGGAGGGGCGGCAAACCCGCGGCAGCCTTTGAGGGTAGCAAGTTGGGGGACTGGTGGAGAGCGCGGAGGGGCCCGGCGGCTGTGGGCGACAGACAGCATGGAAAGTCGCCGTCGTCGCCGTCGTCCGGGGTGAGCGGGGGCGGAGAGGGCGGCGCGGGTGGTCTGGCCGGGAGGGCGCGTGCGCGGAGACTCGACGCCCGGGAAAGCGACAGCGGAGAGGGCGTGAATGCGTTGAGCCGGGGCGCGGGCGGGGGCGTGTCGGCTGCTGCGGAGGCGAAGAAGTTGGACGTCTTGGAGATGGAGGCTGGCGTGCTCGTGCCCGTTGTGGGCTCCGAGGTGGGGGACATGTGGGTCATGTGCGACATGTGGGCTGGGGTCTGATTCAGGTTGAGGAGGAAGGGGGAGGGTGAAGGGGATGCGAACGACTTGTGGAACGGGTCGGTTGGAGACGTGGGTGGCGACGCGACAAGCGTGCTCCTCACCATCGGGGCCATTGGGGACAGGCGCTCGGGCACGTCGGGGTGAACCGGGGCCGGGACGGTGTGGGAATGGCTCGGCGGCGGGGTCACTAACGGGGTGGGAACCGGCGGCGCGGGGGTGCGGCGCGGCGACCACGACGCGGGAGTGTGGAGATAGCTGCTGGACGGGCCGGAGGGCATGGGGCTCGGGGTGAGGGCGGGGGATGCGGTCGGCTGCTCGCGGAGCTGGGGTGAGTCACGCTCGCGGAGGAGCTGCGGGTCCGGATCGCGACGACTCGTGTTCGTGCTTGTGCTCGTGCCCGCGGCTGTGCCTTCCGCACTCGCGCCGTCGGCTATCCCGTGGACGGCCCACGTCCTCGCCTTGGACCCCCACCCAGATCCCGGGGACGGCTGGTCGCGCCCAAACGAGCCTTGGAGCGGGCGCGGCGGGGGGATCTCGGGGAGCCAGGACGTGTTGAAGAGGTCGTTGCGGGATTTCGGGGTGGCAAGAGGAATCGGGCTGGGGCTGTCGGCCGTCGACGCGCGGAGGGGGTATGCTGCGCCGGTGGCCTGCGGGGGTAATGGCACCGAGTGGACGCGATGGGCCATGGTGGTGGAATGGGCGATGGTGGGGAGCAAGAATGGAGTGGTAGCGTAAATGGGCAGTCGCGCAGTTCGTTGGGGATGGGGGGATGGGATATCCGTAGTACGTTTGTGCCACTAGAATAGCCTTGTGGCCATTTAATGGATTGTGGCTTACGCAAAATGCGAGTTGCTGCCCATCTGCTGTAGCCATGGAGATGATCCGCTGATCCTAAGAGCTCTTAGCTTCTAGTCCGCTGATCCGTGATCCTCGTAATGATCCGCAGGGGCCGAAATGGCGCCAGAAGAAGGCAGCAAGGCGAGCGCAGAAAAGCGCCGAAGTCGCCGATCCGACGAAGACGAAAGAGTCAGATCCGCGCTCGGCGGATCCGCTGCGGTGCGAGCAGAAGGAGTGGAGTTGTTTGTGGCAAAGTGAACCGAGTAGAGCGACATGATCTTGGTTTCTATTGATCCGTAATCCGTAATCTGACGCAGCTTGTTTGGTGGGCGGCCCGGCGCCTACGGGGCCTCGGGGGCCTCGAGACCTCGGGCCTCGGGGGCATGCACTCAAACCCAGGGGCTCGGGGCCTGCGAATGCTAGGACTACCAGGGCGACGCGGCGCCATGCCGCCAGCCTGCAACCTTGCGACCTGCCTGGCAACCTTGTTGACATCGACTCGTCTGCTCCGACGGCAACGGCAACGGTTCTCTCCACTGCGGGGACGCTCAGAGATTAGAAGATTAAATTTGCGCCGTCACCGGCGCAACCCCCCGCGCCGACGCACTCGTATTCCGATCGACTGATCGATGCAGACGACTCAATCAACAAGATACAAACTTGTTCAGCTGTGCTCAGTCTGCAGGGATCCAACGGCACGGCTGCGGGTACGGCTATGATTACGGCCTCGGACGCCCGCGCGGGCCGTGCTGGGTACATGTGATGTCGCAGCACAGCGCCGCACAGCGCCTAGCAGGTTCGAGCAGGAGCCATGATCCAGTGTGATCCAGGATGATCCAGTAGGAATCAGACAGCGGCAGGGGAGGAGACGCAAGTGGCGCCGTAGCCAACAAAAATCACTCGCTCACCGCTCTCTGTCTAACTCGCTCACGACCCCCCGCTCCGATTCGCGCCCTGCCGCCACCGTAATGTCTGCGAGTCTGCAGTCGCGTAGTGATCCAAATGGCCATTTGCCCATCTCTGCTCCAGCACCCTGCAATTTGTATTCCGGATCCCAACAGGATCTGGACCACACAGGGGCAGGAACCAAGGGGCCAAGGGGAAGCCAAGGGACCGAACTTAGTCCTCCTCTCCCACTCTGCTGTTCCGCTGCTCTGCTGGTTGGCTCTCGTCTCCCGATATCCCGATGAACGGCAAGCACGCCGCACATGACCTAGGCTGGGTGGATCTGTGGAGATTCCCGCAATGCTGTTTGTCAGGCACAAGCCGTCGCAAACCTTCGGCCCAACCCACCGGGGCCCGATGCATGCATGCAATTCGCGAATCTGGGAGCGCGAGCGAAAGCGCGGCGCGAGGCGACATGCAAACGCACATGCGTGCAATACACAGAGGCCGCAGCTCGCAGCTCGCCCGCAGTCGCAGCACGCAGCGCTAAGAGCCCCACGCCGAGGCCGAGGCCGTTACGCCTCTCCCCCCCCAACATTTCGGCTTCTTGCGTTCCTTCTTGCTGGCTGATTGCTTGTGCATTTTGCATCTCCCCCCTTGCTTCCATCTGCATGGCTCGAAATTACCGCGCATCGTCCAGGCCCCCAGACCCCACACCTGGTGAGTCACGATGACGCTCAAGTTTGGTCTGGGCCCGAGGGGTTGCTCGATTCGCGAGCAATTGAGCACATGAGCAACGCGCTGTCCACCGTCCACCCAGAGCTGGGACCGTGAGAACGTGTGTGGCACTGATTGTTTACTGAAATTCCGATGCGGATTGTCACGTGTTTTGCACTGCTGAGCATGCTCGTATGTTTGGTTCGGAGAGTACATGTCTGGGTTCGCAGGTAGATGGCCCTGCCACCCCAGTCCCGCATGCCGTTGTCAAGCGGCATGCACTGTATCTCTGTAGCGGTCCGCAACAGCGGCTCGCAGGCCGCGTTGATACAGCTCCCAGCCCCCAGTTCCAGACCCACTTGCCGTGCGATAGTCGCCGAGCTTGACCGAGGGCGAGGGATGCACCCCCTCGCGACCGCGCGACCGCATGACCGGGACCCCGGCACCAAGGGGGATTCGCGATGTTCGGTCATGGGCGAGCATTGTAAATCCGATCTCCGTCTGTTAGATGTGTACATGCATATCGCGGTCTTGCGAGCTGGTTGCGCGCTTGTGGTGCAAGTTGCTTCTTTCAGCACTGACCCGCCCCCCTAGCACTTCGGGACGGCGCGACGCGTCGTGGCGTTTCGTGCGCGCTGCTGTGCTCTGCTCTGCCTATCTCAACTATCTATGTTCACCCTCTCTCAGCCATGCCATGCATCACGACAGATGTTCGTTATTCGATGCTCGATGTTCGATGTTCGATGTTCGATGTTCGATGTTCGATGTCTATCTCTAGCTCGCTTGCTCATGCGTTGAACGCCGCCCATCTGCAAGTCAGCACTGTGTCATTTTCCGCACTCACGCCTCGGAAAGGGTGCCAAACACGCCGTTGGCAAGCATGCGCTGCTCGACGCTCGTGTCCCCCGCGCGCAGCTTGTCGGGGTGCAGCCGCGCCACGACCTTCATGTACTTGATCTTGACCTGTTTGTCCGTGACGAGCTCGTGCATCCCGACCTTGAGCCCGCCACTCAGGATCTCGTCCCAGAGCACCGTGTCGAGCGACGCGATAAGTGCGCGCAGGTTCGTCTCCTTGCCCTTCTTCCACGCCTCGATCCTGGCGTCCACCGCGTCCTTGAGCGCCGCGCGCTCCTCGTCCTCCTTCTCCGCGGCGGCGGCGGCCGCCCGCATCCCGCTCACAGCGGCGGACTTGGACACATCGACAGGGCGCGCCGGGGCAACGGGCTTGGGTGCCTTCGGGACCGCAGAAGTAGTCGCTTTCGGGCTCGAGACGGAACCACCCTCGATCATGCGTTTGGCGCGGCGCACGCCCTCGGACGCGAGCGCCTTCTGCCCCGGAGCCGGTGCGAGCGCCGCGTCAAAACCGAGCACGCGCTCCCAATCCTCGAGCGCCAGGCGCCACTTCTCCCCCATCTCGTACGCCTGCGCGCGCTTTACCGTGGCCTTGACGAGTGCGTCGCCGAGCTTGACGTCCATGTCGGCCGGCAACGGCGCCTCCTTGCTCGGGTGGTAGGTCGGGCCGATGATCAATATCGCAGCCGTGCAGTCTGCCACGGCCGTCACGCCCTCCCCAAGCTTGAGGCGTGTCGCTGCGCGGTTGTTGTGCAGTGTCACGAGGTGGAGGTGGCCCGCCGGCAGGGACGTGATAGCAGAAGTGTACGCCGCGTCCGCCTCGGCGTACCGCCCGAGCTTGAAGTGTTCGTTGCCCTTGGCCTTGTGCTGCGCCGCGGTGGAGGTCTGTGCCGGTGTGGCAGGCACGAGCTGACGTGGGGGAGGGGGAGTCGCGGCTCGCCGGGGAGTAGATGCTGGCACCGGGGACGCGGCACCCGGCGTGCCAGACGGAGTCGCACGACCGCGGTTCCGATGCCGCGAGACGTACTTCCGCGGCTCGTCGGCAAACAGGTTTTCGACGCGCTGCTTCGTGTCGGCGCTGGACGGGGGTGCCTGCTGCTGCGCAGGCGCAGGCTTCGCACGGCGCGGTGCAGGCGGAGAGGGGGGCATGTCGGTATCACGGAACTCGTCGCGGAAGCCAGAGCTCGACGCGCCCGCGTCATCGCCCCCGCGCTCCCGCTCCTCGGCCTCGACCATCCACCGCGGCCGTCCGTCCGCCGGCTTCTTCTTCGCCGCGTTCTGCGCCTCGAGTGCCCGTCGCTGCTCCTCGTACACCTTCATCGCGCGCTCCTTGCCCGTGTTCCAGAAACTCGTCGCCTTGGAGAGCATGCTTGCGCCAATCTCGGACGCCTGCGCCATGATCCGGTCGGCTTGCTCTGTAAACTCGTCGCCGCCGGGGTGTGTGGGCCGTGCGCTGGTGCGCTCGCCTCGCGAGTCGCGAGGGTCGCGAGGGTCTCGGCCGTGGGTATGGGGTGAGGCGCGGCCGCTCCCGCCGCCGCCTCCATTCCGCACATCACGGGGGCGGCGCCGGTCCTCGCGTGCCTGCATCTCGCGCGCGACGCGCTCGTCGTCCATCTCCATCTCGTCGTCTCCACCCTGCGCGAGCAGCGCATCAAGCGCAGCCTGGACGTCGAGGCCTGTCGGGGTCGCCGCGAGGGCGGCACGCGCCTGGGCAGGGGAGAAGCCCATCTCGACGATCTGGCCCACAATGTGCGGCGGCGGGCTGTCGACGCGCTGTGGTGGGCTGCTGCGCCGAGGCTCGCGTGCAGGGCTCGTGCTAGAAGGCTTCTGTCAGTGTGATCACGGCGCGCACGTACCCTGGGCTTGGCCGGGCGCCCAAACTCGCCGAGGAGATCGTCGTCTTCCGAGGCGTACTCTGCGTACTCTGTCGCTACGGGGGGGTTGGAGGAGACAGCCGCAGAGAGCGCATCGAGGTCCCACGGGTCCGCTGGGGCAGCAGCAGCAGCTGGCGCAGGGGACGCCTTGCTACGGGACGGCTGGAGGAGGCCGTCCAGCCCATCAAAGCCGCCCTTCGATGGGGACGGCTTGCTCTGGTTGCTCTGGGGCTGGGGTTGGAGGCCGGGTGTGTCCCAAAACGTGCCGCTCTTCGCGGGAGAGGGCGTATTCCGCGCCGAGCTAGAACTGGCGCTCGTGCTAGCAGGCTTGAGCGCAGTGGGGGCTAGGGTGGGGGCGAGAGTGTCGCGCTTTGAAGCCGCTGGCGTCGGCGCCAACGCCGCCGGGGCAGGGGACGTGCTTCCCGACGCCGAGCCGAGCTGCTTGTCCCAAAAGTCGCCGTGGTCCCACCGCCCGCGCTCCTCCTCGGCCTTTGCCTTGCGTTCCGCCGCGAGCTGGGCGGAGCGCTCCGCCATTGTGAGGTTGGTTTTCGGCTTGCCTTGTGTGGGACCGAGGAGGGAGGAGAAAGCGTCCCCACCGGCACCATTGCTGCCATTGCTCGCGGTCGTGCGTGGTGCTGGAGAAGCGGTCCCCGAGCCTGAGGGGCGGAGCGGGGAGGAGGTGCGTGTCGACGCCGAGGAAAGACTGTAGTTTGGCTTTGCGCCGCCCCCTGCTCGCGCGAGGGTGTCAAACGAGAGCGTGCTGCTTGCCCGCGACTGGGGCTGGGGTTGCAGTAGCGACTTTGCATTGCTGCCGCTGCTTCCTGGCGTTGCGGGGTCCGACCAGCTGAGGTCGAGGAGGTCGTCCATGTTGATTGGGACTGTGGTGGATGGAGACGTGGAGATGTGGAAGGTTAAACGAGAGGAGGTGGAGGTGTTTGATGGCGCAAGGGGAGAGAGAGCCCCTGACAGTCCCGATGTGCGATGTGATGGCGATAACAGACAGCGGATGCGCAGCCGCTCCCGCTCCACCTTTTCTTTCACCACCACCACCATTATCTGGATCCATGCACTCTCCCAGTTCCATCGGTCTATGTCATGCATGCAGAGGGTATCCAGATCCAGTGCTGATGCAACTACATTGATATTGGTATGGCCAGGCAGTGCTGGCTGGTGGCTTGTGGCTTCAGGGTGGCTGATAGCTGTATCCGGTGCAGAGGAATGTCACACGACGCGTGAAGCAGATGATTTCCGCTTCCGTATCCACCCAAGCCAGAACAGTCTTTGCCTCTATTCGTCGAGGAAGACGACACTGCATATTAGCACTCGAGCATTTCTGTGCACTGCAATCCCACTCACGTCACAGTCATGTCGTCGCGGAAGTAACGCGCCGTCTTGCCATGGAGAGAGAGCAGCTCTCCGCGGCGCTTGCGGTCCGCGCCGCCGAGGGCGTTGCGGATGAGGTGGGTCGCAGCGTTCTCGTCGCCCTCAAAGGCCCACGCGCCAGACTTGCGCTTGCCCTGGCCCGGTAGCTCCTGCACGGGGTACGGGCGCGGCATTGTCGGCGTGACGGGGATTTCGGTCGCCAGCGTCTCTTTGCTCACGTCTGCGCGCTTCGGGTGGGCGAGGTAGCCTGCCATGAGGAGTGCGGCCTCCTCGGACGTGATCGAGTCCCACACTGAGGTCAGCCCGAGCCCCTGCCAGCTCACTTACATCCATCCGTGGCCATGACCACGAACCGCAGCTTCTCATCGCCCTGGCGCAGCGAGCGGTGAGTGACCTCGGGGCGGGCAGTGACGTATGGCGGGGTAAAGTTCCATGGGCGGACAGGACGCCCCTTGCTCCCCTGCGCACGGAAGACGTCCGCGATCGCCTCGCCCTGGAGTGTATTCCACTTGTAGACCGCGTCGCCAAACGCACGCGTCGGCTGCAGACCACCCTGCACGCGACCGTTGCGGATCACCGTGTCGGCCTCATACGGGGGGTGCTCGGAGCGCATCCTGTGGTGAGCGGAGGGCGATTGCGGGGCCAGCTGGAGAAAACCATCCTTCAGCTGGGCTGCACACTCACCTTGCAACTTCCTTGGGGTTCTCTCCCATCTGGTCCTCGCTGAGCGTGTCGCAGCGCCACGAGCCGTCCGGGCGCTGCCAGCCAGCGACGGCGCGGCAGTCGCCCGCAACAGCGACGTAGAGTCCGTCGTTCTCGACATCAAACACCATGGATGCCGCGACGGCACCAGCAGAGGCCGGCGCGGCCATTGCGACAAACTTCTCGCGCGCCTCCTCGTTCTCCAGGTTCTTGGCCAGGTCGGGGAGCATCGCGATCGGCGTCTGGCAGATGTTGTCGTCGAGCTGCACGTATCTGGGAATTAGCTAATGTATGGCGATGTACACTCTCCCACTTACGCGGACTGGAGCGCCTTGGTGACATTTGCGGGGGACCACGTCTTGGCAAAGGTGAGCGGGTCGACGAGGGCCGAGTACCATGTTGCGCCGGGGATGAAGCCCGCCTCGAGGGCGGCAAGGTTGACGGTGAGCGACGGGTGGAGCGTGCGCGCGAGGAGGCGCGAAGTGGCATCTCCCGCGTGTCCGTCAATGACCGAGATCATCACGAGGTCGCGGTTCTGCTCCTCTTTTGCTGCCGGGCCAAACCACGCCGACCACTCGTACCATGAGGGCCGCCTCGGCTTGCGCTCGACGACATCAGCTGCCGAGCGGTCCTCGCACGGCTCGTTGGACGGGAGGTAGTTCGAGTCCCACCTCACAACAGGGTTTCCCTCGCGGTTCGGCGCCGTCGTCTTCTGGTTCGCGACGAGCATGCTCTCGAGCACCGGCTCGGGCTTGCGCTTAAACGTCTCGTCGTGCCGGCGCGACCCCGACCCGATAGTCACCGTAAACTCGGGCTCGGGGGCATATGCCGGAATCGAGTCCCGTTCATAGTACCACACCGCGAGTGAAGCCGTGAGGAGCAGACCGGCGACGATCGCGTTGCGCTTCGCGGCTGCCTGCGGCGTCGCGCCGCCCGTCGGGTCCTGTCCCGTCGCGTAGCCCCGAGCCTGCACCGGGAAGCGGTGGGGTACTGGCATGGACGCCCGCAGCGGGCGGGAGTGGCGTGCGCAGCGCAGTGGTGTGCGCAGGAGGGACATGGTGGGTGGTGCAGTGGGGAGTGGGAGATGGAGAAATGCAGGAAATGGAGAAGTGGGATGGACACAAACAAATCGGGGGAGCCAAAGATGGTGGGGTGACACGAAACGACGACACGAAATCGCCTGTGGCTTGCTCCACTCCACCGCTACGACCGCGCGCCGGGCCATCAGGTGGTTTTCCCGAACCAACAACAACCTCGACATTGCAACATCTACTTACACCTACTCGCCCTCCCCACTCCCTCCCCCGCCATGGCCGTCGCCGACCTCCTCAGCACCGTAGGGGGCATGGGGACGTTTACGTCCGTCTTTTTCTCGCTCCCCATGGCGCTGGACCTGCTCGGTAAGTGCTGTCTGGCCAGTTTGGCGCCCATGACGGTGACAACCCTTCGGCCCGCAACCCGAACTCTACTCTAACCCCAGGCGCGCCTTCATTCCTCCTCCTCTCGCTCCTCTTCGCGCTGCATCACTTTGTGTACTCGACGCTGCGGTTACTGTGCAAGAACACGCTCGTCGCGCCACTTATCTCGGTGCTTGCAATCCTCTCCCCCGCCATCTCGGCAGGTTGCGTCCTCACAACCCTCTACTACTACCTGTACCCGCCCGGACCAAACTCGACGTTTGGGCACGTCCTTGTCAACGTCCTGCCATATCTGTATGCGTCGACGCTCCGCTGGGTCTCCCCGCTATTTACTCTTATTGAGGGTGTCTCGACACTGCTTGTCATCCAGGTGCTCGGGCGCGCGGGCAAGGGCTGGGCAGACGACGACGAGAAGGAGGAGGGCTTTGAGTGGCGCGCCCTCGTCGGCCTCGTCTTTGCGTCTCTCGTCTACTGCGCGGGCATATACCTCGTCGTGTGGAGCTTTCCCTCCGACCCCATCCCCGCGTTCCTCCTCGGCGCAGCGCTCACCGCGACCCTGTTCCTCTCGGGCATCGGCTTCTCCCTCCGCCGCACCAACGTCCTCGAGACAAGCCTCGTCCTCTTCTACATTGCCTACTCGGCATGGCTCTCGGGCGCGGAGAGCGCGATAAAGTGAGAATAGATAATGTTTCCTTCGCTGACGCCAGGCCGCGGCAGTACGGTACCGGGTGGCTGAGCAAGGAGTGGGCCATACCAAAGGCCATCTCCGCGACGTCAGTCCAGGCACTCGCGCAGTACGCGTTCTCCAAGGCGTTCGACTCGGTCTGGGACATTGCAAAGCAGCTACCGCCGCACCTCCTGCTCTCCCTCATCTACCGCGTTGTGGTGCTCCACTTTGCGACCCGCATCATCCCCATGATCCGCAAGGCCAGCCTCGGGTACGACGGCGAGCCGGCGCCGAGCTTCTGGGACGGCAAGAGCCTTGGAGAAGAGCCAACGGTGAGCTGGCTAATGAGTAGCCGGAGCTGACAGCAGAACATGCGCATCACCACCGTGTTCCTCTCGTACCGCCGAGCTATTCTTATCGCCGTGTACACCCACTTGTTGTGTAAGTGCGAGTGCCTGCTGCTTCAGAGAGGTTACAGTAGCAGTCCAGTTTCACTAACACCCCAGACCTCGACGCAGGGTCCCAGTCGTGGTGGCGGTGGGTCAACATGGCGCTCTTCCTCGCCGTGTGGTCGCTCGAGCTGCTGCTCGACGCCGATGACGACTCGGAGAGCGTCTCCCGCTGGAAAGTAGAATAGAATACATGCATGGGTCTAGGCGTCTATCCAGTGTAGGAGCTGTAGGTAGCTGTGTCAATGGCATCAATCTCAATCTCCCTCTCCCTCTCAACCCCAATCGTCAGGTCATGCCGCGAGCGCGGCCTCAGGTGTCCTCTCAACGTTCTTGTGCGCCTTGGTCTTGTGCGAGTTCTGCGCCTCCTCCTCGTCGACCGGCTTCTTCTTCCCGTGGTGGTACTTGTTCTTCGGCCGGTCCTCCCCGCCAGGCGGCGACGGGTTCCGCTTACGCTTCGGGTTTTTGATCTCACGCAGACGTTTGGCCTCGGCGCGCATCTGGTATTTGTCCTGCCTGCGCTGAATGCGCGCGAGGTGCTTGGCCTCGTGCGCGTCGCATCCCTGTCCGACAAGCCCGCCAGATGCCGCGAGCTTGGCCGCCTCGGCGGGGTCCATCCCGCCGTCGATTGCGCGCTTCTCGCGGCAGTGCACGAGACACGCACGTGTCGGGCACCGAGTGGCTGCTGTTCCCGGGCAATCGGTGCCGGTGCAGCTCTCGTCGAGGCCGCCAAGCACCGCGTTCGTGCTGAGTGAGCCAACGGGGGAGCCCGCGCGTGACGGGTCGGCAGTGGCGGGGGCTGCCTCGCCCTTGTCGTTGACACCGACCTCGGAAGAAATGGGGCGCACACGAAGGTACGGCTGCGCGACAAAGGCGGGGAGCGTGCGGAAGCCGTTGGACTCGAGAGGCGGCGCTGCGATGCCAGGGAGAGAGTGACCGAGCTCCTCGGCAATCATGTTCAGCGCGTCGCGGTACCGGTTGGTGCGGCCGTCGGGCTGGAGGCCTGTCTTGCCGATGAGGTTACGGAGATCGTCGCGGTCGTCGAGGAGCGGCTTGAGAAGGCGGAACATATGAGCTTTGATCGCGCTGCCCTGAGTGCTCGACTTGAGTCCGTCGACAATGTCGAGGTAGCGGTGGGCGAGAAGGAGGACAGAGGGGTACGCCGTCGGGTGGTCGCTCGGCATGAAGATTGCGGGGTTGGACAGGTTGCCCTCGGCGGACATGACGCCGTCGCAGCCCGTCACCTCGAGGCAGCGGTCCGCGTCCTCACGGTACAGGATGTTGCCGTTCGCAAAAACTGGAATGTTGACGGCGGCCTTGACGGCCTTAATCTGCTCCCAGTCGGCTACGCCCGTGTGCTGGCCCTTCATTTCGCGCGTGCGCCCGTGGCACGTGAGGATCTGCGCGCCCGCCGCCTCCATCATCTTGGCGTAGCGCACCGTCTTCTCCACGTCGGGGAACACGCGAAACTTGGCCGTCACCGGCACCTTGAGGTTCTCGTGCAGTGTCGAAATGAGCTTGTGGATAAGCTCCCAGTCGTCCTGCAGGTAGGAGCCGTAGTGTCCCTTCCTCGCGATGCCCTGCGGGCAGCCAAAGTTGATGTCCACCGCGTCGCACCGGTCTTCAACGCGCTTCGCTGCCTGGAGTAGAAGCTCGGGGTCGTTTCCGCAAAACTACAGTCAGAAAAGTATTATATGGACCCACGCACCTGGACAAACAGGGGGCGGTCGCCGCCGTCGATGCCCGCGAGGGGATCCGCGCTGCCCTCCTCTCCGTCAATGAGGTTGAATTGCGACTCGGAGCCCGGGGTCTTGACCGCGGCATACATCTTGGCGTGCACCATCGGCGTGTAGGTGAGGTGCGCGCCGCCAAAGTGACGGTGGATCGTCTTCCCCTGCGGGGTGGTCACGGTCGTGGACGGGCCGCCGAGGTCGACGGGTAGAGGGGCCTTGGAGAGAAGGCGCCAGGGGAGCTCGCTCTGGTCGACCATGGGCGCGACGACGTACTTTGGCGCGCCGATCGAGTGATAAAAGTCGTATCCGCCTAGCTTCTCATGTTTGGGAGTGACGGGCTTGAAGGCGGACGAGGGGGCAGGGGACGGCTTGGGCGCGTCCGCCGGGGTGCCTGGGGATGACATGGTGAGGAACGGGAAGCGGGCGGCGAACGAGGCGGCGGCGGGGGAGCGGAGAGCGAGCGCCCGGACTAGCGGGCGAAAGAGGGACACGATGAGCGGCGCGCAACCGCTATGCGTGCGCTTTGATGTATGTGGGCTGGGTGGTAGTGAGCTCGCTGTTGATGATGGTGAGCACGAAGAAAGGAAGAAAAGATAACAAAACGTGAGTTTTTTGCGTCCTTTTTTTCTTTCCTCCACCCACTTTTTTTTTTGGGTGGCGGGAAATGCGCAAAAGCGCGAAATGCGCGAAATGCGCTGGCGGTGACTAACTCTGATTAGAAGAAGTTGAGTAAAGGAAGGTCACGTGCTCTATTAGAAGTAGCTAATAGAGTCGTTGAGATTAAGACGCAGCGCGTTAGGTTGCCCTCATGCCCACAATCGGGCTCGACGGCAACGATGTCGGCCATCTCGCGAGGTTTCGCGAGGTTGTACTGTACATGAAGAGTACGATTGTCGATGAGCCATGTTTTGATTGAGCGCTTGCGAAATTGCTGAATGCTGAATGTAGAATGGATCTGGTGTACTGGTAATGACAGCGGAACTGCGATAAGCGCACAGGCGATTCGAAAAGAAATCCCCCAGTCGCTGCGTACAGATGCAGCGTAGGGATCACGGGTCTCGCCGGGAGACACTCACACTACACGTTTCTACACTAGCTCCACTGTTTGGCTCATGGATCATGGATCACCCGCTCCACCACAATCACGTCGCCAGACAACAGAGGCACCGGCCGATAACCGATCGCACGTTGTTGAGCAGGAGAAATTCTAATCTGATAAAGAGTCAGCGAGAAATGCCCCCATCGCGGTATGCAGGGTCTACGAGACGAGAGGCTAGGCTACATCAAGCAGTATTGAGGTTTACGCGATCAGGAGGTACCCATCAGCAGTACCGCAGTTTGGTTGGGGGGTAATCCCTTGCGCTTGGCTGTGAGAGTGGAGCTCGGAGTGAACGCCGAGTGGGATAGCTCTACCTCACACCCGTTACCAGCTTGCAGCTTGTCAGACGAGCACACACAGGCCACCGCCCCTGTCATGGCATTGTCAGAACGATCAGAGTATTGTTCTCACGACATGCACAATTACTGACCTGCCCATTTATGTGTGCATGATCATCATTTGGTCTCTTCGCTGCAAAAGTGCAGATACTTGCACTGCCCGAAGCGGAGTGGCGTTGGTCGTCGTCTTTGGTTACCCGGCGACGCAGATAGCTGAGAGCAATCAGGCGCAGAGCAGTAGAGTCCCTTTTGCCACCCCACACCGCAATAATCCCTCTAGGCCGCCACCGACGCCCCCGTCCTCGCGATTCCGAGTCCGTCGCCGACCTCTTCCGACCAGTCAGGTAGCTCGGAATGCACACATGCAGCCACTGGAATGCGGGGCGGACTGCGGGGGCCGCACAGCACAATTGACTCGACGACTCGTCGATTCGTTTTATCAGTGGGATTTTCGAAGAAACAAAAGGGGTTGTAAATGATTTGATTAGTCACGATTAGGTGATTTTCTGGCAGACGAGCTTTTTTTCCTTTTTCCGCCACTCAAGTTTTCCGGCTCGGTCAGCATTCCATCCACGGAACTGGGACATTTGGCTTGGCCTTTCCCGTGTATTTCCCTCCATCACGACCACCTCGTCCTTCCTCACCATCACCCTCTTTCTCATTGTCATCATCACAAACAGCTGCATTTAAAGCGTAGACCGCAGCACCAGCGTCACATAGGCGGTAGCACATTCTCACAAAAGCAATCTCATTGCATCATCCGTCAGAAGGGTATCCACTCCGCCTCTACACAACTTCACCTTCCCTTCCTCCTCCACCCGCAATGACCGGCTCATCCGCTACGCAGCTCGTCCTCGGCTCCCTCGAGCGCGCAGAGGACTACCAGCGCGTCCTCTCGACACTCAAGGCAAACAATGCCAACGTGACCGGCGAGATGGTCGACCGCATTCTGGACAATGGTGAGCACAAACCGCAATGGGCCATACACGGCGTTTGCCTAGCCCTCCTACCACCTGCCGACTCGGAATGTTAGCTAATCTTCAGCGACCACCTTCCCCTCGCCCCCGCTCACCGTTCACCTCGTCCTTCCCCTCCCCCTCCCGGCTCCGCTGCCGCGAGCGATCCCCCCCTCGACGACGGTGCTCATCCACACGGACGAAGCGCTCGACTCGCCACCCGTCGCCGAGCTCCAGAGCCAGCTCGCTCAGGCGGCGTACGCCGCTTCTGTCGTTGCGGCGGAGCCGGGTACACTGGCGTACATCTCCCCCTCGCAGATCATCACCCCGCCGGCTGTTGACATAAACCCCTCTCCGTTCTCTGCCCCAGCGTCGACGACCTCGAACGGCGCCTCGGTCGCGTCTACCGCCTCTGCAACCTCCGCCCCCGTATCGCTCGCCTCGCGGCCGCTAGCACTTAAGCGCTCGGGGAACAAGGCCGCCAAGTCGGCAATTTGGGCGATTGACTCGCCCCTGCTCGGCGACGGTGGCCGCTCCCTGCTCACGCCCGAGGACCGCGCGCGTCCGGAGTGCGTCATCCCCGACGCCAGCGGCCGTGTAGTGAAGCGCCGCCGAGCATGCAAGGACTGCACTTGTGGCCTCGCCGAGATCGAGAAGGAGGAGGAGGAGCGCTCCGCCGCGGCCGTCAAGGAGGCCCAGCGTGCGTTCTTCCTCGAGGGTGACGACGACATCCCGGCCCACATCAAGAACGCCACCGGCGGCGTCGAGGGCGTGTGGCCCGTCGAGCGCCGCGCAGAGGCAAAGAAGACGAGCTCGTGTAACTCGTGTTACCTCGGAGACGCATTCCGCTGCGGATCGTGCCCGTACCTTGGTGAGTCTCCCGAGGAGGTGCAAGTCGTGGCGGAGCCATCTTTACCGCCATGCAACGCCACCTCCGTCTAGATTCGTTACATAGCTCGTACTGACACGCAGGCCTGCCACCCTTCAAGCCCGGCGAGAAGGTCCAGATCTCGATCGGCGACGACCTCTAAGGCGAAACCGACACTTATGGGTATAATACCCCGCTATACATCTGTCTCATGTTGTAGTATCCCAACTGACCAACTTTGTACGCGCGGCAGCGCGTCCGACCACGGTGATAAGAGGCGCCAGAGGCGCCAATAGTACCGCGACTTGATATCTGATAGATACAGTCGCCGGTCGGGCATGTAACAAAAAGCCACCTGACACTGCGTTACCGCGACCAGAAGCACGGCGCGATAGATAGAATCTCAATCTTGACATGCATGCGTGTCGCGAACCTGATCCCTGTTCACACTTGAGACGGCTACTGACCATAATTCGGTCACTCGACTCCATTGCGTCCGCCCCGCCTGCCTTCCCTCACTTACAACGCCTCCAGCATTCTACGCAGCGGCTGATTGTCCGAGTGGTTAAGGAGCTTCCCTGCTATCTAGCATAGCTAGCATAGGAAGTGGGTTATGGAGTCCTGCAGACTGGCCAAAAAGACGACTTCGATTGCTAAGAGATTCGAACTCTTGCGGGCATAACCCACTTCCTGTGCTAGAATAGCAGGGAAGCTCCTTAACCACTCGGACAAACAACCAGCAACGACATGGGCTTGCGCCCTTAGGATCTGATCACGCGGAAAGAATATAGCCCGCGTGTGTTCGAATCACATGTCAGTCGGGAGGAGCGTGTTCCTCTTTTGCTTGCGGGGATGGGAGCGAGCTCAATGCGCGACGTATGAAGGAAGAGGTGGGTGGACGCAGTCGGGGCTAGGACGACGGTGGAGGGGGATGGGAAAGACTTCGGGGATCTCGAGAGACTCAAGTCAGACAGAGCAGTTGCCTCGTCTCTTTGCACTCCTAGTTAAGGAACATATTCTGCATCATCAGGAGCGTTAACGTCTACTACGCAGGCAGGGTAGGGTACTTCTGAGTCATCGTGTATGTGGGGGTAGGAAGTTTCTGGACCCCGTTTTGAGAAAGAAGCTATGAATAAGGACGGAGGGGAATATCAATATGAAGAAGAGGTTGAAAAATCAAGGAAAATATAAACTACCAATACCATGATCGAGGTCGTAGCGGGTAGCCGGGTCGTGTGCGGGCGTTTGCAGGCATCGGGCATTAATACAGGCTAGAATTAGAAGAAGCCGTTTTAGTTCTTCGTCATCGAAAACTTGCTGCGCGGAGTGCCGTCCTGGTTGACAATGGCGCTCCGCGACGAGACCGACGGGGTGCGGCTACGGGTGCGGACGAGACCGACCTTGCCCTGCACACCAGCGGCCCAGTCAAGACGGAGCTTGACGACGCCGCCCTCCTGGAGCTCGACAAAGCAGTCGGCCGTCGGGATCGCAGGCTGAAGATGGCGCCAGATGTCGACAGTAGTCTCGCCGAGGTCGACGTCACGGCCAAACGAGTGCTTGTCATAGACATTGAGAGTAAACTCCTTGGTCCCGGGCTGGAGGTTGAACGCGAAGGACTCGTTCCACTCGCACGATTCACCCTTGCCGTGGTCCGTCTTGTGGCTGCGGTTGCCAACCTTGAGCAAGACGTACGGCTTCAAGTCCTTGGCGCTGTGTGAGTCGGCAGTCGGCTTGAGATCCGCAACGCTGATGACCGTGATGGTCAAAGTTCCCGGCTCGGTCGGGGCAATACCAGTCTGTCCCTCGGGAAGGTTGGTGGGCCGGACAACGGCAGCACCACCCTCGACAGGCGCAAGCTCCTCAACAAGCTCTGAAGGAGCCGAGACCTGGATGCCAGGGCCAACAACACTGGCGCGATCACTAGGGACCTGGTAGCCAGCCTCCGCCGGGGTAACGCCGCCGGCAATGCTGCCAGTGCCGATTGACGACGAGCGGTCTTTCTTTCTGAAGAGACGGGTGGGTGCAGTGATGACGTTTCCGACGCCGGAGACGACAGCGCCGCCACCGTGAATGACACCCTTGCCAACAGCAACGGGAGCACCGAGGGCAGCACCGCCAATGTTGGTCACAGTGCGACCAGCAGCCGAGAAGGTGCTGGTCTTGTTGCGGTGGCGGGCAATGATCTCGGGAGAGAAGAGAACGTTGACCTGAAGGGTACCATGGGGCTTGCCCTCGAGGACGACAGGGAGGTCAAGAGACTGCATCTGGAAGGGTTCCAGAGCGGCGAGATCAATGAGACCCTCTCCAAGTTCATCGGCGGTTCCAACAGTGTTCCAGTCCATGACCTCGTACTTGAACTTGGCTGCGACACGCGAAGGGATCGCGACGTCAAACGTCTCGTTCCACACGGGGTTTAGTGTCTTCTTCTTGGTCTCCGACTTGAACACCTTGGCGTTGTTGAGGTAGAAGGTGACGTTGGGGTCCGACTTGCCACCACGGTCAAGTGCCTTGAGGCCCTTGGCACCGAGGGCAGTGACACGGAGGATACCCTGGTTGTTTATCGTCTCGCGCGGCTCAAGCTTAATGTCGATAGGGATGTAGCGGGACGACATCTTGACGTAGCTGCGGTTGCCGCCGTCGGGCGACAGGAGAGTAAAGGTGGCCTCCTTGCGAAGGGTAGCTTCGAGGAACTCGGCGGTTCCCATCTTGCACTCGGCGACAATGTCCTCGTCGCCATCGTCGGAAGCGTTGATGCGAAGCCAGATGCGGCCAAAGTCGAGCTCACGAACAAAGCCCTCACCAACTTGGTCCCAACGGGCGTGGGTGCTGCGAGCACGCTCCGAGACGTAAGCAGGCCAGTAGCCGTCGTCGAAGAGAACCTCAAGGGAGCCCTTGCGAGCCAGCTGGCCTTCAATAACCTGGAAGACGAGGACACCCGACTGAGTGTTGAGCAGCTGCGCGTCGGTCATGACGACGCCGGTCTCGGGGTTCTCGGTCAGAGTCTCCTCGCCGCTCTTTTCGTCGCCATTCTGGCCGTTTGCGGCAGGGGGAGCATCCTTGGCAGGAACCGCGGGTGGCGTAACGGCCTTGTCCCCGTCCTTGGCAACTGCGGCGGTGGCGGCGGCAGCAGACTCGGCAGTAGCAGTGGGAGTGGGCGTGGAACCTGTGCTGGAGGGGGCGACAGGGGCGCCGGCCCCGTTGGCACGGGCAGCACCGTTGGCGGCCCCGTTAGCAGCGCCGTTGGTCTTCTGAGCCTCCTTGACGGCGGCAGCAGCGACATCATTCTTGGGTGCATCAAATGAGACGCCACCACGCAGCGACATGGCAGGCTTGAAGTCAACGTCGTAGTGAAGGGTGCCCTTGTACTGGTTGTTGCCCAGACGGATACGGTCGGCGCGCACCTGAGTGCCCTTGCTGGCGTAAGGCCACTCGGTGTTGGAGGCGTCGGCAACGGCGCAGTCCGCAACGTCAAGAGTAACCATACCCAGGGAGCGGTCCTTGCCAATGTTCTCGTAGTCCATGAGCTCAAAGGCGACACGCTCGCGGAGGTTGTGAACAGGAACGTAGACGATCTGGTCCCACACCGGGTTGAGGTTGTTGTTCTGAACCTCGGTACGGGCAAGAGTGCGGTTGTTGATCTGGACGCGAACGTAAGGGTCGGACTTGCCGCCGAGCTCAACATTTTTGACATCGACGGCGTTCTTGATGAGCACACGGAGGATACCAATAGGCGGGTGGTACGAGGCAGCGCCGTCAAGAGCACCGGGCATGGAGACAGGCTTGAAGGTAGCGTTCAGACGTATCTTGGCCCCGCGAGTGCCCTGGAGAGGGAACCAGTCGTCGCCCTTCTCCTTGGCCGCCAGAATGTCCGAAAGGCGAACAGTAACGCGGCCTAGAGACTTGGCCTTGTCTTGAACGTAGATGGTGACAACAGAAGCATCCTTGTCGGCGACGATAAACTCGGTGCTGGCGTTCCAGCCAGGGGAGTTGCTCTTCTTGACAGGTTCGGTAACGTGGCAGGGCTGCTTGCTGCTGCCGAGGTAGACCTTGGCAACGGCGTTGGTCTCCTTGGCCGGCGCGTCAAGGTCCTTGGCCTCGTGGATCTGAAGACGGACGATACCGGTAGGAATTTCGGGAAGAGGTTCGAGAGTTCCATCGGGGTTCTTCTCGGCCTGGATCGTGGGGTAGTAGTACATGTCGTAGCGGAGCTCACCACGCTCCTTGCCGCCGCCGAGAATCTTGGCAACCATACCCTCCTCCTCGGCATCATCCGCAAAACGGGCAAGCTCCTGGGAAGCGGTACCAACGTGGTCGTCGGCGCGGACTTCGTTCCAGTCAAAGACGTTGAAGTTGAGAACATCGGAAAGCGAGTTGACAAGGATAAAGTGAGTCTCTCCAAAGGTAGGGTTGGTGGTGCTCATAACAGTCTTGGTGCGGGCAACGGGAGGCTTGGCACCAAGCGACAGCGCAACGTAGGGGTCGGGAGCGCCGCCGCCAATCTTGGTAGACTTGATATTGTGGGCATCGAGAATGGTAACCTTGAGGACACCGATGGCGGCATCGAGCGGCTCACCGGAGAGGATCTGCTCGAGGTCCAGGGTGAAGACGTTGGGATCGTACATCATGGGGCCGAGAGCACCGTGAACCTGGCTGTGGATGAAGGGCTCGAGACCGGGAATGTTGTTGATGTCAAATCCAAGGGTTTCGCCACCAATGGGCTTGAGGACAAAGTCAAAGTGGGGCTTTTCGAGGAAGCTCATTTCGACCTTCTGGACGTGGGGCATGGCGGACATGAGCTTGAGTTTGATACTGGGCGTCAGTGGGGTCAATGGCTCTGTACACACCGCATCTTGCCGGAAAAGTTGATATCCTCGACGAGAATAGGCATGCCGGTCGACACAAAGCCCTTGCCAAGACGGATCGTAAGAACGATCTTGGGGTTGACACGGCTGGCGAGCTGGAGCGGAGTTACGTCCTGGATGTCATTGGGGGTGAACGAAATGGCCCAGTCCATGACGACCTCGTCGTTGGGGCTGGAGGTTAGTACTGTGGAATGCGCCAAATCGCCACTTACGTCTTGGGGAATGTGCGGACAGAATCGATGCGGGGAGCCTTGTTGCCGACTGCATGTTAGATCGAGATGGAGGAGCGCACGTACGAGTGAAGGTAGTCAGACGGATGCTCTCGAGGAACGCCGGAGTCGAGTTGACAAGGGCAGAGTCGACAGATGACACAATGGTGGCCGAGAGGATGGGCTCGTACCTGGGGGTTAGAAACGTCACACGTCTTCACTTACATGAGCCAGAAACGGTCAAGGAAGCCGTTGAGCCAGTCGGCGCTCTCCGTCTCGGTGACGAGGCGCGTCTTGACAAGCTCGCGCTGAATGTCGTCGCGAGCATAGCGACGAGTGCGTTCGATGGAAAGATTGTACGCAGTTGAGCAGAACGCAAGGACAACAAAGATCCAGCCCCAGCCGAGGTGGAGCCAGGAGATAAACCGAGTAGCGAGGACGGCGACGACAATCTGTGGTGAGAATTGGATGTGTGGCAGACACTCACGATGCCGGCGTTGTGCCACCACTTGCCGTAGTACTGGTCCTTGCTGTGGGGTTAGCCAACCACTTCTCCGACTTTGCCACACTTACAGGAAGGTCGAGAGGATGTTTAGCTCCTCGGCAGTCTTTTTGTCACGGACACCGCCTTCGGGGCCACCGACCTCCTTCCAGCCGATAGGCATCTGGGTGTGAGCCACAAGTTGTTGACATTCCGCTTACCCAGTCAGGAACGCCGGGGAGGACGGTCTTGGGGATCGTGCCAGGAATGTCATCCTCCTGTTCAAGTGGAAGCGAAGTGGTGAGAGCGAGTGCGATGAGAGCGAAAGAGAGGGCGTGTCAGCATCGGACATGGCGGAAGTGTGTAATATCTGGAGATATCGAACGACTGCAGTAGAAGACATGGGAAGACGTACCGTGGGCTCCTTGACCTGCTTGGACGCCTTGGCAGCGTCGGCCAAAGAGACGGTGGGTTTGGGGACGTTGCCAGAGGTCGAGGTGTCGATGGCGACGGCTGTTTGTGTGAGCCGGGTTCCCAAGAAGCGTGCGAATCACTGATTGTTGCGAATACTCACCACGGGCCCCGCTGTCCGTGTCCTTGAGCGAGCCCATGCCCGGCACAGAGCCTACAAAGTTCTTGGCTCCGCCAGCGACCGCGCCAACACCGTCAAACGCGGCGCCGCCGACAGCACCAACGCCCTTCACGACACCTCCGCCGACGGTTCCGACGCCCTTAACAACACCACCGCCGACGGTTCCGACGCCTTTGACAACGCCGCCGCCGACGGTTCCGACCCCCTTGGTCACGCCCTTGCCGAGCGCCTTGGGCGCGCCGAAGACGCCCTTGAAGCCGCCCCGCTTGGTCGCGGCAGCCTTATCCGCCGGGGAGGCATCGGGGTCAAACGCCTGCGGTCAGTGTTGAACCCTTCTCACGACACTGCCTCAACGCACATGAACAGTCGCGCCGTCAGCAACGTCCTGGGCGACAACGGGTGCGATGGCGGCCTTCTCGTGAGTGGGGATGCCGGCGGGGGCGGCGTTGTCGGCGTTCCCTCCCCCGTTGGGGAACGCGTAGTCGGATGACCGGGGATCGTTGGCCATGTCGACTAGAGAAAGAGAGGGGTGGCTACCTCGAGGTGAACAATGAGTGATGAACCAAAGATGAATCAAGGAAGGGATGGGAATGTTGTCCCAGATCAATCCGAGATGGACGCGGTGGCGGCTGCAGATCGGTCCAGTCGGAGTCCCTGGAAGACAAAATCAAAACACGCGTGATTGACGCGCAGCCCGCGGGAGGAGGGATTGGAGGCTGCTGATCGCTGATCTGGATCTGCGGCCGATTCGTGCTGTCCTTTGCAGGGGCACGGGCAACTAACACAAATGCCGACGCGTTAGAGATCGACTAGCTCGCGGTGTCGGAGATCGGCACAGCGAGAAGGAAGATGGGAGGGGGGGGGGAGAAAGGGGAAGGGGTGTCGGACGGAATGAAGGTGGGGGAGTGAGTGGATGGATCAGATGGATCGCACGCAGATCACAATGAAGAAGCAGAAATGGATGGTGAGCAGGAGGGAGGGGGCAGCGAAGGCGAGGGCGCGCGGGGAGGGCGCGGGGGCTGGGGGTGAGGACGAGGATGAGGACGTGTGGACGACGATCTCTCGGGATCTCATGGGTGAAGCCAAGGAGAGGGGCCCTAGGGGTTGTGTTTGCTGGCTTGCTTTGGGTGTGGGCTAATCGGGGCGCCTGAGGGCACGGACCACAGGCGACAGGGTCAGGAATCAGAGCTTACTGCTGCTCGCACCCATCCTCCGTGCATGGCCGTGCATTTCGCTGCATTTCGCTGTGCATCGCTTGCGATAGCACGATAGCGTGGATGTGCCGAAGAAGGATCGTTTTGCGCGCCAGCACATCAATCACCGATCAGAGCTTGAGGTGGTTGCACAGGGGAGGAGGGACAGGGGAGGAACCAGGGCGGGGACAGTCTTGACAGTGCGACGCATGAGGGCAGAGGCAGAAAGCGCGATCGTGTAGTGAGGTAAACGATTCAGGCACGGAGACCGAACCAGGGTCCACCGCGGCACGCAGTAGTGCGAAGATGGGTGGACTGCCGGCATGGCGCCCGAGGACCCGAGAGAGGGCGAGGGCTGCGGCGGGGACGCCGAGAAGAAAGCACGGTTCTGCGAGGTATTTTCGTGCATGGTGTGGTATTTATTTATTTACTATTATTGTTATTTATTTGTCTCAAAGTTCCACGCTCGAGCGGCGAACGATGCACAGGCACGACGACCAAGGTGGATTGGAAGCCTGGACAAACGCTTAAAATGATAGTGGACAGAACACGGATGATACGAGGAGAAGCATCGCATCGCATCGCATCGCAACACAGAACGCAGCACGCAGCGACTGCTGCTCAGCATGCTCAACGCATCGCATGGTCTTGTGTTTACTTCATTTGCTCATTTGCCCACGACGCCACAACATCACTGGCGCCGTCGAATACATTTAGAGGCGTCCTGGCACCGGCAGAGCCAATAGTGCCGAACAGGGAGGGTCAGTTGTGGGTTAGTGGCTGCGTGGCGGCGGCCGGTAACACATCCCTCGTGTTGCAGGACATTGCTGGGCCAATATCAATTGAATGTTGCCCTGCACTGGGCATGAGCGCGCATGAGATCCCATCCATCCCTCGAGCTGCTGTGCACAGTAGTGGGCATATCCTGATGAGCTACTAGGCCGCATGCTGCTTGCGACAAACCTAACCGTGAATACAGCCGAGCAACAACAGGCAGCGTAGCAGAGCAAGCGCAGTCCGAAACCAGCCCTGCACCAAGAAGGTCAGAGGTAAACATCGAGCGAATGGCAGCTCTCCGCCCACCTCTATAGCACTCAAGTAACTATTACTGCCCCTCGCACCGGAGCCCTGCTGCACGTTCGCACCGGCCGACGGCCGACGGTGCGCGGGCGTTTCGGAATCATCGCGGACTGCCCTGTACCATGTTTCTGCCCTGTGTTAATCCTCCGGAATGAAGCGAGACACCCGCCACGGGACCCAGCACACCCCTACCATGGTACCATGCACCATGGTACCAGCGGTGGTGTTGCTGTCCCGTGCATGTGCTTGTGCCTGCGGCCTGCGTCAAGTGCTTCGACATGGCACTTTGTGCTTGGCGTGCCAGTGGCCACTGGTCAGCGTACTCCGATACGCCAGCAAGCAGGAACCCCTTACCGCTTCCGGGCGCCACACCCATGCCTCCTCCATGATCCATTTCACCCAGGCAGCTGTTTAGCAACAACGGCGACACCGGCGCCGCTGACCCCTCCCCCCCTCCC